>JANBTS010000003.1:0-358800 GCA_027578955.1 Coemansia sp. RSA 1250 | reverse complement strand
CGCGAATGGGCACAATCTCTGACAGCTGCACGCTCTTTTGGTTGGGATGGGTAAGCATGCCAAACCGAGACACAGCGACAATTGTATTTGCAAAGTGGTTGGCATAGTCCTTTTCCAGGTACTCGTTATGGTTGCTCAGCACGCTGTGCGACGATATGGCCAGGTCTTTAAGGATCTTGGTCTTGCCCTGTGTTATAAAATGTTTTTTTAAAAGGAAAAGCTACTCACTCCTCCACACCAGGGGAAAACCATGCTTTTTCTCATGGGTTCATGCCAAGCCTTGCTGGCTCTGATAAGTGGGCATTATATGATCAGGCCTTATTCCTGACTCTCGATCATATAACAATGGCTCACTATTTATCCAAGTTTCCTGGTAAAGGCATAGCATATGTGCAGACATTATGCTGCAGTTTATTGCTGCATTCACAATTGCTCTACAATGGCAGGGCTTTAATCTAGACAGTTTGGCAAATACTTTAGTGGGTTACCTCACTATTTTTCAAACTTTTTATAGCTCTATGTATTACATTTTTTGCTGTATATCCTTTACTTTGATAGCAGACACTATTTTTAAATTACTAGCTCATATTTATTTAATCAGCCATATGGGGT
Source organism: Coemansia sp. RSA 1250 (assembly GCA_027578955.1). NCBI lineage: Eukaryota > Fungi > Kickxellomycota > Kickxellomycetes > Kickxellales > Kickxellaceae > Coemansia > Coemansia sp. RSA 1250. Next base: position 358,188 of record JANBTS010000003.1, on the reverse strand, counting down.
TTTAATACTAAAATGCTTAGGTACCATGGTATTCGTATCTTGGGCTCTATCTCCAGGGCTAGCACGTACAGTGCATCAAGATAGTTGGTGGAATATACACAAAAGCTAGCTATAATGTCTATAAATTTGAACAACAGCAAATAGATAGACAAATGGTGATTATTATAAACAGCTAGTGATACTCAAGCTGGTTAATGTAGATATCTTGAAGAGCAGGTTTCTTCATGAATGTTTTTAGCTTTTTCAGTAGTAAATTGCTTAAGACAATATTTACATTCACAAGTTGGTTTAAAAGGAGGCATGTTTGAGTTTAGTGAATAAAAGAAGGTTTCGTTTTTCTTTTATATCCAGCCTTGTAATCTTTTTTTGCAATTCAAAGCCCCAATATTGTGAAGAAGAAAAAATATGACTATGAATGTATATATTAACTTGGAGTATTCCCACCAATTTATAAGTATATATTAATATTAAAAAAAAAACAAAGCCCAGTCATACACAATAAATCCCAATTATCATATTTCATTTTTAGTAAATCCCAGTCATACAGTTTGGCAATAGCCGCTTTCTGCTATTAGTGTAAGGCTCAGTCAGCTTTATCTAAATAATATCCTTAGATGGTGAATTGTGCTGCTGCAATAGCCAAAAAATGCTCCCATCTGTCACAATATCTGCTTGCTTAAATCGCTGTAGGTTGAGGCTGCTGCAACTTCAACTCATAGCACAATTGGCCAAACACAAATGACTTGTTGGCTTTGCATGCTTCCTATTTGGCAGCATTCTACGATTATCAAGATATTTGGTGCATAGCTCGTTTGGATATAGAGGTAGCGTTTAAGCTCTAAGCCCAGTTAAATTAAGAGAAACTACAGTTATTCTCTAGACTTAGGCATATGTTATAATGTTGCGTGCTTTAGATTTTAAATGATAGGTTGCTTATTGCATGTGTTGTAGCTGAAAACACAGTGCTTTTTGGTAGATGTACTTGTTATTTGTACTACAGGGCTTAGTTTATTAAAGCAATGAAACACACTATATCTGCTTAATGCTGTACATTAACGCAATGTGTTCAATGCATGCTACTAAATTTAAAAGTTAAAGAATATGCCAGATTTAGCATTCTTCTACTTTGTGAATTGGCTATTATTTACCAGCATTCTTTCGGTATTAGTCGCTGCGCAAGATACCAGCAGCTTATCTGGACCATCGACATCACATTCCACAAAGCTAAGCATCTCTGAATCATCAAGTGCTAGTAAACAGCAAACAACTAATTCAACAACATGGTCATCTTCTTCAAAGACACTAGAGTTTAGCTCAAGCTCTCTAATAACAGCAGCTAGCTACAGTGGACATCAAGAATCTAATTTAGCCAATACAGCTGGGCCTATATCAAGTAGTACTGATGCAAGTGACATATATAACGACAGTGAAAGCAATAACTGCTGTATATACATTGCCACCACAACTCCCATTATCTGTAGGAGCAATGCTATCATTTGCTGCTGTTTCAGTAATAGTTGAAATGCCTATCAGAATGTTGTTTTGAAGACAACATCAACGCAGGACAGAGCAGGTACTATACTGGATTTCCGTGACTTGACATGACTTATTGCATGAATTGGATGGAGCATAGCTGTTTTATATTTCAATACATGTTTGATTTTTAATGAACAGCTGTGAATCCAGCAGTGCTAGCTTCAATCTTTTATAATCAATTACATATACTAACTAAAAGCATTCTTTTATTGGCATCCGCCCAATTACTTCACTGTATAACCCATTAGTTTGTGCAGGAAACACAACGCTACCCGCAATAGAATGGAGACATCACAGAACACAAATTTTTATTTTTATTTTTATTTTATTTTGTTGTCTAGCATCCGTATCAATGAAGTGGATCTGCCAGGCAACGTAGATATGATGTCGTTTGGCGAGCCACTGCATGCCAACATTAGGGCTATGAGGATAACATATTGCACCTACAGCAGGTGGTAAATAGACTTTAAATGCAGTCCTTTTCCTGGATCACTGCACTATTTTCCTTTTGCACCTTCAGAGCCCTGCCAGCATTTGGGGTTCTGGGATGCTCTTGTATTCTGGCTTATTGTTTTACAGTCGAAATCAGCACGAATCCCTCTTTATTGGCATAGACAAGAAGAGCACCATGGGATTAGCTCTTGGTTGAAATTTGATGCTCCACAGCAGATGCTTTCTGGGAATGGTCTAGCTTGTTGCTCCAGCTTGTTTGTTTTAGCTTGTCTTGCTTTATAGATGCAAGAATGGCAGATTGTTCAGCAGTGTCAAATACCCTTGTAACCCGGCCTACACCTTTGGTACGCCCTTCACGGAACACCAAGCGGCTGCCTTCAGTCAGATGCTCTGGATGGCGGATAAACTGGAACAGCACTCGAGCACGGCTGCCTGTCCGCAAGGCGTCTTCATTCTCATCATTAGCTGAGCAGATAGACAGCACCCGGGCAGTCTGCCGTACAGCTCCACAATGCACCATTGCCTGGTACTTTCTAGTAATAGTTGTAGAGTGGTAGAGCACGACTACTTCGGCCTCAAATGTACTGGTAGCGACAGGAGGCTGCTCTATCTGCGCACGGCTCAACAACACCATTCCTTTACGCGCCTGATTCCGCCCTACTTTTCTCAACGCAAGCGACACGCTTTGGCCACGATAGCCTGCTTCTACTTCTGCACGTTTGCGATGGATTCCGCGCACTTGCGTTGATATAAACTGGCCATTGAAATCGGGACCAAGCCATAATGCATCGCCCAAATGCACACTGCCGCTACTGACGACGCCTGATACCACGGTGCCCACATAGGGCACAGCAAATATTTCGTTTATATCAAAGCGCAGCATTTCCGCTTGCTCAGATTGTGGGCTGGCAGGCGACACTGATGGTGAGATAGTGCTGTTGTGGCGATTCAGCGGCAAGATATTCAAAAATGTCTGCAAGAGATCCACGCCTTCGCCTGTTACATTGCTGATTTGAAAAACTGGGCATACTCGCTGGCTAACACAGCGCGCAGCAGCCATCACCACAGCCTTGCGGTCACTGACAGCCACGGGGAGCTTACGGCATCCAGAGCTGCGCAACACTTTGGACAGCTGCTTGAGAGTCGCGTCCAGCACTTTGGGCGGGCACATATCGATTTTAGTAACCACCACGAATACTGGAATGCCAAGAGCCAGCGCCAGCCCCAAATGCTCTTTGGCCATACCAGTCACTCCTGCATTAGCAGCCACCATCAGCATGACGAAATCGGGTGCTCCACCAGCCATGCCAAATACCGTCGTTTTTAGGTACTTTTCGTGGCCTGCCAGATCCAAAAACGTCACGATCTTAGAAGAGCGCAGACACAGGGCGTCCCAGCCAGCCTTGCGGTGCAAATCAGTATGCCGTACGGGGGCGCCATCAGTTTTATCAAAGCCCAGAATCTCCATTCCAACCGATGACGTGCGGCCAGAGTCAATTTCGTGCTTATGGCGGAACAGCGCTACTCGCGCTTTACCGCGGCCGTCGTCCAGCCCGCCCTGCGTAAGCACGCCCAGCATAGTGCTCTTGCCGGCATCCACATTGCCGGCAACTGCCACCCGCACCTCCATCATCTCCTCTATTCGCTGCGGACGACGACGGATCAAGTAGCTAGCGAATCGGACAGCATTGGAGTTGAGAGTGCTTTTAACTGCTGGATTGTTATTTGGCGCTGGAGCCGCTGCAATCTCACGCGCGTACTTGACTGTTGTAGTCGAATTGCTAGAGCCGGCAGCTGCTTCCTTGGCATCAACTGCGCCGCTGTCATAAAGCAGCTGAACAAAGGCATTAGCTTGTGCATCGGCTGCAGCCAGAGCCAGCGTTTCCGTTATTCGCTTCACATCTTTGTCGCTCAAATCCATTAGCGCGCCATTCTCTAATAGCAAAGCTTGTTTTAGCATTCGAAGCTTTAAGCTTTCTATTTTGGCATCAACAATGCGAAATATGGCTTACCTTTGTCGCTGGTTGTAAATATCATCTCTCCGTGGCTCTCATCCAGCCGCTTAGCAAGCATATCGGCCAAGAACCGCACGTCCTGGTCATCTGGCTGAAGCAGACGCTGCTTCAATGTTCGTGATGCACCTACCGCTGCACCAGATACATCGGCAACAGCAGCACTACCCGTTGCTTTGTCAACAAGGGCATCAAAAAGCGACGCATCCACGGTGTACTTGTTGGAGGATATGCTTGCATTAGCAAGTTGCGCTTGTATTTTGTCCATGGCTATAATAAATAAAGCTGCTTAGCGACAGCTACACATGCAGTTTACAGAGAAAAAAGAAAGATAAATTGTTTGAAACATCTCCGCATTACCTTTATAACGAGCTTTCTACTATAAAACTGCATGAATTCCTTTCTAATTCTTGGCAGTACTCTTCTTTACGCTGAAGGAAAATACCACAAATTGCATAAATTTCATGCCCGCGATGACTGCGGCCACGACTTTGACGGACCAAATGATGAGTCCTCAAGAACGGGCAGTTGCGCGTGACGTCACACAGCATCGCTGCGGCTGCTAATCAATCACTGCAAGTAGCAACGCTGGGATCAACGCTTTTTTGTTGCTTATTTTTGCTGAATTTTCTGTTTAATGGATGTCGCCCCACTTCGAGAACAGCTGCGGAATGCGACACAAGACTGCAGCGCACGCGGGCTAATATTTGCAGCAAAGTGGGCAGCCGAACAGCTCTGCAGTTTACCGGCAGCTGCCGAAAAGCTGCCGGTCTCGTTAGTCCTGCCAAAAGCCACAGAAACCAACGAGAGAGAGCAAAGATGGGCAGCGCAGGACGCCAATGAACACGACCAGATGCTGCTGGCAAAGTGTCTGTTTGATATGCGCGAGTTTGACCGGGTAGCTAGTCATTTGCAGGAATGCAAGGGACCGCGAGCTATATTTCTCAAGCTCTATTCGCGGTTTCTGAGCAGCGAGAAAGAAGCGGGTTCCGTTGACAAAGAGGAGCATGGGCAGGAGGAGATGGTGGTTAGTGCCGAGGAGAGCGAGCAGCGGCAGGCGGTGGCTCGGCGGAAACGGGAACTGGTAGCTATACGGGATGAGCTTGAGCAGCTTGACAGGGCAACAGGGCTAGACGCGTTTTTGCTATATCTGCTGGGGCTGGTGCTGAAGGCGCTCGGACAGCGGGCTCAGGCCCGATCGGCGTTGCTGCGATCCGTACACGAGTACCCGTGCAACTGGAGCGCCTGGCAGCTGCTGGAAACCTGCGTAGACGCGGTGCGGCAGCCCATCGAGAGCCTCAGCACAGAAACACGAGGCGCCGGGTGGATGCACCATGCGTTTATGGCACAAATGCTGGTGGAGCAGTTTGGCGGCAGCAACCAGGACTTTGCCGTGCATGTGCGACATCTCCAGCAGCTATTCCCAGAAAGCCCGTTTGTGCAGGGGCTGCTGGCTGTGCGACACTACAGTATGCGAGAATTCGAAGACGCCAGCCGGCTGTTTGCACAACTGCAAAAGACGGACCCGCATCGGCTGGATCTAATGGACATATATTCGAATATCCTCTATGTGATGGAGGACCGGGCGCGGTTAGGCGAGCTAGCTCACCGCTGCGCACAGCTTGATCGGTTTAGACCCGAGACCTGCTGCGTGATCGGCAACTACTATAGCTTGCGCAGGGAGCACGAGAAGGCTGTCGGGTATTTCCAGCGGGCTCTGCAGCTGGACAGCAAGTACCTGGCGGCATGGACGCTAATGGGCCACGAGTTCATTGAGATGAAGAACACAGCGGCAGCAGTGGATGCGTACCGGCATGCCGTGGACGTGGATGAGCGGGATTACCGCGCCTGGTACGGGCTGGGCCAGACATACGAGATGCTCAATATGCCCCACTATGCGTGCAGCTACTATATGCGGGCGGCAGCACTGCGCCCATACGACTCGCGCATGTGGTGTGCGCTGGGGAGCTGCTATGAGTCCAGCGGCCAGCAACGGCAGGCCATTGAGAGCTACCGTCGGGCGTTGCTGGGCTCGGCTGAAAACGAAGCTATGGCTATTACCCGCTTGGCCCATTTGTATGAGGATTCGGGGGAACAGGCCAAGGCCGCATACTACTACCAGCTCCTGGTGGAGCATGCAGTTAAAAACCCGCTGAGCGACCAGCCTGCAGCATCGGGAGTGGGCAGCAGCGCACTGCATGTATCTGGAAACGGCCAGATGGACGAGCTGGCTGCTGCCTGTTTGTTTCTGGCTGCCTTTGAGAACGATCGTGGCAATGTGGCGGTAGCGCAGCGGTACCTGGTTCAGATCGTTGATGGCGCTAGCAGTGCTGGTGCCAGTCAACAGCGGGTGGAGGAAGCAAGGGCTATGATACGGGCTATGAATCAAAAGGATACTGCTGCCTAGCGACACTTGTCTACTAATTCTTAATTACGATATGGCTGCGCGTATGAATTATATACTGTAGCTGGCTTGCCGTACCAATAATACTGCTGCTGGTATACCAGCAGGTGGTCCTCCTGCACAATGCCAACGCATCGAGTAACAACTTCAGTGGTCTCTAGTGGTTTCACTTAGGCATTCCCACTGGGAATACAGGCGATATACTGATACACTGTTTGAAGGTATCCAAGATAGTCAGTTCTCAGATTATCCGCCAAAAGTTTTTTTTTTTTTTTTCAAGTGGTTGTTCTCAATATAGGCATATATGCGGGAAATACGCAAGAAAAAACAACGGCAATTTTTTTCCACGCCAGCGATGGCAAGAGAGGAGGAAAGTTATCGTTTTTTCTTTCCCTAAGTTATTGAAATATATCCGATACTCTCTTTGACTTTTTTTTTATCCTGAAGAGGGTTTTGATCGGGGGTTTTGTATGTGATCGGTATTGCTTACAGGATAACCATGAACAGTAACAAGGACCGAGTAATTTGCAAAGACGGGCGGGTGTTTCATGCCTGCGAGGTCTGTCGCAAGAGACGGTCACGGTGCGACGGGGTGAAGCCCAAATGCACGTCGTGCTTACGACGGGGACTCGAATGCGAATACCGCGCAATGCGCAAACGCGGACGGCATGGGAAGAAGGTACACACGGATAGTGCCGATAATGTGGAATCGCATAAGGCGGGCTCACCGCTGCAGAGCCAGCACAGTACCACCGATGAAGCGGCCGCCATGGCAGCGGCAGCAGCAGCCGTGTGGTCGCTGACATCGCCGCCGCTCCAACAGCCCAGCACAGCACGAACTGTACCTGCCTCTGCAGACTCAACAGCGTTCAACCTACTGGATTCGTTGCCGCGGCTATTTTCGCTGCCTCCCGAAATGGCTCCATCCCAGCAGCAGCAGCAGCAGCAGCAGCAGCAGCAGCAGCAGCAGCAGCAGTATTCAGCAGCAAATTCCCCCATTTCTGCCCCTGCAGCAGTGCCGCTGAACCCAATGATCGGCGCTATTGGCCAGCCACTACAGCCAGCACGAAATGCCCCGCCATATTCCATAGCCCCTGCCAGTTCAGTCCCAGCGGCAGTAAGCATGCATAGTGCCCATAGCCAGGACCACCACATTCTGGCCTCGGTCCTGTCCCCGCCAATAACCGCCGTTTCGGACTCGCTGCAGATGCCGCCTAATATCACATCGGCGTTTCTGAGCTCTATCGACTCGTCTAGCAGCATGCAGTATCTTCAGCAGCAGCAGCAGCAGCAGCAGCAGCAGCCGTACTCTTCGCGACCCGCATCAGGCTTTCTTGGCTCACCATCTCCCAACTCGTCATTCTCCCAGACTACGCAGCCGTCGCTTGCGTTCCGGTCCATGTCGGCCAGCAGCAACAGCACCCACATGCTCAACAACTCCATGGCGGCCATGACAACGTCATTGTCGGGAATCACGTCGCCTATAGGCCTGGGTTCGGTTTTAGAATCGCCTGCTCTCAACATGCAGTTTTCGCCCCACCACCCTCCGCAGGCCCAGCAGCAGCAGCAGCAATCCGCTTACAACTCTCTATCGTCTTCAGCATCGGCTGCTGCTGCTGCTGCCGCCGCCGCCGTTGCTGCTTTCCAGTTCTCGCCCTCTTCAGCACCACCGGCCCCACAACCACAGCAGCAGCAGGTGGCGGCATTTCTAAGCAGCCCGCCTATGACAACTCCCCTGTCGCCCTCAGCCACACTGCCTATTTTGTACCCGGCCCACGTCCAGCCGCCTGCGCCAGCCAATCGGTCCAAATCCGAACAAGCAGCCACTGGCAACCTGCTGCGCAGAAACAGCCTAGAAGCACGCGCCAAAGCTTCGCCCCTGGGCAAGGCCCGCCGCAACAGCACCGCCAGTACCTCAAACACCGCTGCCAAACCCGACCATGGGCAGCAGCGGCGGCGGCGGCGCCAGGGCGGCGACTGGAGCCGCACAATTCTCGAAGAGGACGAGGTGCTGGACGGGCTGCGCTCGGACGGCGCCGACCACTTTGGGCGCCCTATGTTTGACGTGAAGACATACCCGCTGCCGCCCAAAGCAGAGCTGGACGAGCACGTCAACGGCATGTTTGAGTACTTTTATATGGGCGTGCAGACCCTACACGCACCGACATTCCGCCAGCGCGTGGATCAGGGTGACGTATCGCCGGTGCTCATTTACGCCATCATGGCGGTGGCCAGCCGGTACTCGCGGCGCCCCAGCCTGCACTCGCTCAACGGCATGGCATTTCTCAACGGCGACCGCCACGCAGCGACGGCATGTGGGCTGGCCAGCATCCTGCTCAATCACGGCGACTTGGGCACCGTCGACACCATCCACGCCATGCTGTTTCTGTCCGTGTATTTTATGGGCCAGGGCAACATGCTAAAGTCCCGCATGTACCTGGTCAAGGCCGTGTGCACTGCCCGTACGATGGGATTCCAGAACATTGACGCAACATTTGTGCCATCCAACCCCATGGTTGCCTTCAGCGGCACCTTTGACCGCAAACCGTCGCCGCCGCCGGCACCCGGCGCCTGCCCCTGCGCGCGCACCAGCGAGACACGCATTGAACTGGAGACTAAGCGCCGCATCTGGTGGTTCCTCGTGTTTGTTGACTACTTTACGGCCAACGTCATGAATGTGCCCTTGGAGATCCCGCCTGACTCGTACTGCGTGCGTCTGCCCTGCAGCGACGGCGAGTGGATGAGCCCCACCCTGCAGGATGCCCCGCTGACGCCCGATCCGCCTCCACGCGACCTGGGCTTTGGCGACCGCCACGCGTCAGTGCAGCAGGGTCCCGAATACCTGCGCCTCAACGGCTTCCACGACTGCCGGCCTCCGTGGCCGTACCGCCCGGGTGCCTTTTATCTCGAGCGCCTGATGGTCGAGTTCTGCGACCACCTGCGCCGCCTCAACAGCCTGCGTGCCCTGGCCATCCGCTCGTTTTTCCATGCCGAGCCCGTCTATGTCGACGAACACTACCCCTATCTCAAGCGCCGCCGCCAGTTTGTGCCGTGGCCCGACCGTTTGGAAAAGGTAAAGTCGTCGTGGTCCTGGCTGCATCTGCAGCTCAACAAGTGGCTAGACTCCATCCTGCTGCGCTTTTCCGAAGTCATCAACCGTGTGCCCTCGGACCGCTACAACCGCCAGTACCGCCACCAGTACTACTACTACTTGCTGGCCGCCCACTCGACTATCATCATGTCCCATGGCGTCATTCTGCAGCTCCACTCTGACTTTGCCCGCTATCTCGCTCGCCAACACCACCCGGACTCCCGCGAAACACCCGCTCCCTCCCATACGCCCATGCCGCATCTGACCCATCCCAGTCTGGTCATTTCCGACACCTGGGCCTCGCCGGCTGCCGAGTTCCGCAGCAATGTTGCGCTTAGCGAGGGCCTGTCTGAGTTTGCCATCGGCACGCTGGGCAGCTCTATGGCGCCGCTTATAAACTACGCCCAGAACATGGCCTCGAGTAGCAGCGCTGCCGGGTCGTCTCTATATGGCAGCGTTATTGGCAGCCCCGTCAGTGCCAATCATTCAGGCGGAATGAGCAACAACGGCACCAATTCACGGGCCCAGTCGATTGCTCAGCCGTTTGCTGACGACACGATGCCGATGGACTTTGATACACGCTCATTTGCTGGCTCCTACACGTCGTCGGCGCACTCTTCTTCCCATGCGGCTGCCGCCATTCAGCGGGATCTGACCGATATGGCGGTTATTGCCTGGGACGGCTGTGTGTCTACTGCCGAGCAGCTGGCGTCGATTTTGCGCGGCAAGCATCCAAAGTTTGTTCTGCTAGGCGGTCCTCCAGTGGAGGTATTTCACGAGCAGGTTTTGAACGGCGATGCCAACATCTTGTCTACGCCTGGCTCTGCATTCAATGCTCCTGGTACCGGCCCTGGCGCTGACAATCCCATTCTGTCCGACCCTGATTTTTATATGCGCCTGCAGCCATCCACGGCCTGGTGGATGTTTCTAGTGGCTCAGGTTCAAGTGGGCCATATCAAGCGCCTATTAAAGGAAAGCGAAGGCAGCTTTAAAGTCAGTGCGCGTCGTAAAGCGTACCAGGCTAAAATGGCTGCTGCCAAAGCCGCTGCTGCTAGCAATGGCAAGCAGCCTCATGATCCAGAAGCCCCGTCTGTTCAGCCGCAAGCCTCATCAGCTCAGCCAGATGCCGCCATGCAAGTTGACCAGGCAGCTGAAGCAGAGATTCTCGGCATGCATCAACGCCTGCAAAAGCCGGCCGACCAGATGCGCCCGCTCTCCACCAGTGTCAATAACTCTGCAGTGATGCTGGCTACTGCCGTGCACTTGAGCGACTCGGCCCCGCAGCCACCAAACAAGCAGGCCATGGAGAAACGTGCGGATATCAAGACTCGTGCGGCACGGCTTGTACGTGCTTATGAAAACCTTTCGTGTATGGTGAAGGTGCTTGAGGGCATGCAGCAGTACTGGCAGTGCATGGACTACGTGAGCGTTATTCAGGAAATTCTAAAGGGATCTGAGCATCCCCTACACTAAGAGAATACTCAGAAATGTATATGAGCGATCGACTATAAAGTGTTTGCAAGTGCTAGTAGATATGCACGCTGCCTGTTGTAGCTTTTAGTACATCAAGAAACCTCTCTTTCTCTTTTGCTATTTTACCTATAAGCACTATGCATGCAGTTGCCAACACTATTCCTGAAGATATAACTTATTCGATACTCCGCTATGCCATTGACTCCAAACTGCTGTATATAAAATCATGGAGGCTCCAGTTGCGCCTGCTGGCTATATGCTCACAGTGGCGCGCTCTGCTTGTTCCTAACGTTTATTCACATATGCTTGTATGCTATGAAGCTTACTCTGTATCAGCTGCTCATATACATGGTTCACAGACCGCTGACTCTACGCAGCTGGTATCCAACACGAGTTTGTTCGCCGGCTACCCTAATCTCATCCGGCGTGTCAAGCATACCCATATATATGCCAACGACAACTGCCAGAAGCTCGAATGGCTTAACAGAGCCACCTCCGAGCTTGCTCTTCTACAGCCGCAATGGCTACTGGCATCCAGGCCAACTCTACATACAAAATGCCTGTGTTGTATAGGTATAACTGCACAAGGAATAGCTAAACAAACACCAGAACCAGCCGATATGCTGGCAACCCCTCTGCCGAATTTGCAGTCGCTCACTCTAATAAGCTCTCAAACCCCTTGCTTTCAAAAGTTTTACTCACATTTACTCATTCGGCCTGAATGGCCAATACAAAGCATAAGCAATCAATTAACTAGATTGATTTCCAAATGCACCAACCAAGAAACATTCCAGCTACCTACTAGTTTGGCCCAGTCGCTTGTTTATCTTGAGCTTCTGGATGACCCGATAGATGTCCAGTGGAAACCCGCAGAGTTCATGCAACTAAAGCATCTAGCCGTGGAATTTTCAGAGCTCGACACACCCTCTTTTATTGTTCCGGCACCCATTATGGCTGAAACAAAACAAGCTGCTGGCATTTCCCCAGCTACGTAGCTTACGAGTAACCAATTTGCACTCTTACTGCACTTTGCTTGAGACTGCCAAGCTGCCTTGGCACATGGAACATGCCAGCATACAAGGAACTGCCCGAATGGCATTTGTGCTAGACTCGGTATCTTTGCCCATATGCAGCAAAGGCTTAAAGCTGGCCATAAACAGTCAGCAATATGCTGGAATTCTCATAGCGTCACCTTCGCTAAACACGATGCTGCATAAAGTGCGTTTAAGCAACAATGTGAAATTTAAAGTAACGGATCGGCTAATTGATATATCCGATGTGTGTGCATTTGCTGGTCCTGCCATTACCTCGCTAACCATTGCTGCTCCAGTCAGCTGCATGGGTACGTTGGGCCTCGTTTTGCTGATGCCCAATTTGACAACACTCGCTCTAAAGCCCCCTCCAGGGAACGATGCTGCCAATGCTTGTGCGCAGATAAACCAGCTAGGCAACAGCCATTGTAAGCCCAATGCGCTTGATCTAGCATGCAAACGCAACCATAGGACGCACATTTACAACGTCATTACACGCTTGATACCCGTAATTTCTATGCTAAAGAATATTATTTTATGCGATTCACCAATCTATATATAATTATTTTGGGAGTTTCAACGCTAATAAAAAGAACGGTTCACGATGCGCCTGCGCGGGGTGATGAGTTGGCGGAACTGTGCACTATAGACATTTCGTTGTTGCTGCTCCTGCTGGCAGCAGCCGCAGCAGCAATTGAGCTTTTTGAGGCAGCGGAAGAAGACTGCATTTCCACTTCGCCGTCTTCAACTTCGCTGTCGGAATGCAGGCGCGGCATTGGCATGGCGGCAGCCTCAGCGCTGAATGCCCTTTCTAAACTGCCTTTGCACTGCCCGTCTGCAGACCCGGAGCGGGATTTTGGGGCATCAGGATCGACCGCATAGGGTGCCAGCGCATGCTCGATCAGGTGCATCACTGCCATCTGGAACTTGTGATACCGCCATTCTTCAGCACTCCGCAGCTCCTCCATTCTCCGCCGCTCCTCTATGCGTGCTGCCTCGCGCTGCTCGCGCAAAGCTGCTTGCTCGCGCAGAAAATCAAGAAGCTCGGCCCGGTATACTGTTCCTGCCAGCTCCAGGCCCTTCTTCTGGCCCACGGCTGCTGCAAGCAAGCTGGCGACATTGCTCTCTCCCAAATATCCCATTTCAGGGCTCTCTACGCCTGGATGGTCTAGCTTGCGCTTGCGTGCAGCATCGCTCATTAGGTGGGGTGTTGCCATATCGGCATCTACTGAATGTGCTCTAGACAGCGAGGAGCGGCGCTGCTGGCTGTGCATTGCAAGCGAGTCGGCTTCGTTTGGCATGCGGTTTCTGGCAGCAAGCACCCGCAGGTTTTCGCGGGGGTCGCTGCTGGTGCTGCTTGGCTGGCGCTTTCCAGAAAACGTGCCATCAACTGAAGCAGCGCGCTCATACGGATGCTGGTGATGCGGTGCTGATGGATAGTTGTCGCGGATGCCATACCATCCGCGCTTCTTGCCTGTGCTTTCTGGTCGTTTGTAGTGGTGGTGGTACTCTGGCGGTGGTGGCGAAACCCTCCGATCGCGCCTGTATCCGTGGCTGGAATATGATGACGAAAGCGACGCCGGTAGCGCTCCGGCCTGGCTCTCCATCAAGGAACTGCGACTTGCTGACATGGTGTGGCCGTATGCCGTAGTGACTGCCACTGACTCGGGCGCGTTGGATCCGGCATCGTGCATGTAAGCAGGGGAGATGCTCCGCATATGCACGCGGTCGGGCTGTGGCACAAACACCAGCGGAGAGTGCCGCTGAGGATCGGGCTTCTGCATCATCCCTGGCCTGTGCTGTGATGCAGGCGACGGCGAGTCCAGGCGCTGTGTGCTGGGGCTGTCGGCATTAGTAGATCTGATGGGCGGTAGCTGCATGCGGCCGTACGAATCTGTAAACAATGACGACGATGACGTAGCGGCTTGCTGTGGGACAGGGCTGTCGCCAGCCAGCATCGCGCTGTCCGAAGCCTGTGCCGAGGAGCTATGGCGCCGGCGCCGGTGCTCCGCAGTTCCTGGCGGCCCGTACTTTGCCTCGTCCATTTCATAGAAAAACTCCCATGTTGCTCTGCCCGATTCATCAAACTCGCGCGCTGCCGCTTTGTACTTTGACTCGAGAAACTTCCACCGGTTGCGGCACTGCTCGACAGAGCGGAAAAAACCTGCCTTGAGCAGCCGATCCAACACCTTATTCCACACGCTCAGGTTGCGCTTGATTTCGGCAAACTCGTCTCTGTGCTCGCCCCACGTCTTAATCAGCAGCTTTGTTTCCTCGTTGCTCCAGTGCGTCGAGTTGGAAATCGGCGTGCCTGCGGCGGCGGCGGCGGCAACAGCAGCAGCAGCCGCCGCGGCTGCCGAGGCCGACTGGCCCTGTGCGTCGTGGGCACCCATATGTGCAAGCATAAATGATGGCGATACCCCCACCCTACTACAAACCTGCTATAAACTCAACGCAAAATATAAATAAGAGAAAAAGAAGGGTTTTATAACTTGGAAAATGGGAGGTTATGCGCTTTGAGAAAGAGTAGAAAAGTTGGTGTAGTTTTATGGCCGCAGAGTAAAAGAGGGGGGAGTTATTCCATGGCTGTTCCTCAAACCCGCATGATGTGTAAAAAAAACACAAGCGGGTTCGGGATAGATCTTAAAGTTGAGAAAAAAAAAAGCCGACTTTGTCTTTTGCTAAAGTGCTCAAACCAAAAAGAAGCTTTCTTGGCTTTCCATTGTTATTGGCCCTTTCTTTTGCAAAGATAGATAAGCAAGCAGCCTAGAAATCGATGGAAACATGGAATGCTTCCATTTTAAGGCGCATTAACCCATCCACATGCACGCTATGCAACTAGAATAATAGATTTCTTTTGCATTACAAGGTTTCTTTATATTATTCCACGCCTAATGATTTACAGAGAAAACGCCAAGAAATTGAGCGACATTTCTTGTTTTTTTTTGTCTATTCCATGCTGCACGCCATTGACAACAAAATGTGCAGGCGTGTACGGAATTTCTTGGCAAGCATACGGGTTTCTTCAGTTGTCTAAAAATGCACCCTTCTGGCGGCATATTAGCTATATACCCCTGATGCACCTTTCTCGATTGTAGAAACGTGGTGAATCAACATTGGCGCCATCTCCATTGTTTGGCGATATTCCACTCCCCGTGTTTTAGGTTTTTTTAGAATCGGCAATTGTTGCATTTTTCCAGGAAAAAAAGGACGTTGCAAGTTTGGCATTACCGGGCTTTTTCCACTTTTATCTCCAAAACAAAAACAAGCAAAAAACGGGTAATGCTCAATCGGCCGTACAGCAGAAAACCTCCCCCCCCCCAAAAAAGAATTTCCTGGAAAATAAAATGCTCACTTATGGACACAACGCAATAGAAAAGATAGCTCTGCTCGTCATGATGAGATAATCCGAACTCGGGAATTTATTCTATGTTGTCTCGTAGTAGCTTTAATCAGCCAATCTCAATTACCCAATTTAATCTATAAAGTTTTTGATTGGATCAATAGAACGGAACACTTTTTTTTTTTTCCTGGCCTTTCTATTTGCTCCATTAGTTTGTTTCCATATTTTACATTTGCCTATAATCTCTAACGAGTATTCTTTCAGTAGAGGTTTCCAGCACCTCGTATAAAAAGCTCAAAAACGCAACCCTACAAATTTTATATCTATTACACTCTGCTCGACTTTAGCGCTCTCTTGCTTGCCCCTTTTCAAGCGATGCTGTCGTTTAAAACAGATAAAAAGGCCGACGGACACAAGGTGTCGCTCGAAGAACAAAAGCGGGTAGATATTTCCAAATACTCGGGAGAAATATACTATTCGGAACGCTACAGCGACGATGAGTTTGAGTACCGGCATGTCTCTTTACCAGAGGGTCTGCGGAAATATCTGCCGCACCCGCCGCGTCTGATGTCTGAAGACGAGTGGCGTGGTCTGGGCGTTCGGCAGTCGCCTGGCTGGGAACATTACATGGTGCACGGTAAGTTTGTTATCGCATGCCTTAGCTAACGTGCTTTGTTATTAATTCATGGTACTGTTTGTAGAACCCGAACCGCATGTGCTGCTATTCAAGCGTGAAAAGGATTACCAGATCAAATACCCTAATGGCGGGCCGTCGCAAGCGATGAACATGCACAAAGCGTGATTTTGGCGAAATAAAAGCCTTGTTTCTTTTAGCTTGCTCCAACAAATAAATATGTAAACTGTCCAGCCAGCAATGTAGAGAGATAATCAATGGAGATTGGCATTTTTCAGTTAGCCCTACTCGAGCCTACAACCAGTATATAAAATATTCACGTTTTTTTTTTTCGCCAACCGCATTTTTCCCATTGATTTCTTTGGCCATTAAACAGAGAGTATTTGTAATCGCCAATTATTAATGCGAAATAGTCGTCAATCGCTACTATTGAAAAGCTCAAAGAAATCCACGAATTGTTCTATTGTGTTGAATAGATGGGTTTCCCAATGAATTAAATCTGTTTGGTCAATAGGAGCTGCGGTAATTTATCCTGTCAATGCATTTGTCTCGTCCTTGACCAATGCTCACGCGCTTGATTGAGCACAAAAATGAACATGCATGGCTTGGCTAATCGAAAAAAGGACATGGTTGAAAATAGGGACCTTTCCACCATGTAGGCGTTAAATATCACATTGCATAGAAAAAAAAAGTAAAAGCTACTGCGCAATAAATAAGTATTCAGTATACTCATATGATGCTGCATTTACACGGGCAATATTAATTGCACAGCTTTACGCATAACTAAGCACAGCCAGAATAATGTTGAGCCTTGGCATTTTGGCTTGCTTAAGAAGAAGAAAAAACAACAGCGTATGGAGATAAAACACTATTGAAAGTAGGGACTTTATTGAACAAGCACAATGAATGCGGATGGTGGGTAGAAAGCAATATGCATGATCTGCTCCGTTGCTACATAGTAATCAAAAAGTCATATTGAATAGTGTCTAACGTACAGCTAAACTGCAGTTTTAATATAATTATGCGTATTTGACTGCCGCATAACTAATACTGAATCTGCAGCAATTAAATAAACGCGCACTGTTTCTTAAAAAGTGCCCATCGAATTATCTTTATTCTTGTTTTATATTTTTATAGCTATAAGCAAGGTACAGTAAGATGTGTTTAGCTGGTATTGCTTCTGCTACCACGCTTTCTGGTCAAAAAGAAAGCATTGGTAGTAACTGCGATCTTAACAAATATCGGCTTAAAGTAGTTTATCGGACAAACATAAAGTACTGTGTTTAGCAAATTACCACTATATGGCCTACTGCTACCAGCACCTCTACAAGGCCAGATACGCCTAACCAGTTGTAATTACACCGCTTAAACCTGGCAGCGGTAGCACAGTATGCCATTTACATGTTTCTAGTGCTTTGTGCTTTACGCAGTACTATAGCATTAGCACTCTTTCAAAAAAGAAAAAATAGTCTTTTTTCTTCCCCCTTTTTCGCCCGTGCACATACAAAAAAGATCTGACTGCTAATTTGTATTGTGAGTTGTTTTTCTGGTAGGAACAAAGCTTTTGTCGCTTGAAGGTAGGTAGCTTGAGATATAGTGGACGATTGTATAGAAACGGGGAGACGATATATTTTCTATACTCTTGAAGCCAGTCATTTATGCAAGCTGATTCTGCGCATAAAAGCAACTTGCGTCCCTAAATTTTAACCTAATTTTTCAAAGCATGACACACAGGCTAATGGGCAATTTGCATGAATTTTCAACTATGCAGTTGCCCAAATTCATCCGGGATTGTGCGTAACTGGATATCCGTAACCTGGCTTGTTTTGTCAAGACATCCTCCCCCTTTTGTCTAGAGTTTCCCCCCTCCTCCCCAGCTCAAGTTGCTTGCATTCGTTGTATTTTTATGCAGGCAAGCGCTTCCTTTTCAACTGTATTAATTGTGAGTTTTTTCTTTAGAGTTGAATGACTATACAACCGCACAAATAACAAGGGTAAGTACAAGTGTATTGTTTGAAATTGCAAGCATCCATAACTCGCTCGCTGTTTATTTTGTCATTTTATTGCCCATGTGCAGCCCTTCTTTTCAGCCACCAGCGCATTGTTGAGAAATCTACATTCCATTCAGCTCATAGTGATTTCTCTCTTGCTTGCTTCTCCGCAAAAAGGGAGCGTAGAGAGCTAGAATAGCAGCTGGTGTGCAGATTTTTGATAAACGCAAATTCAGCCATTCAGCCGGGGGCGCCTGGTGATCCCTGTTTTCCGGTGCGCCAATGTGCACATGAGCCTTGCAGGAGTATATTTCTCGGAGGTTTGGAAGTTCCAGGCTTAGCTTGCGTATAGCAGCAGGCATTATAGTCGCTGAGAATCATACGCCACCTGTCAATATAGCTTGCCACACGTGTCAGCATGATTGTTAGCCGCCTCTTACTTCCCACACATTGGCTACCTCAGAGGGCATTTGTGTAGCCACACGCAGCCAATCCGCATGCTTGCTGATCTTTGGGCAGCTTTACAGCGCCTATAATCGCATCCTTTGTTCCTGAGAAGAAAAGAGTCAAGGGCCCGAGTGGCGGAAGAAACGCAATTCAATTGTGCAGTGGTGGATTGTGCAGCTGTTATTACATTTGCTCACGCGGATTTGCATTCTGTTTTGTGGCCTTTGACTCTCTGCCGCCCACATGGTGCGTTTGTTCCAAACCCTCAGTCGACCTTGTCCAGCACCCAATGCTGATAAGATCCGAAATGCAGCAATGCCCTTCGGTTTTTTTGGGTTGCTGGGCATCAGAAAATGCAGATTGCAGCGCTGCACGCCGGCATTTAAAGCTCCAGATTGGTTTGCATTCAAGCTGCCTTCTCCGCAAAAGGCTGAAACGGCAGCAGCTTGGTGGGGGCACTCTTGAAGGCAGAAACAGTTATACGTAGTGCTGATCGCATTGTCCTTTGTGGCCGGGACACCTCGTTTTGCCTTGGGCTCTCCCCCCCCATTTGTGGAATGCCACCACCTGTCCCTCCCTACCGAGTACTGTCAATGGTGCATTGTTCTCATTTGTGCTGAATGATTTTCGCCGATGCCAGAGTTTCTTTTCTCAGTGCTGCCCATTTTGTACTGGGCAGGTAGCTTATGGTTAAGGGTTGCAGGGCGATACTGACGATCGCTGGGCGTGTGCCTTGCATTGACTTTTCGCTGTTTTCTGGAGCGGTTGGTCTTTTGTTTTGTCCGCCCCTGCACAGCAGCAAAAAGGCAAATAAGAACGAGATGTGGCTTGCTAGGAAAAATATCTATGTTTCATGCTCATGGATGCTGAGTTTACCCAACAGCTTTGCTCGGCTCCCAAGCTTTCCCCTTTCCCAAATTAGCGCCCAGGCTGTATCGAGAATGGCCGCAACAATGTGCCCAATATGTGCAATACGAAGCAAGCTTGCACGCAGCTGAACATTCCACGTCTATTGATTGTAATGACGCACATGAGATTCAGGCTGCCAACGGAATGTATACTAAACACTATATTTGTCTAATGCTGTACTCTACCACTATAGTAAGCCTCCAAGGACTAGCATTCTTTATAGCCCGGCTTAGCACTCACAGCCAGCACAAAACTTCAGTTTTCCCAAAAGGAATTTTCCCTCTCCAGTCGCACGCCTCCCCCCTCAAAAGAATAAACACGGCATCTGGAGCGGGCTTACCAGGGCCACGCAACCTCCCCCTTCCCTAGCAAAGCTTGCTTTCAAAGATCTTCTCTTTTTGCCCACATCCCAAACTTGCGATTGTTCTGCACGAAACATTTGGGGAGTGTTGTTTTATTAAACTTTGGCACTGCGCAAAAGCATGGTATGTAATTGGTAAGCCTCAGGGCAGCGTATTCTCTTTCAGCAGTACCCATCTACTGCTCTTCCAGTCACCATATAGGATGAATTTAATTGAAATGGCTCCTTGTTTTTTTTTCCTGGTTGCTAGAAGAGTGCCTAATGTCCCATCGCTGCATCAAAGAGAAATATACTACATTGTGTGTGATGGGTTTTATTCCTTATTGACCGGGAGGTCCACACCCCTTTGACCAAACCTACCCCCCCTCATTTGTTTGTTCTATTCTGCTCATCAACCAAACAACAATTGAAGGGACATCCCGCTTGGCAAAAGGGGAAAAAAAAGGTCTTGAGATTGGAGAAGGGGGGTGTAATAATAGTAGGGTTTTGAACCCCATCTTGAGATATTATATTTACTGGCTACTCGGCTCATTGCACCTCCTAGTTTTTATTCCTATTTCCATTTGAGTAGCGGTATATTATCCACAAGGTCACCAATCTTTCTAAATTTCTCGTTCAAGCATCTTTGCTGGCCAACATTCAGGCTGTTTTTGGCTATTCAACACATATTTATATACTTCATTTTAGACGTCGTGTGTTGAAAAAAACGCCTTGCGTTCTAGTTAGCCACACTTTGCTGGCTTTTAAAAGGGGCTCATAAAGGTAGCCCATCCTATTTCCTCACTTTCTTTTTTTATATTATATCGCTGAGCTGAGATCTGCCTTTATATATAATTCCTATATTATTCTTGTGGAGAGAGGATACAGCTTTTGGGAGAGTTTACTCTCGGTGTATAGTTCATCTAAACCTCTCTTGTCACTAGTTTGACACTCATTCGATTGTACAAAAATATCAGCTGTAGTACTAAGCAATTGTCGCATACCAGACGGGAAATACAGACTACAAGACACAAATGACAAGTTACTCGTTCAGCACGGCATCAGCGGCGCTAATGGGGGCTGGCTTGGATAGCAGCAATAATGGCAGCAGCGGGGCCGGCAACACAGGCTACGAAAATCCGCACTCGACGTATGGGCGAGAAAGCATGCTGCGCACAGACAGGCACCATGGCACAAGCCCTAGCCACTACCACCAGGCACCGGGGCCAATGCAAACCGAATCCCACGCCATAACAGAAAAGGGCGTTGGTGCATTTTCGGGCATGGACAGTCAAGGCAGCACGGCGCTGGCAGACTATTTTTTAAAGCAGCAAAACATGCTGCAAGGGAGCCAGGACGAGCGCAACGACGCGGGACGCGAGCAGCCAGCGGATATTTCGCGGATGGTGGCGGCAGTGGCAGCAGCAACAACAACGGCCACCTCCTCGCTGGCGCAGCACACATACAGACCGGAAAAGTCACGGCCCAGCGCCACAGCCGACAACACAAATACAGCCGCAGACCTTCCGGGAAGCGCAGAGGGAGCGACAGGGCTGGTCGACCCGCTCCCAGAATTCCTGTCATCGCTGCCAATGGCTGGACAGATGGAAGCAAAGTACGCAATGGCACCCACACACGCAGATGGCCATGATGCTGGAAGCGACAGTACGCGCAGGGACACGCCTAGCGGTGGGCTCTTGGCAGCAGCGGCAGCAGCAGCGGCATCGGCAGTGGGCACTGGCAGTGCAGCTGGCGCGCTCGACCACACGCTTGGTTATGGGCACGCCGCATACGGCTCAACACAGGCGCTGCAAAATGATAGCGCTTATACAGTAGACGGGCTTTCGTTTACGCATACCGCAGAGTCATCAACAGTCACGCTGGCCCCGTCCCTGTCGGAGCAGAGCGCAGGCGGAGCACCAGACCTGACAGCGTACAGCATTTCGGCGCTTAGCAGGCCGCTCAATCAGAATGCAAGCACGGCGGCAGTGCTGCTGGGCGACAGCAGCGGCACTTACGGGGCCAGCGACAGCAACGGCACAGGGCTGGCAGGACCACTGGGCAGCACCAATAATGTCGGCGGAATGCTTAGCCCACACGTGCCGCCGCAGACGCCACAGCAGTACTATAACCAGCAGCAGGCGCCGCGCAGCTACAGCGACTACTCAACATACTACCGCTCACCACCCACAACGCTGGGCACAAACGTCGGCGCATCGGTTGCAAGCAGCAACGGCGGATCGACACAGATTTCGGCAGCCGCCGCAGCCGCCGCCGCAGCAGCTATGGGACCGGCATACTACACGCCGGCAGCCTACCAGCAGTACATGCGCACAGGAGCAGGCCCGTACTCGTACTACTACTCGCAAGCGTCGTCGCGCTACCTGCCATATGCGGCGTATCCGCCGGTACGGCATTTTGTGTCTCCGGCACGGCCATTCAAATGCGAGACGTGCGAGCAATCGTTTTCGCGCAATCATGATCTCAAGAGACACGTCAAGATCCATTCGGGCATAAAGCCGCACAAGTGCCCAAAGTGCGGCAAGAGCTTTGGCCGGTCCGATGCTCTCAAGCGCCACTCGATGGTCAAGCGCTGCCGCTCGGCCACCACCAGCTCTGTAACCACGCCTTCTCAACAGCAGCAGCAGCAGCAGCAGCAGCAGCAACAGCAACAACAGCGACATGTGGCAGCAGTTCAGAACATGACGTCACACAGTGGCCAGCTGACCTCGGTGCCGGGTGCGTCGCGCCTGGCACCTGTCGGTTCTATATTCCAGACATCAATGGCAGCGACATCAAGCTCAATTGTTTCCAACATGCTGTCATCCAGAACTAATTCCATCTGAAAAATTTTATATTGCAATAGATTTTTTATAGCCACCATTAGTGCATGTAATTTAGTACATGATAGCCATTATTTTTTTCTGCGAGAAACAATGTTGCTGGAAAAGCTTGGCAGCAATGTCATCATGACGTAGAACTACGTTGCAAGAATTACGCAGTAACATCCAAAGCCCGAATACATGGCCGGATATCCCCTTCTCGAGAATCAAGCTTTGCATGCATTAGATTAATGCACTGATATCTTGTCTATATACATGCGCAATTTTATGTGATTTCTGTTAGCATACACACACAAGTGATTTTAAAATCTCAGCCTTTTAGCGCTTTTTGCCATTAGAGTCCAATCCAATTAGCACGGGTCAGGAGATATCTGCCAACTCGGAAATCGACAGCTGGGATGTCCACATGATTACTAACCATCAGATTTAGGCCTGAACCAAATGACTAACAGTCTAGCTTTTTCCGGCTATATGCCGCAGCACAAGCGCTTTGCGCGGACACAAAAACAATAACGCCATTAATAGATGGCGTTATTATTCAGCATTCATATCGGGTGGCCGCAGGAAATGCGAATGCTTACATCATCTGTCTTGGGGCTGCGGACAAGATGCGGAAAATGGCAGCAATGGGCGCAGTAACTGGATCTGAAAATAGCCTGGAAGCTATATCTCCAGGTACCAGATACACGTAGAGTATCCAGAGAGCTTGCTCTTCACGAAGAAATCAGGCAGCACACACCACTTGATTTTTCAAGGCTTTCTGAGTCCAAAGCATCAGATGTTGATTCAGCCAATCGTGGCTCAAATGTACTGCGGCGAGAGCAAAAAAGGGCATGTCTGACTGCGCATTTGCAGAGATAAACGCTGATTGGCTCCTTGCATATTTTCCGCTAAGAGAAAAGTGGGGAGAAATTCCGTGCTTCATTTCACTGGGCAAATGGGACAAGACTTTTTGCTGCGGCAAAAAAAGCCCCAGCGTATGTCTGCGAAGGCTACTTGACTGGGAGAGGTTTTGCAGTCAAGCAAGGCGGGATAGAAAGGGTGCCTCGCTTTGTAAGCGGGCGGGAAGAAAAGCATGCCTTGGCTGAGAGGCCTAGGCAAAATCACACCTTGTTAAAAAAAACGGCTTGCTCCGCCTTTTCCCATCCCACCAAAAGGAGGGCCTATCGTTTCTTTTTCTCTGCCTTTATTTTTTTCGTGTTTCATATTTTCCACAAATTCGACTCGGAAGCTAAATTGGGCTTTTGTTTTATACTTTCCAGCACAAAGAAACTCACCACTATCTGCGTATTCTAGTGAACTTTTACCACTTATAACCGACAAAGCTGACACTCTAAAGATAACCGCATAAGATGGTTAGTTTGCAAGGAAAGTACCCAATTGAGTCGAACACCCGTCTACACCACCAGGACGCAGTACCGGCGGGCAGCGGCCTACCACTGTCTGCACACACACGCGGCCTGGCGCTGCATGTAGGCGGGTGGGACAACGAACAAGCACAGATGCACAATTCGGCCTTTGAATTTTCAAAGAACATTTACGGTAAAGTGAACCAGCAGACAGAGCAGCCAACCGGCACAAAGCGGACCAGCGACCTGGACCTGCCACAATCGAAGCGGGCTCGCGAGCAGCCCGCGGAGGACTCGGCCCGCGTCCGCATCGACGACCTACTTAACCCGGACTCGGCCGCAGGAGCCCAGGTCTCTGCCGCCGGCTCCTCGCTGGCTGCTGCCCATCGTATGTCGGTGCCCACGGCTCTGTCGCGTACTCGGAGCGCCGACGCAAAGCTCTCTTATCAGCAGCTGGCACAGCTCCAGCTGCAGCTGCAGCAGCAGATGGTCAAACCGACAGACTCTGCTATGCGGCTTGCTCGCACCGCTACCGCCCCCGGTATGCGCTCGGCTGTTGCGCAGGGCCTGGTTCGCGATGCTCTGGAACTCGATAAGCTCTATGGTAAGTACTGTTGCATTTACCCTTTTGTGAAAGTCTCAGGATACGCAGCATGCTGCACACCTCGTGCTCTCCTTCTTTGACCGTGGCTGCTATGCCTCTGTGTGCACGTGACACGCGTAAGAAGGAATTTGGGGTTTCTCTCTTTTTGTGCTATAATACCCACCCTTTTTTTCAGGCTCAGAGACAAAACACTGCATGTCCAATCATGTGTTCTGTGCGTGTCTGTGCCTGGCCTGATTGCCTTTTCCTCCTCTCCCCCCCAAAGCTGCTGATTTATTTTTGCCTGTGTACTTGAGCGGCTGGTCTTTTGACGGCGGTGCTTTTGCTAGCCCATTGCAAGAGACCGAGGGGACATAGCTGCTCTGGCTGCTTATTTTGCTTCGTGGTCTTTCAAAGCAATTGTTTGAAATGCTTGATTTCTCTTGCTGGCCATCAATATGCCTTTTATGCAAGGCATGACTTTTGTGGACATCATTTGCTCATTGGTATTTATTGTAGATATCGCCTGCGTCATCATCGAGAGTATCTGGCCAAACCACTCCACATCACAGAGCATCCAGCTATGCTCGCTGCGGTGCTTTGTTGCGGAAACCCACCGCCAGTCGTGTCTGGGAGCGGACGTGTTGGAGCTAGCCATGTTTTATCTTTTACGGGCAAAGTCTTTTCTTCAAGCCAAGCAGCACGCTGAGCGCCAAAAAGAAGAGCAGGAGATGCTGCAGCAAAAGTACTGTGCTCCTAGCAAGGCAGAGCTCGACAATACTCCGCCGCTGTCGCCTGCAGACGTGGTTCCAGGCTCTATTGACAGCCAGCAGCAGCGTCCAGGAAGCAACAGTGGCTCTAACGGACTGGTATCAGCACCAATGGTGGTGCCGGTAGCATCGAATGGCGGTGCAGCCGTGCCTTCATCGGGCACATTTACGTCGCCTATGGACTCGATAAGTCCGATTACGCCTGATTCAGTACAGCACGGACAGGTTTCGTATGTGGGCATGACTGCCCAGCAGCTGACAGCCAATGGGATGATTACGCCGCTGACTCCCAAGAAGAGCAAGCTGGCGCTTGCAGCAGCCGCCCAGTCTCTCCCCAGTGCGCCGCGCCCGCAGGCATCACAGCCCGCAGTACAGATTCCCAAGCCTCAGCAGACGGCAGAGGGCGCAAAGGCGCCGGCACAAAAGCCGAATCCAGCCCGGTGTGGGCGGCGGATGTTTGTGGCAGCTCTGATATGCGCAACCAAATTTATGTACGACCAGTCGTTTACAACGAGAGCGTGGCACAAGGCCACAAAGCTTCCTCCCAAGCAGATCTGCGATATGGAGCGGGCGTTCTTGGACATGATTGATTATCGCCTGTATGTGGATCGCACCACATATGAGCGGTTCCACCGGCGTTTGGCGCGCTCGGGCATGCGGAATGGCCGCATTGCGGTTGGTGATTCCGCAGGCCTAGGTGCAAAGGCGTGTCAGCAGCCGAATACGTTATCTTCTAGTACCACGGCGGTCTCTAGCCCTGCTTCTAAACCCTCGGGTGCTCAGATGGATATACGGTCGGCTATTTCTTCCATTTCTAGTTGCCCGACTAGGACATTTACTGCTGGAAATGGCAGTATCTAGCTTTTTTTTCTTTTTCTTCTTCTTTAATAAGGAAACTTTCCCCCATATATTTTACAGATTTCTTTGAAGAGCAAAGATGGGAAATTTTATGTTCGAAGGTTGAGTAAAAGGCAGCATTTTTCCTTTCAAAATATGCTAGAAAGAAGCTCCCAACTAAAAAAGCGACTCAAACAAAAATATGTCCGGTAACGTGTCGCCATATATAAACTAATTCGTTTTTTCACTTTCTTTTATTCCTCACGATCGTATAATTGTTCTACAAAACTATGGGAATCGCCTATGAAGAAAAGAAATGGTACTGCTCAAAGCATGGGTATCATTACGGAAAAAGTTGTCCGCAATATGGTTGTACACAAACATCAGCAGGGCCCTATTAGAAATAAGAATGTAGCATGGTTAGTAGAAGCCAACGTCTGAACCTAATACCAGCTAGGTGTATCTTCTAGAGTAGGTTTTTTATAAATATATGGCCGTGAACAAGTGCACTTTAAAATTTACTATCCATCAAAGATCCCAATAGAAAAAAGCAGGCCTTTTAAATCAGAATTATTTGTACCTGAACTTTGTATGATAGACTCAGGAATATGTTCTGATGTCAGGGGTAGCTTAGAGAAACTGCATATTCATTAAAGCACAAAACTTTACTCAGTGTGCTTGCCTGGGCATTCATACCAGCCAAATTACATATAGAGAAGGTTTTATTATTATGCGATATTTACTATATTCGGTAGGTTTTTTTTTTGAAGTTTGTGTCTAGTACATTTGGAAATCTCAGAATTTTTCCAAACAATGCCAATAATAGCCTTTAAACTTTGCAAGTAGGAATATGGATACAATACACCGTAATTTGCAGGGGGGGGCATTTTGGAATTAGATAATTTTCCTATCAATAAGACGGACAGCTTCAATTTTCGTGTATATATTGCAATATTTAGTTAATACAAATTTAATACAGTTTTTCAATAAAACAGAAATTAATGTTTAAAGGTTGGGGGTAGGTTATAACAAACGATAATTCTCTTTGACAAAAACAAGGGTTAATCAAGCATAAAGCTAAAGTCCAGAATTTTAAATTAGCTTGATGGAAAACTGGTAGAACAGCCATTGCCATATATGAACCAAACAGGTATACTCACTTTTCTTCGCAATCGCTCTATGCTTCTTAAAAATGATAAACGCTGCTACCGAGAAAAACAGATGGCATTGTTTAAGCCATGGTTATCATTATGGTGAAGGCTGTCCGCATTATGGATGCAAGGTAAAACAAACAGGACCCACTGAATAGCGCGGTTGTATGGCTAACAAAAACCAGTTGAGAAGAAAACCTACACGTTATAAATCTTTTTCCTTTTCACTAAATGGTCACCAACACAGTCTTTACTGTAAATTTATATTATGTAGCGACTTCCCCTAACGAATAACAAAATTTTGTCAACAGAATAGAATTTTTAGCGAAAAGACTACTGTGCTTGAAATGCTACTTTTCTAAAAACTAATTATTTTGCGGTTTACTCTCCAACGCGGAATAAAGTGAAAACGCGACTTTGTACTTTTTCCAGCCAACTGGTTTTAGCAGTGTTAGACAAAAAACAGCAAAGAAAGATAGAAAAATGCGCGCTTTTCTTTCAAAAACGTACATCAAATAAAGCATTCAATTCCCCCATTCAAACAGCAAGAGTGATGCAACATATATTGGAGGATTTTTCTTTGACGCTGTATGTAAAAGAATAACCATCATATAACGCTTTGTATTTTTTGTAATGTCAAAAAATAATGTAATTTTTGTCCCAGTCAACTTACCAGGCAATACTGCAAACATAAAACTTACTAACCTTGCACAGTATAAAGACAAAAAAATTCTCCCTTTTTTCTTATTTCGTCTTTTAAAATGTCCGGAAAATACTCTCCACCAAAAAACTTGCAACAAGTGTTATACTGTCTATCAAGGCGAAGATGCGTGTCCAGAATGCGGTTGTAAGATCAAAGAAAACACGGCATAACATGTTCTACTTTTAATGTCCAAATAAATCTTTTTTTTTTAAAAAAAAAAAGCACCAGCTTGGAAAGATTTACATTAAGAGAAAAAGAAAGCGAAAGAGAAAGAAGAATAGGAAAATGCTTTCATGCTACAAGTACTAAAATGTATAATCAAAACTATAGGTGCCGAAAACATAATGTAGACCTGATGGACTTGTACTCTTGTAAAGGCAAAAGCAGCTGCTCTACCCAACCCACTACAGCATTCTGCACGCCATTAGCTTTACGACCCACACTTCTGCTCTAATTCACCATAGCAATGCTTTGAGTGCTCAAGTATCTCGCTCACGCGCCCCGTAGCACTGCCATTGGCGTCACCAGGCTTGTTCTTATTTTTAATTTCAAAACATTTATATTTCTCACAGATGTAGAAAAAAGCTGACCACGGTTTCCAAACCACAAGTTTGAGATAGCTTGTTCTATCAATATAAAACTCAGATGATATATTCGCCAAAAAAAGCTTTAATGGTTTCTAGATTTGGTTTAGTTTTAGTTTCTAGGTGAATTTAATTTGGCTATGAAGATTTAAAGCATACATTTATTAGACTGAATTCCCCCTATCTGGCAATTCAATGTTGCAAAATATATTGAAATTTTGTTATATTTTTGGCATTGCTCTGCGTAAACAATATAAATAATATATATTAATTAGTTATCAGTAATTTAAAAATGTTGGGGAGCAATTTGTCCACGTCAACCACTATAACCTACATCAAAAAAGCTGGCCCTGTGCAGTATACAAAGCAAAAAAATATTCCACCCTTTTTTTCTTCTGTCTTACCAAACAACTATTTTTATAATGTCAGGAATATACGCTCCATCAAAGATTTGCAATAACTGCTGGACTGAGTATCGAGATACAGAGTGTCCAGAGTGTGGTACAAAGAAATAATAATACTAGAAAACATGACGCAATGCGTTTTATTTTTAATGACCAAATAAATCTCTAAAAAAAAGGTGCCAAGCTGGAAAGTCTTCTATTTTTCAATAAGAAAGGAATAAAAAGAAAGACAGAGCGGACAAATCTCAAGTCTCCTGCTTGCTTAAAAGAGAAAGGAAAAAGAGACATTGTACCATTTTTCTTCCAATTTTTCTCTCAACAATGTCGCAAATACTAAAGGATCTAATCGAGGATATAGGCGCCAAAAACATAAAGAAGGGACAAACACCGACGACATGTCATGGGTGTTATAAGCAGTTTAGTGGGGGAAACAAATGTCCAAGCTGCGGTGAAGTAAAGAAGAACAGAAAATAAACTTCAGCAGCTCCATCCAGAGCACTTTTTTTTATTCTAGTGGCATGTTTATAAGGGAATAAATCTTTGAAGTTTAAAATAGAAACTTAGTTGGACTTGAAGCCAAGCGGCAAGTCAGATCCATTCTTCGAATCAGTATTAGCGGCTGGTTCTGGCCCATTCACAGCCTTTTCAACCTTTGCTATCTGGACATTCTCTGGCACTGCCTGAGCAGCCTCCTCAACCACACGCTTCACCTGAGGCTGAGCAACGGCCTCTCCAATAGACTTGCCCTCCTGCAAAGACAGCCGCAGCTGCTCTACCCACCCCACCACCGCACTCTGCATGTCGTTTGCCTTGCGGCTTACATTTCTGCCCCACTCCTGCGCCCGATCAATGCTCTGCGGATCCCCGTATCTCGCCCACACGCCACGTAACACCGTCATTGACGTTCCGGGCATCATATACGCCATCGTTCCCATGCCAAACACAACCGGCGAGATCATCCGCACCATAAAGTTCCGTCGTCTCGTAAAGATCGGACCCGCCAGCATACCC
The DNA here is from genome assembly GCA_027578955.1 of Coemansia sp. RSA 1250. Taxonomy (NCBI): domain Eukaryota; kingdom Fungi; phylum Kickxellomycota; class Kickxellomycetes; order Kickxellales; family Kickxellaceae; genus Coemansia; species Coemansia sp. RSA 1250. Next base: position 328,289 of record JANBTS010000003.1, on the reverse strand, counting down.
ACGCCCACATATACCATGGCCGGAAGCAGCCTTTCGTTCGGCGCTACCATACTCTGCACCACTCTTTCTACGCGCTTCTCCATAGATATCCATTTGCTCACCGCCTCCTGCGCTTGCTCTTTGGCGGAACATAGGAGAGAGTTGGCCTGTTGCCGCAGCTGTCCGGTCATCTGTGCTACCCGCGTTGTTTGCTCCCCCAAAATATGTGACGCTTTTGGCTGCTGCTGTTCGGTATCGTATATCGACTTCTTTTCGGCTTCTAAATGCACCGGCCGATTTAGCAACAACCCGGCAGTTGCTGCTCCTGTGCCCAGTGCCACTCTCTACAGTAGCTTTAATGTCAGCTAAACATCAGCCTCCCTCAAGATTCAAGGCGTTTTTCTCTCTGTACCTTTGCCAACAACTGTGCCATTTACAGAAATAAAAGCTAAAAGAAAGAGAAAATGAGAGAAACATGCCCCCCTTATCAAGATAAATTAGATTAACTTTCATCAGAGCTTCAGCTAATCTTGGCTGTGGATCAGGCCCTCTTGCCCCCTCCAGATTTTGCTTGAGCCGCTTTCGCCTAGTGGGACACCAATGCTCAGACCCACCCCATATGTGGACCTGGGCAGGCGATACAATAAGAACTATGAAGCGGTGGGATATCCGCAGCCTCAGCAGCATCCAGCTGGATTATAGGCCTTCTCGCTGCACTCCAAACCATCATGGCGCTGTCCTTGGGCTCGATAGATACGGAGCTCTGGCAGCAACTGCATGAGGCGATTCATTGCACCGCGGTGCATGGCTTCTAATGATTCCACTTAAGCCCCCCCAGTGGGGATACGGGCAATATATTGATGCACTGCCTCGGTAGCCTTCGGCTGCCTCGGGTTTAAAATTACTTAGCTCCCCAGACACGCTCAATCCAAGACTTGAGATCCAGCTTCTTAGAGGCCGCCTTGACAATAAACGGGTGCTTGAGCAGCATGCTGGGCGTGGGCCGATCGGTCGGGTCCTTGATAAGGCACTTTTGCACGAAGTCGCAGCACTCGCTGGAAAACTTGGCCTTGTCCATTTCAGGCACCGGCATATGGATGATGTACTCGAGCAGCTCGATTACCGAGAGCTGCGGGTGGCCCGGCGGCGGGAACGGGAACTGGTTCTGGGAAGCCTCGATGAGGGTCAGGCCCAGGGACCACACGTCGGACTGCACGGCATAGCGGTCGCCCTGGATGCGCTCGGGCGCCATGTAGTAGCTGGTGCCTACAAATGTCTGGGCTATCGAATCGACGAGCTCGCCGGACACGCCAAAGTCGCACAGCTTGATCTCGCCGCGGCCCGTCACCAGAATGTTGGAGGGCTTGACGTCCCGGTGGATCACGCGGTACGAGTGCAGGTGGACCAGGCCGTTGAGCACGGCCACGGCGACCTTGCCCAGCACGCCCTCGCCTATCTGCGCATTCAGCCTGGCCACGCGCTTGTAGACGCTCTCCAGGCTCCCGCCCTCGCAGTACTCCATGCAGATGGCGATGGACTGGCCGTCGTCGTCGGCCGAGAAGTACGCGCCGTAGTACTTGACGATGTACGGCGACTGGCACTGCTTCAGCAGCTTCAGCTCGCGCATGATCTGCCGGTGGTTTGTCTCGTCCGGGTACACCGCCATCAGCTTGCGCGCCATGATCCGGCGCTTCGGCAGGTACTCGATCTTGTGCACCGTGCCCACCGAGCCCTCGCCCAGCTTCCGCATCACCTTGATGTTCTCGTCGCTCAGCGCGTACTCCTCCTCCTCCGAGTCCTCCCGAACCGCCCCTGCGCCGCGCCCCAGGCTCAGCTGCCCCAGCTTCCCGGCTATGTCTGCGCTCCCCGCCTGCGGCATCGCCGACGTGTCGACCGCCAGCACCTGCGGCGACGCTGCCGGCCCGCTGCTCCGCGTGACTATCGACAGCCCCTGGTTGTGCACTTCCCGCGACTGCTGGCGCGCCGCCTGGTCTCCTCCGGCCAGCGGCAGGTTGCTTGTCTGCACCCGAGGCGGCTGTGGAATGTTCAGCCGCGGCAAAATGGGCTGCGGCGCCTGCCCGCGGGGCGTCGTTGCTGTGTAGAGGCGGGGAAGCGGCCGCACAGGCCGGTTTGCTGTGGCATTCGAGCGGTTTAGTGAGGCCATTAGAGCGGTGCAAATGAAAAAGTAAAGAGGGAAAAAAGCGATTTTTTCCATGCTCCCTTTGGGAACAATCATGAGCCTGAATCACGGCCACAAAGCCCGCAGGCCTTTCCGCGAGCTTGGTTCCTCGTGGTTGGATTATTCTGCTCCATGGTGGCCCAACGGGAAAAGGGCCTGATGTTACACAGCTTTATTAGCAAATTACACAGCGGTCCCGGTCAGCGCTATTCTGGTCTTGGCGGTATGCGCTGTGCTTGGCAGCAGCCTTGTTGGGCATAAACGTGCTTTCCATACGGCGCTCAAAGTTCTCATCTGATGCAGATCGACACATGGCTTTTGCCAATCGCGCCTCTCCTTCCCGCGACACTTGCGGAACCCCGTACAGGTGCCCGTGCTCCCGCACGTCCATCCCCGGCGGCATCCGGTCCTGCTGCCGCACCTGCAGCTGCTGGCTGGCCTCCGCCCGCGTCTGCCGCCGCTGCTCCTCCTCGTGCAGCCGCAGGGCCAGCGCGTAGTCCTCGTCGAGCTGCGAAGCGCCCCCATCGCCCTCGCGCCGCTCTCGCCGGGCATAGTCGTCCTCGCACGCCTTGCCCCGGCCATCCAGCCTGAGCAGATTAAATTGCGAATCAAAGAACTGCGACGTGGCCTGGTGGACGTCGCGCAGAGACTCCCACACAATGCGCGGGTCGCCGGCCACCGCCTCGTCGGTGCACAGAGCGAACAGCTCGCCCGAAGCCCGCTTGTACAGCGCCGAAAAGTGGTTGTTGCGGAACAGCACGCACAGGCGGTGGTCGGGCAGCATCGTGCCCAGCATGTGCAGCCCGCAGTCCGTCAGCTGCGTGGCGGTGTCTTGCAGCCACGCGTTCAGCTGGCGGGCCCGGGCCACCTGCTCCCCGCCAAAGGGCTCTTCGCGCCTCGCACCCATAACCTGCCCGCCGCTGGCCTCGTCGGCGGCCAAAACAAACTCCACCGCGCCCTCGTAGCTGTTGCGGCACTCGTTCAGCAGCACGTCGGCGACCTGCGGCTCCCGGTCCACGTCCACCACCCACCCGTGCACCAGATCCACCCCAAACGCCCTGAACAGCTGCAGCGGCGGCGACTCGGCAAAGTCGTAGATGTGGGCAAACTGCAGGTCCACGTCCAGCCCTCTGTTCAGCGTCGGCAGCAGCGACAGAATCGCAGCAACATCTGTCTCCGCCACTGCCGGAGACGCCGCGTCGTGCTGCAGGAGCGTGTTGGCCAGCATCTGCGTCATCTCCTCCTCGCTTATGGTCCTCCGGGTCCCCTCCAGCTGCACGACGTTTCCCAGAAGCAGCACGTTGATCAGCGCGATCAGTGGACAGGGCCCGTTCTCGTTCTGCGTCACGATCTTCACCTCGCGCAGCCGCTGCGTCCGCACGTCTTGCCACTGGATGTCCTTGAGCTTGTACTGCGTCGGGGACTGTGTTTGGTGCTGTGCCCGCGTGTCCGTATATGACCGCTGCGGGAGTGGCGGCGGGCGGTCGTCACTGGACAGCAGTGGCTCTGTGGCTGCCGCCTCTCGTTCCTGGGCGTACGCGGCGCGCGCTTTGCTGTTGGGTCCTGAGGTGTCGCTGCTAGAAGCTTTGCCGTTGGATTCTGAAGTGTCACCTTCACGAGCCTTGCTGTTGCGCTCCGAGGTGCATTCTTGAGCTGTGTCTCTGCTAGGCTCTGAGCGACCTTCAGACAGCGGCTTACTGCTCTCTGCAGAAGCACTGCTGCCACTAGGCTTTGAACTGCCCTCTGCAGAAGCACTGCTGCCACTAGGCTTTGAACTGCCCTCTGCAGAAACATTGCCGCCATCAGCCTCTGAGCTGCTCTCGGCAGAAACACTGCCGTCGCTGGGCTTCAACGCTTCCTCGCTGCGGTCCTGTACCTCCAGCCTATCCATATTCTGTACAAGGGCGCTGCTACCTGGGTCTGCAGCACCGGCAGCATTGTCTGTATGCGCCAATTCCTCTGTCGTGCCACTTGGCCCGGCCTGCTCAGACCGCTCATCGCTAGGCCTTTCAGGGCTGTTTTGCGCACCAGATACCGACGGGCGATCTGTAGGCTCAGCTGGCTGTGCGCTGCCAGCAGGTTTGTCACTATGTCTTTCCATTCGTTTCAAAACAAACAAGTACAAATAAGAAAAGGAAAGAGGGAAAAAGAGTTCTTCAGTAAATAAAATGAGTTCAGTGGAACACCCTCCAAATGGCATCAGAAATTTTATAGTCGTTGTCGATGACGTTGACGAGCCAGCAGTCATTGGCAGTGCCAAGAAGAAAACGTGATTCGTCGCTTTCGAGCGGAAACATCGCGGCCCAATCGCGCCAAGTCTGAAACGCCTCGGCGCGCCAAGCCAAAAAGCTCATCTTGTCGATAAGCGTGGGCTGCACCACGGCCCGCCCAGGAAACACGCCCCACGTTAGCGCCGTGCCGTCGCTCTGCTGCGCGTTGGTCATAAAGTCGCCCTGCCTGTTGGCCGCATAAAAAGTGATGCGCTCCGAGGCCGACTGCAGCCGCGACAGGAACGCCGGAAACAGCGTGCCAGGCACAAAACATTCCACAAACGCCTTCTGGTACACGTAGCCGCCGCGGGGGCCCCACCCGTGCGTCTCGTCGCTGCTCGATACTCCGTCTAGCGCCGGCTGGCTCGCCAGCGTCCAGTATCCCAGCTCGTTGAGCCGCACCAGCTCCTCCCGGATCCGCTCCGTCTCCCCCATCAGCGGCTCGTCGCTCCAGGGCAGCGACGGGATCTCGCCTCGCACAAACCGCACAAACAGCTGCGAAATGTCCGACTGTGTCTGCGGATGCCCCCATACGCGGCTTGCCCCCTGCGCGTCGAACTTTAGCATCGCGCCGTACGCGTCTGCATTGCCAAACGCTGGTGACCGCGCATCTCCCCACCGCCCGTTGGGAAAGTCGTCCCACAGCTGCCGCTCCACGCCCTGAATTGCAGACGGCCCTGGTAGAGCCGAGGTCCCTGCCAAAGCCACCGAAGACCCTGGCGGAGCTTCATGAGATTCAACCATCTCCAGAGCAGCCAGCACACGCTGCACGGAATGCTCCAGATTCAGCGTGGTCAGATGCACGCCCATTATGCCCGCCTCCTGCAGCCTCCTGACCGTCGCCACCGCATGCTCCACACCCAAGTCCTTCACCGCCTGGTCGTTGGTCTTGGCAGCCTCTAGTTTCTGCCGCAAGTCTTCGGGCACCCGCACTTTAGTCAGAAACGCCAGCCGACGGAACGACTGGTACGACTGGATCGGAAGCACGCCGGCTACAATCGGCACCTCGATGCCTCGCGCCCGGCACTTGCGCTCCCAGCTAACAAACGTCTCTGCATCGTAAACCAGCTGCGACACAATAAAGTCCGCCCCTGCTTCCACCTTTTCTACAAAATACTCAAAGTCCTGCTCCTTGTTCTGGTTCTCAATGTGGCCTTCCGGGTACCCTGCCACGCCAATGCTAAAGTAGTTACCGTACTTTTCCCGGATGTACCGGACCAGATCCACCGCATGCTCGAACCCGCCCTCGCATGCTGTCCAGTACTCGGAACCTCGAGGCGGGTCTCCGCGTAGCGCCAGGATGTTCTGGATCCCTGCGTCTTTTGCGCCTTCCAGGGCCTCGTCCACCTTGGCTTTGTCCATGTTGGTGCATGTCAGGTGCATCACTGTCTCGATTCCAAATATGCCCTGGCAGGCTCCGCATAGCTCTAGCGTGCGCTGTGCCGTTGCTCCTCCTGCTCCCCATGTCACGGCCACAAACATCGGCCCTAGCCTCGACATTCTCTCTATTCGGTCATACAAATTCGCCAGCCCCTACACTATATGCTTTAGCGTTTCTTTTTTTCTCTATATAGAGGCACTTACTTGCTCTGTCTTTGGCGGAAAGTACTCCATTGAAAAGTACGGCCGCTTGCTGTCTGCTGCCTGCCTAAGCTTATCCGACACCTTCATTCTTTTATCTAGAAAAATAACTAACTTTGGTACCAAGAAACAGAAATGAAGGAAAAAGCTTACCGTCTCACATGACTATGACTCAGCTGTGATTATTTTTCAATTTGATTCTAATTCTTTGGACCTTATTTTTCATTGATGATAGAAATCCATAGATAATATCTACAAAAAATTGTCAGCCTATAGCTTGCATACCGTTCCTCTGGCCTCCAAATGCTTTAGCAGCTGCTTTAGAAACTTGCTGCCGCCTGAAAGCGTATAGCTATCGCCAATCACACACAGATGGCGACGGGCACGGGTAATGGCCACGTTCATACGCCGATAGTCGTCAAGAAAACCAACAGCTTTCTTGGGATTAGAGCGCACTAATGACAGGACGACTGCTTCTCGTTCTCCGCCCTGGAACCCATCAACTGATCCGATCTCCACTCCCGGCACTTTTTTGCTCATCATCTTCAATAAGCGCACCTGCCCATTATATGGAGAAATAATGGCGATATCTTTCCTGTTAACTCCAGCCTTGATCAGTTCCTGAGCATGCTTTATAGCCAATCTTGCCTCGCCATAATTGAGCTTACTGAAAGGCATACTACCCTGTTTGCCCTGCTTTGCATGCCTCGGTAGCTTTTTATCTGCTACCTCTCGCTTCTTCCTGTTTGTGTCAATAAACATCAACGCACATTCAGTCGCTTTGGCACTGCTGGCATCGGGCAGGTCTTGCAACAAGTGTTGTTCCACGCTAGAATGAGCTACCAAATCTCCGCTATACAGATACTTGCTGGATACATGCATAATGTCTGCGTGCATTCGGTATTGGGTTACAAGCATCTGGCAAACTACATCACCAAATTTGTCGTGTATCCGCTCAAACATAGTTTTGGTAAACAAGTCGCCACTTCCAATGGACTTGGGGCTCTGAGCTGATCTCTTGATTGACTGGTTATGTGGACTGAGTAAAGTAGGCGGCAGCTGGTGGTGATCTCCAGCCAGAATTACCTTGGGTGCCTGAATTCCTGCAATCCAGCACTCTGCCTCAATCGCCTGAGCCGCTTCATCGATAATTGCCACGTCAAAGTCGATCTTTAGTTTGGAAAGCTTTGGGCATCCTGAGCTGCAAAGCGTGGTCAATACAATCTTCACATCCCCATTGACTGGATTCGAATTGCTTGACCCATTCACATTGGACTTCATCTTCAGTACCGACAGCTTGACTCTCACCGGATTACCCAGGCGCATAAAGAGAATATCGCTTGCGCTGTTCAGTCTCTCCGCAATATTATCGACAGAAATATTGGATGGTCCACAAACCAGCAGCGTTTTGCCTTGAGAGACCAGCTGGCGAATAACTTCCACCAACGTATATGTTTTGCCTGTACCCGGCGGGCCATGGATGAGCGCTATATCTTTGGCTGTTATGGCTAAATTGACAGCTCTTTTCTGCCTGTCGTTTAGCGACTGGTCCAGAAACATATCGTCGGATATCGCTGCTGTCAAATCAAATCCCGGATCTAAATCCCCAAATAAAACGTTATGAAGCGAAGGCCGCGCTTTTTTCCATATGGACAACTTTTGCAATGCCTCAAGCATGCGCCGATAAGCAAGATCGCTTGCTACCACCTTGATAGCACAGTTTTGCCTCAGCGTAAGCGGAATTTTGGCCCTTCTGGGAAAGGTCACTATCACGCATGTCCCTGTAACTTTGGTCACAGCTCCTATCAGCCGTCTACTCTTCTTTTTGGCATGTTTAGGCATTTGAACACCTTGGCTCATATCAATAATCTCAACTTCATCTCCAGAGCGAAGAATGTTGTGGGGCAAGATTTCTCCAGGCACTTGAGCCTCAAACCGAACCACCATCGATTCTTTCGGGCTACCCGAGGCGGAAATAATTGCTAGATTAGCCAATGCATATCCTAGGTGCTCAAGGTCACTAATGCTCATTGAAGAGAGCATTTCCTGCAGCTTATCCACTTCATCCAATTCGTTGCCAACTATTTTCTGCTGGCTGGCAGTAAACCGCGAGAACGTATCAAGGGCACTACACAAATGCCAATTAGCTATATATTTGCCGGGGGATTTTGAATATACATAAAAACGGCTTATAATAGATGATGGACTTACGGCACGGACATGTTAGATGTAGAATTGCCTAATCTTGCATTTTTTATGCGTGGAAAAATTTCAATAGTCCAAGAAACATTAAAAAAATTTGAGTTGAGAGCCAAATTGCCACTATTTATAAGCTTATTGAGCAAGCGAGTTTACGACAGAAACCACAGTGCCGATGATTTGTGACCCGGGCAATTTTTGCTTTCGATGTCTATTTTTTCTGTTGCATGCGAGCTTGCGCCGAGGATATCAGTAGCTTGACAACCCCTTTCCCGGGCTGCTGGTTCTCGGCAAATAAAAGCAAAGCAGCAGCCACTCTGGATTAGATAGATTATGCTATGTAACAAAGTAGGGATTAGATTCAGACAAATATATGGTGACAATAGATAGCATGTCCCCGTGTAAAAATATTTAAAGAGCTGTGGCTGAAATTATAAAGCGAAAATATGTATAAAAGGATACACATGGGGCTTTTCTTTGCTTTTCTTTTAATAGTAATTTTAATACAGCTGCGGCAAGCTCATTTAAATAACAATATATCCTTTGAAACGTTCTTGGGAGGGCAAAGACTTCAACATTTTTTTACACGGAAACGTACAGAGTGAAACAAAAATGTGACACTATAAAAGAGTCGCCATTTTCCCACCCTGTGCCATACCAGCATATTTTTGCAATACTTGTACATATTATGTCGACTAGAAATATGGATCCTCAGCTAAAAAAAGACCTGGAAGCTATGGCCTCCAAGCTTTCAGGCGATAGAAAGAACTATCAGCCTACGATGGCGGGCGAGATGACAGTGGAATATTACGACAACAAAAAATAATGAGTTTTTTTTTTTCTGGGACAGCGTATTTTAGTTTTCCAACTTTATAAAAAATTGTTTTCGTTCAGCAATAGATAGTGACCATTGAATTTACACTCCTTTACTAGAACTGCTTATACACTGCAGAAGCATTCGCTATGAGTTTTCCAAGCCACTGATACTGCTATGACTTAACGACTTGTTGGAGCAGAATCTGATGTTAAAAATAAACGTAATTCGGAATTAATAAATACCACTGTCTCCGTGTAAAAAAAATAATTCGAAGGAGCTGTGACTGCAGTCGTGAAATCCCGGCAGTGGGGGCTGTTTCTTTACCACAGCATCTTTTAGATACATTTTCTTTTAAATAACACACACATCAAAGTCTTCTTTTACAGCTGCGGTAAAAGTGCATGCAAAAGACATGTCGTTCTTTGAGGTTTCTTATAACACATCTTATGGGGTGGCTAAAAATTTACGCGGTAGAAGCTGTGTAAAAAAAGAAGCGTGCACTATAAAAGGAAACCCATTCCCATTACTTTCTCTTTAAAATAATTATTTCTTGAACGTTTCGAAGCTTTTATTTTATACTTGCACGTAGAGCCAATTTATACACAAAAGCGAAATGGCACTTTCTCAGTTCAACGCCGAAAATACTTGCGCTTCCAAGCCTGAATCGAAAATAGAAATAGAGACATGGGAATGCGATGAAAATGGCAACGTAAAAACCAAGTCCTCCTGCGCTATTATGTAAGCAGAACTATAAATACACGTCTTTTGTTTAAACTAGCTCTCAACTCCTTATAAAAATTGCTGGCAATTGTTTAATTTTTCAGCTGAATAAAAAATTTTATTATGCAAATGGTCGACATTTAAGTATCTTCAAGGAATAGTGACTGAGTTGTATGAGCTAATGTTTATATCCTGCAGGTGTGGATAAGCAGCTGAGTGCATATTTTTAAACTCTGTTATTGGTTTGGGAGGTATACCAGAAAACAACAGGGTGTGAAGTGCTGGAAGCCGAACAAGTAGATATTTTGCAAAATCCGCTGCATTGCTGTCGGCATCAGGGGTGTGCTTAAATTGTATGGTTGCATGCTGTATGTTAAAATGGATAGGCTTTATATTGTTGCCAGCATGTTCTATAATATACTTTGAGAAATCCTCATTATCTTCCACGTTTAGCTTATACAGACGAAGTATGATTACGCTAGGACATGCTTGAATAAGCTTGATGGCAAATCTGCCATTTATCGACGAAGCTATCCGCAGATCCGTGACAAAGGGGCATATGGTACTGCCAAATCTATCTGGATTAATGGGTGCAACTATATCCAAGCTAGCGTCTAAAACGCTGTCAGCTAGCTCAGCGAGTCTGTTTATATTGGATAAGATATCCATATGCTGGTTGTGCTCGTTGTAGCTTAAAGACATTGACAATGACTCGGCTTTTGGTAAATTTACTTTGACTGCGGCATCTACTACGTTCTTGTAGCTTCTGATCTCCAGATATTTGATTTTCTTTGGAAATATGCTTTGCTTCAGCATGGGGGAATTAACAAAACTACCAAAAATCAGCAAGTTTCTCAGCTGTGGAAAATATACTTTCCTTTTAGGTGCGCTTAAACAGGTTTCTAAATCACCATTGTTTTCAAAGAAGCTATAGCGTATATCTAGAGTTTTCAAGTTTGCAAACTCCAAGCATTGCTTATTGCCAAATATATCCCACTCATTGTCTGGCTGAATATTGCGCAAACATAAGGATACGAGTGAGTCTGGCAATACAGTAGGATAATGGTAAGCAGCCATGTGTTCCAAATTGGCTTTCAAATATTTTAGCTTGGCAAAGCTTTGAGGATTCCAGGTCTGAAGCTGGTGGTTAGCACTGATACGGGCTATTTGTGAAGAATATCTTTCAGCCAACTCGCCCACTATTCTGCGAACCAGCGCGTTATCATTGTTAGACCACGAAATCAGCGAGTTTACATTTGGCAAAACCATTTGCATATCGTCAACCAAATCAGTAATTGAAGCCTTGAGCTGGTTTACGTCACGACTTACCAGCCCATACAAGGCTGGATTGCATTCAGCGGTAATGTTTATGACTTTGACACTAGGCCATATACTGGAGACCTGCTTTAGCCTAGTCATTACTGTCTTTAGGCCAAGTAGCGGGTTGGTGAAATAGTAGATGGTCAAATCAAGTTTTCTTACCAGATGCGACAAGCCTAGCTCCCCAACCAAATCTATGTTGGTTTCCAAATCCTCAAACTTGGGCTCATCTGCCTGCGTATCTTCTGTCACTTCTGCAAACGGCCACTCGCAGTCTCCATAGGTTATGCCCAAGTATCTATACACAATATCCAAGGCTATGTGCCGCCATCTGCTGCAAACGGCCAATAGCCTTAGGCGCTTTTTCCACTTGCTTATGTGGAAATTGTTCATAGAGGCTGCATGCTCGAATATTGCAAACAGGATATCGTATGGAAGCGCATCAATAGTTGTAGACATCTTGCGTGCGCTTAAAGTATCCATTTGGTATTAATAAAAAAGTAGAAAAGGAATACAAAGTCTTGGCTTGAACTTTTGTGCTGCCACCTTACAAGTAAAAAAAAAAGGAAATCTACAAACGACAAATATAAAAATATAAAACACAAAGAGTTTTAGTTGTTCTGCTGAACGACATAAGCACGGACACGCTGGCGGTCAAAGAGCATAAAGGTCATCATGGCAGCAATCAACGCGCTCGCCCCACCGATTCGAAGTACCCAGCCCACTGCTTCGCGGCTACCGGTAGCCGGAAGACCGCCACCTGACATGCGATTAAAGACTGCGTCCATGGCCATAAACTCGACCGACCGAGAGCCCTGGCTGTGCGTAGTGGGCTCGCTGCCCAGCCATGCAAATACCAGCGAAGATACTGCATTGATGACAAACTGCGGGAATACCACATACATGTTGTGAATGCCCAGAATGGTTCCCGACTCCAGCTTCTCGTGCTGCTGTTGCGAGTCGTCGGTGTGGTTCACTTCCTCGTCTTCGTACCTCAACAGAGCACTGCCATAGTCCTCTGATGCAAATTGCATTGGCTGCTGTTGCTGTAGGTTGCTGCTAATACTCCGCGACACGCCCTTGAGGAACAATGGAGACCGGCCGCTGCTGGACTGTGAGTACAATGCAGAAGATGCATTTGCTGTGTCGTCTTCATCGAACTGGATAGTCGAAGCAATACTGTCGCCACGCAAAGCAGTGTGGCCTGGACCCAGCAGATCATGCGCTCTTCTCCACGAAGACGACACCGATGGCGCGCCAGCAGCAGTGCCCTTGACAAACGACGGTGCAATGCCGTTGTTGGCCGTGGTATGCGAGCCAACAATATAGTCCTCGTCGTCGCTCTCGTCCTGCGCAAGTTGGCTGTGCTTGGGCATCTTGACGGCTAAGGGCTTGGTGCTGCTCTCTATTCCAGAAGCGCCGCCAGCACTGTCGCTGGCCGCCAGGCGGTGCTGTGCATCGACTGGGTGCTCGGAGGCAATTGCCACATATTCGCCAACCAGGGCAAATGGCGCCCACATGGCCAGGGCCCAAGGGAAGGCCATGGAAACTATTAGAATAGTGGCTCCCCGCACGTCAGCAACAAAATACGTCATCATCAAAATGACGCACATTGCCGTCAGCGACACCCGCCACATTGTACGCAAGCTGACTTTGAACATGCTGGGGCGGTTGTGGATGCTGCTGGCATTGGACTCGTCTTCGACAAACGCGGGCAGAATCATCGAGAACCCAAGCGACGCAATAGAGTACAGGAACAGGGCAAACGACCCTGCGCGAGTCGCCCGCTCAATGAACTCGGGATCCTTTGGGTCGCCGGTGCGCGACATCACCTCAGTGACCCAGGTGGTAGCGAAGAACAAAAACGGGAACCACGCCACCCAGGCAAAAAACTGCACATTGCACACGCGCTGAACAGGTGTCGGCAGCTTGGTCACGCCCCGGACAATAGATCCGAACATGTCTGCCCATTCGCTGACGCCCTCTCCCGAGCCCGGTGCTGCAGTGCGCGACGGTGCTGCCTGGCCGCACTCGCTGGCTGCCAGCTGACTGTCGGCATCTGCTTGGACCTGAAGCGGCACCTCACGCACAGCCAGGCACGTCCAGGTTATTGTGATGGCAAACACTGCCGTGGCAATCAGACATAGCGCTTGCATTTGCGAGTCGGTTTTCCACGGGATGATTGCCCGCAGGTCCATAAATCCCACCATGTACCCGGTGACGCTGCCTAGATTGAGCATACGGCCAGCATACGCATTGGCCAGGTCCTGCTGCTGCAGCGGCGGGATGTCTAGTGCCAGTGCCCGAGCACACGCCTGCGAAGTGTTGATGCTAAAGTCGAGCACGTAAAAGCCAACGACAGCAATGACAATAGAAGTTCTGGTGACCTACAATTGCAGCCAATATTAGAGGAGTGCATAAATGAGAAAAAGCTCCCAAAAACGCAGGGCGGCTTTTAATAACGGTGTTGTCTCGCAGCACAGGCCACCTGGCATTATCTGCGTCTGCTTGATGAGAACAAAATTGGTACTTACGAATGATTGAAAATCCGACCCGGGAACTTGCCCATTGTCTTCCGAAACTCCTGAGAGCCGGGCCAGGGCGACTGCAGCTTCCTTGGCGTACGCTATCATGATTACAGACGTGATCACAAAGGCGGCGCCGCCAATGATATAGGGGCGCCGGCGCCCTAGCGAGGATGCACACTTGTCACTAAGCCGGCCAACGATAGGCTGGATAAGCAGGCCTACACTTTAGCGAAACAATAGATATTAGTTATGTGTTTTAAATCCACATGACACAAATCAGCAGGAAATCCTTAAGATGCTTGACAATAAGATATGAGGGCCTGCAAATAATCAGAAAGCAAATAGCGGCACGGCTCTGCAGGTGCTCAAACAAAAGACATATCAAGCAACGCCAACGTGAGTCCATCTGATGAGTGTTGTGACAGCTTGTCGGGGCTGCGGCATAGGCCGGTTCCTGCATGCCTGACATTAAAACGAAGTCAAACTCTGGCTGCATACATGAATTGCGTATCCGCAGCAGCCTCTTTTTTCCGAAAGCATGAAGTGTCAAAGCAAAAAGGGGGAGTTGCCCAGCAGCACACAATGCAAACTAAGAATAGCAGTCAAGAAGAAAGGAGAAACTGCATTGTGCAGATACATGGGCTTTTTTTTTTTCCTGAACCTACCTGAAAGCGGGCCAGCCATCCACACCAGCGTCATGAGCGGCTTCGACAGCCCCAACGACAGCAGGTATGGCGTGCCATAGCCAAGCTCTACCGTCCATACAAACTGGATGCCTGCCAGCAGCACTGTCATGCCCATCAGCTGCCACGACGTGAGCGGCTTGCGTTCGCCATGAGCAGAGCTGTTGTACTCGCTGCTGCTGCTGCTTCGGGAGGAAGGGCGCTCTGGAGACGACGAGGGAGGCGGAAGCGAGCGTCGGCTAAAGTTTGCCGGTTTGCGATCGGTTGCGCTGTGGCTGGTGTTGAGCAGCGCTGTGTTTTCTGTTGCTGCTGCGACCATAGTTATAAGTTAAAGAAAGAATGCGTATACGCGGGGGGAAAAGAGAAAGGCTGTACGATTTGTAGCGTGACTTGAACAATAGCTGGAATAATATCTTGACGATGTATGATGTATGCTAGCAAGTGAATGAAAAAAAAAAGTCCAAAGATCAAAGAAGTTGGAACTTTGTGAGGCTTTATATATCTGAAGGAGAAAAGGCAAAAGGGAGTGGTAATCGGGGGAGGCTTGAGCCAAAGCCTCCAATCCGGTGCGTGCTCACCTGCTAGTGAGTAAGAGAGGGCCTTAGCGAAAGGGGCCTTTTTCCGTTGCAGCACAACCTCACGCTGAAAATAAGAAACAGCAGGCCAGACACGTGGTCTTCTGCCTTTTTCCGGAATCATGCCCTGTGATTTGCTGCTAATCCACATCTCGAAGGAGGGTTTTCGGACGTTTAATTGCGTCACCAGGGCTAACTCCAGCCTAATTGATAAACATGCTTCTGCTTTGAATCGTATAGTCGCTGCCAGACCAGATCTTCAGGCGGTTTTGGCCGGTATACACCGGGAGGATAGATAGTGGTGAAATCGATGGCTCTAGAAGAATCCTCATGTCTTTGCTAACACGGGACCTGTAAGGAGTGGAGGATTTTTTTCACAGTGACTAGCATGTTTTGTCTCATTGTCATAATTTGCATCATCCATGCATCTGCTTGAGCAGAAAGCAATGAGAAGCAGCCTTCCTCGTGAGGAAAACTTTTGTTCCTATCTGCAAGTTTGTAATTGGATGGTCTAATTTTTTTTACACACAGCCTCATTCGACTCCGTGTCATTTGGGATCATTTAATGAAATGGCAATTGCGATATGTGGGTTTTAGCCCTTGTCCTCAGAAAATCAAGAGGATTTTGATCTATGCCAAATCGAGCTAATTCAAATAGGAGTCGCTGGCTAAAAACTGCGCGTGGTTTGTTGGTGGCAGAGTGGAAACCTCTTTTGTCTCGTCTGTATTGCCGCTTGCTGTTTCTTTTTCAGCATGCCTAAACCCTTGCTGCGTTTGATGACTTTAATGAGTTAATCTGCTGCTTGGAATTTGCGGGCTGGTGCATTTATTTGCTTCTGACCCTGCCTTTTCATGCCCATATAGAAGTATATTTTGCATGCCATGCTGATTGATCACAACTGATATATGTGGCTCTCGATCCGCCTGGCTGAGCATGCTTGTTAGGGAATACATACTCTTTCTGCTTTATTCGAGTGTTGAGCACAAGTGCAGAAGGCCTGCTGCGGTCTTCTTTGGAAACTCTCTACGGCTTATAATTTAGGCTGAAAGTAAATTCTAGACAAGAGCTATTTTCTTATACAAGATTGACTAAATTGCGCATCAACCACATCCTTGTTCATTTGAGCAAATTCTTGCAATGGTGTTCTTTAGCCAACGGCATATTCTGCCTCGCAGGTTTGGCGGATATCTGCGGCTATTGCCTACATTAGCAGTTTTGCTGACTATAAAGGCCAACTTTGCTGAGCGCCATAAATGTATGACTGAGCATCTTTCTCATAGGTGCAAATACTGGTGGTAAGAGCTCGCGCCATCATCCTTTTTGAGCTAGCTTGTGCTTTAGCTTGATTTATGAGGAGTAGCTATAGGCAGAGTAAAAGTGCATCTTTATATACTTGAGCATATGCCGAGTGCTCTCTTCTTCATTAAAGCCAAAAACCAATCCAATATGCGCTATTGACTTTATTAAATACGCTAGCCAGAACGCATGTGTCTGATATAGCCAACCTGCGCCGGGCTCCAGCCTCGCCATTAATCAGATCGGCTATGCCTCCTGATACAGCAAAATCCAGCACATCTTCGCTGGTATATGTATAGAAGCCATAAAAATGTTGGCTTAGACTAGAACGAGAGTTTGCCAAACATTGGGATGGGCATATCGTGGCTAAATATGGTGGTTTTTGCCACTGGAAACCACCGCTGCCATCGCCTAAACACTAAATTAATAAGCCATATAAATACAATAATATGCACTTTTCTGTTTAGCAGCTGGGCTAGACACTCTTACAATGGCAAAATATCGTGTCCTTGGGCAGAGCCACCCATGATTTTCTGCCACCTGTCTCAACAGTCGAAATTAGATGCCGAATCCTCATTTCTACAAAAACAAACAGCCACCGTATTTTATTTGAATTTTTTTTTTGTTGCAGGTTGCTGATTGGGGAAATAGTGCTTTTGAATTCCACTTTGATGCCGCCTTTTTTTGCTAAAACAAGTTATCCTTATATAATTTAATATTTCCTTCTTTAGTCGATAAATACCCTAATTGTTTGCGGTTTAAAACACGCTTGCCTGTTTGGTAACTCGTTGTTGCTGTGAATCACCAAAAAAGACAATGAATAAACCTCTGGACAATTTTACCATATTAAGCCAAATTTAGTGAATTTGCCAATTTGTCACGCCACCCGTTCGGCTGGTGGGTTGATTTTGAATCATTAGCAGACACGCACATGTCTGTTAATACTCCCCCAAAAAGCCTCATTGAAAGACGGCGGTATTTTGTGACATTAGAAAATGTCAAAACTACTGCAATTTCATTTATGCATCCTGCCAATTTATACCCGACAACGACTATTTTTGCTTGACCAGGCGGAAAATAACAATGACACCTGAGAAATCTGAATATAAAGCGTTAAATTATTTCTCCGTGTTAAAAGAGTTGTTTTTCTGCATAATAGATTCTGATTCAACACTGACAAGAATCAATAAACAAGCAATTGTAAAGGAAATAAAGGATAGGGGGAAAACAGTATACACTGCTGAATACCATGGCTTTAATTTCCGCCAAGCAATTCATATTTTGTCTTATTGTACAACGTGATTCTAACCAGCTTTAATGCAGGCAAATCCCTCGTCCATGTGAACGGTACTCCCATTCGCTATATTGGGGAACCGAGACAGGATTCGGATATGCAAATACAGAAATGTAGCAGGGGTCAAGAAGGGAAGTACAAAGGACAATGCGCTTTGGCTAAAACTGCAGAGCGAATACGTAAAACCCGTTGCAGCAATTTTCTCTCTCAAAAGAGAGAATGGGTGGCACTGGCTTGGCCTGCAGTTATCGGGCCTGAATCCACGGTAATGTCTACCAGCTATGACATCAGCCAGGAACCCAGACAGCTTCAGTCATGCGTGTAGTTCTATTTTGGTGGCGATGTCACAATGCCTGTCATTGATGGTGACAACTTGACGACATACGGGAATTATCCAGTAGATAGAGTGACTTGATAATTCCAATTGTTTTTTTAAAAAAGGGGGAGGGGTTGAGTCTGTATGTGCATAGAAATGCATTTTAATAAATGCATGTGCTGCAGCAATCAAGCATCCCCTTTGACTATTTAAATTGAACAAAAAATGGGGATGGCTATTTTGGGCATCTTGAAGAAAAGGAAATAGTGTGATGAATCAGCTAGTCTGGTAATGCCCACAAGCCATTGCAAAAAGGGGGAGAGAGTTTAAGGGCAGTGTAGTCTGAAAGAGGGATGTAGCTACTAGGCTGACACTTACATTCTATCCGGAAAGATTTTCACTTAATTTCAACACAAACTCTACCAAAGCGCAATTGCTCAATGACAAATCTTTCGTACTCGCGTGCAGCTTGATACATGCGGGTAATGTACATGTACTTTAATGTAAGCAGCTGAATCCTCTTTGCTTGTGCATTTAATTGCCCAAGGATTATAATGTAATGACACTGTTTAATTTGCATTGCGTTTATTCGTTTATCCCTTCTCTGAATTGTTCGAGTTTTCAAACAACCAAAGTGGGAAAAACTTGGTGCATGTTTTATGTGCAAGGCTTACCGACAATCGTACCACAATTGTAACTCGAGAAATAGACTTTAGTTTTCTCCCTGGAAACCAACGCTCATTTTAGTTCAAAGCTGAACAATCCGTGGTTTTGCTGGGTGGTATTGTCGAGTATAGGCCGCTGTGTAGCAAATAGAAAGCTGTTCGGCGCATGCATGGCTGGAAGCAAGTTATTTCTCACAGAGAAGAAAAGCTGCCTGTGCTCTTTTATTTGCCCTTGCATGGACGTTGCTATTGTCAAGTAAAACAGCAAAAGCATGCGCTGGAAAGTCAGCTACCTTATGAGAGAACAATCCCGTTACACAGTGAACAATATTACGGCAATAACAATGCGCAGTGCATTGTATATATTACGCATTTATTGCATATTAATTCGCTGATACACTTGGGCGCTAATCCATGTTGCGTTAATAAAACAGACTCTTGATGCTCGGCAACAAACCACGAGGCAAAAAATGATGCTTAATACGTAACAGGGCCAGAAATAAAGTGGGTTAGGTGCCCTTTCCACTTTACCTTGCGCCTCTCTTTTTTAAAATGGCGGGCGGGGGCACATGCGCCAGTATATTATTCATAATCGCAGCACCATACAGCCTTCTATTATTGGCAAAGCATTTGTGGGGGATGTATTTATTAGCAATATATTAGTCTGAAGGAAAAACTCGAGCGATGGATAAACGCAAACTGGAAAGTGAAGGTTGTGCCAATCGGATAACAACAAAGGTTTATTTGGCTGAGGAAATCGGTGTACGATTTTATAGATCTATTTTCCTCCGATCTGCAATCAAGCAGCCCTGGGGGGAGGTAGCTGGACCACCCCCCCTGGTTCCTTTTTACCCTGTAGAGGGGGTGGTTGGTTTACCCTAATGGAGGGGGTGTTTATTGTGTGTGCGATATGATGTGAAGCGAAATATCATTTGAGAATTCATTTAATATTTCCTCGGGTGAGCTTCTTAAAGTGTTGGGTCTTTTTCAAAAAAAGAGACGTGCCATGTGGCTTCCTTGCTCCCCCTTCCCTGCTACTTTTTTTTAGAAACTATAAAAGGCAAGCAGTTTTCCACTTTAAACATTTCATCCACAATCTCTTTCAAAATCTACGACTAAATCCCTTTTTTTCTTTTTTGGCTTTGAAGACTTCCTTTACAAGACCTAATTAGCTGGAATTCTTCATATACATCACTTGAACTTTTCCCCCTTGTTTCGATAGCAGCTAGAAAGTCACATTGCCTAGCCCTCTCTTTTTCGCCAATTGTGCTAGTACAAAATACTTTATCCTTTTTGGAGCTTTTCAGCTATTAAGACAAGATAGCTGCGCGCTAGCTTTGATATAAAGTCACTTTCCTTTTGGCATTTCTTTTGGGGGTTTATTTTCTAGCTTTTGCTATAATAGTATTTAATCTGTCCTTTTAGGCGCCCTTTTCCGGAGAACTGCTTGTTTTTAATATTTAGTATACTATTAATATTCCATACTCGATGGAAAGCCACCACAGCGCCGCCGTTTACCAGCGCCTGGCAGCAGACGCCAGCGCAAGCAATGAGTACTACTACAACCACCAGTACAGCTACCACCCGTACCACCGGGGCACATCGCCGCAGCGGGCTCAAGAGAGCCTGTCGCCACAGCCATCTATCCCCATCAAGGGCAAGCGCAAGCGTGCCAGCCCACAGCAGCTGGAAGTGCTCAACCGGGTGTTTGCCAGCACATCGTTCCCCTCGACAGAGATGCGCAACCGGCTGGCGCGTGAGCTGGGCATGACGCCGCGCACGGTGCAAATATGGTTCCAGAACAAGCGCCAGGCCAGCCGCCAGCGCGATGGCCACCACAGCCGCAACACAAAGTCCATGGCCTCGTCGGCACACATCAACAGCTTTGGCCGGCAGTACTCCAAGAGCCAATCGCCATCCAACAGCGACAGTATTGCCAGCAGGCAGTCGCCGTCGCCGTCGCCGGTAGCGCCTGCCGGCAGCCGCGATGGCAGTAGCGGCAGTCCCCAGCAGCAGCAGCAGCAGCTGATGGTGCTGGTCGATGCTGCTACTGCTGCCCGGCCTGGCCCGAAATGCTCAGCTCCGTCCCCGGCACGCCCCGCTGCATCGGCTCCGGCGCCTGCAGAATACACATACAAGCACAAGTTCAAGCTAGGCTCGGCCAATCTTACTCCCAGCGGCCAGCATGCCGAGTACGCACACACCCGCAATGACCAGTGGTTTACTGAAGACACGCCGGCGCGGCTCGACTACCTCTACAGCCGCAAGGGCGTGGCCCAGCGCCCAATGTCGCCGCGAGCTGAGCGTCTACCGCCAGTAGCCGAAGCTGCCGGCGCCCGCCCACCGTCTTTTTCCATGCAGTTTCCGCCAGCCTACCAGATCCAGCCAGTTAATGAGCCTCGCAGGCAGCGCCCGCTGAGCTTTGGATATTCGCCGCCTTCGGCTGAGGCCGTGCCAGTGCAGCGCACAATGTCATTGATGGATATGCTGAATGCACCTCCTGAGCAGCGCAGACTTCCGCCGCTTCCCTCATTAGCGCCAGAAGCTGCCCACTAGACAAAAGTCTCGCCAGATATTTTGGGGAGAATATACTGGATGATACGGCAGGTAGTTTGACTTGGCGCCATCCCATTGCCCAAAAAGGAAGAGCAAAAAGAAAGCCTCTTGTACATTTTTCCCTATCTTTCTCTTCTTTTTCATACAATACAAGCTTGTAAACGTACTTGAATGTCAGCCATATATGCATAGCGAGACATAAGCTTGTTTTCATTGTCGTATCGGATGTTTGCCATATAAATATTTCCTTATTGACCAGCAATGTGTTGCTTTGCCACCAAGCACTTTTATTATCCATTTGGAAAACGCCCTTAAAAAGGATCTAAAGTGTTTTCATGCACGAGCGGGACCAGAAACTAAATTGATCCTCGTGTACTTGTAATAAACCTGTACACGCATAAAAACATTTTAACAAGGTGGCTAAAGTTTTATGAGGAAGCAAGTTTCTATTTTAAAACTCATGCAGCGAGCGACTCAATGTTTGCAAATACGCGGAGATTCAGATATGCGCCAGCCTCGATGTCCTGACAATAGCCAGCATAGGTGCTTCATTGTACGGTGTTTCAAAACCCTTTTTTACGCCTAATCTCTTTGATACACCTCCCCCAAAGCCACTCACTTTACAACGGCACCTCAGGCGGTTTTCGTGAAATAGCGGATATCAACGGAGCTTTTCTGAACACTATACGTACTTGGCTGATCATACACAACATAAGAGATTTGCTAGCTGGCATTCTTTCGGTCTACGCAAACAAAAAATTGGGGTATTAATACTCATCAAGGCTAATAATAAACCCAGAATGATAATTGGAAACAGATATTTTAGCCATTGAATGATCTACCACATTGTGTTCAATTTGAAATTGCCCTTCATTGTAAATGCCCAGCCAAGGACTGCATACTCGGGGGTATGCATGTTTGTAATTACACCGAGAGGAATGGGCAAATATCAATTGCATTCACATCCAATACATATCGATAAATTGCCAGTGGCAAATCTGCACATGAAAGCATAAACAGGGGACGCTCAAAAAAAAAAACATGAACACGATTATTTTTGGAGATTCATGATTGACCGGTTTTCTGGCTGAACAATTTTTTGTTTTTAAAATACGCCCAATTGCCGAATGAATTTTGCCAATTGAAAAATAAATACATTTCCGAGTTAATGCATTGCGGTTTTGTTTTTACCTGGACTGCTTGACTACATGTGTAAAACAGTGTATTTTTGGCAAATGCACAAGTCCCAGCTGTTGTGCTATTAGGCTTATCAAATGTTGCAATAAGCACAACACAGGCTATATATGCTGGCTGGAAGATACCGAGAAAGCCTGTTTTCAGCACGAATTGGGGAAGGTAGACATACTCCAGCAGCTTCAACCCCATGGGGGATTGAGGAGGGCTTGTTTCTGGCTCGGCGTTAACAGGCAATGTATTGTGTTGGCAAATCTCATTTGTCCGAGAAAGATTTTCATCTTTTTCATCCACAAAACAACAGCCCACAAAGAACGTTGCATCGTTTATCAGCACTAGGGATTCTCCGGCTTCCACAAAGGAAAATATAATTGCATTTTTCCTTTTTTTAATTGTCGCATTAAAAACGAATTATTTTTAAACGCAAACCCACCCCGGTAGAAATTTTACTTTCACGTTCACCGAGATCTGTTTGGTAATCAGGTGGTTTTCTTTCTCGTGGAGATACGCAATCGTGTAAATCCCTGCCTGTTTTTGTATTTAATATTGCCATTCAAATCATCGCTCTTTTAAAAGCCAATTAAGCGATCCTGGCCAGTATTTTTGTCTTTACTATTGCTCCATACGTGCAGTCCAAATAAAACCTAAATTCCTTTTACCCACGTGGTGGGTTTTTTGTATTACGATTAGCATGATTTTTTCCCAGTGTTAGTAATGGTTGGTTAGAGAAAAACGTGTTCCGCTATTTCCACAATGGCCGTGAATCCCAATGAAAAAAATCATGAAAATCAACTTTGGAAGTATTTATAATGGAACGGTAAAATGCAAGAAATTGTACTTGTATTGTCCTGATTGGATCGTGTTTCAAGCAAATTGCTTAAAGAAAGTCCCGCACAAGATCGGCACTTTATTTGTAAAGTTGATTCTGCATCGGATCGTCCGACAAAAAAAAACGAACCCTAGATTGGGTGGAATTAAATTTTCATTAAACATCGATTTGATCATTGCCAATTGAATTAGCACGTGAATTCTGGCTAAATCCAATCAAGCTGATTATGTCTCTTTGCTTGATCAAGCTCGCTTTACTTTATGTGTTTTGAGCAGAATTAAAGGTTCTCTCTTTTCGCAATATCACTCTTTTTTGATAGTAGAAATCTATTTCGAAAATGGTCAGTACTCGACACTAGTATAGAGGGTTTATAGAGAGAGAGAGAGAACGATGTTTTGCAGCATAAAAAAGAGAGACGATGGATGCGCGTGATGGATGCATCAAAATTTAAAAGTATCTCAGAGCGGATGGACGAATCCATTGACACAGATCATCGAATATGGCTTTATTTGAACGTGGCACTGAGATTAATACCGCAGACTAGCCAATTTGGTTCCATTGCGAAATTTTGGTTGGGAATTTCAGTGCTCTGGCAAATTCATGCTCGGTTGCGACAGCTGTACATTATGGCTGCTGCCAACATACAGCCCTGGTTTATTTGCAGACAATTTCTCTCTCTTTCTATTTCCTCAGCAGCTCTATAATGCACAAGTGAGTATAAACTAATTGTGGGAGCAGCTTTATTGTGTAGACCAAGGGTACCACCAGCTTCGGTAAGCGCCACAACAAGACGCACTCCTTGTGCAGACGCTGCGGCAACCGCGCGTTCCACAACCAGAAGAAGACGTGCGCATCGTGCGGATATCCTTCGGCCAAGATCCGCTCGTACAACTGGGGCATGAAGGCCAAGCGCAGAAAGACCACCGGTACCGGCCGCATGCGCTACCTGAAGACGGTCAATATTCGTTTCAAGAACGGTTTCCGTGAGGGTGTCAAGAAGGTTGCTGCCAAGTCTGACTAAATACTTTTTTCTTTAGCTTGGTGATGAACAAAAAAACGGTCTTTTTATTATTGTTTTGACAATTTGTTGGTTATATACTGTGCTTCTTTGCGGAGTTCCTGGGTTATAGCTACAAGCGCACTGGGGTTGACACCTTGACGTAGCAGGCTCATGGCTATGGATAGCTGCTGCTTGGTCAATCCAGCACCGGTCTCCATGGACAGCTGTCCTAAAACTACAAGTTGCTGATACCATTAGAAAAAAACCGCTGTCTTTCTCTTTTTTGCTCAAGCATATAGCTGTCTGTTGCGGCGACGACTTACCCTCCAATGTGTCTGAATCCTTCGAGTTGTTCATTCGTCACTAAGAAAAGCTATATAAAAATAAACAAACAATCAAAAGATCAAGCTCAACTTTTTGCCAAGGGAATTCGAAGCTTTGTCATTTCGCCTCAATTCGCTATTCTTGCTTTTTCTTTTTCAACTGCTTTGTTCATTATTAACGAAGCTAATCGGGGGTTTCCACCTTTTTATTATTCACTAAGCGTTATTAGCATTGTAACAAAGTAGAGAACTATTGGGTTAATGGCAAAGGGATCAAAGAGCAGTAATGTTCAGACATCCAAGGATGCTACAGCAGCAGACCACACGCTGTCCTCGGCTAGTCAGCCAGCAGTGGCAAACGATGGCGATACCGTAGCTACCATCCTCGACCGTCTGCAGGCGCTGCGCCAAAAGCTTGTAAGTCCCAAAACTCAGTACTTGAACGCATTGTGCATAGACACAGCATATGTATTGTGTGCTACTCTATTGCCTGTTTAATTAGGGAGACTCCTCCCTCTTTTTCCATACTTTGCATATATTAAGCAATAAGGCAGCATGTAGGTGTATAAGGTGAAGGCAAAGAATGAAGATAAGGCGGTATCAAGAGACGGCAGCGTCCAGGCATTGGTAAGCGACTTGGATGAAATCAGCAGCATGGTGAATGCGGCGGCACCTGGCATGTTCAAACGGCAAGAAACAAGTGCTGCGGAAACGAGGGGTCGGCAGCAGGCGCTGGATGACGAAGCTCAAGTGCATTATCAAACGCTGCGGCTTACGTATGCAGCAGCACTACCCGAAGCTAAAATATCCCATCCTCAGGTCCAGTCTGCGGTGGTGAAATTCTACGCTATGCTGACGGCAGGTATTGCTAGCGAAAAGCCTGACGAGAAGCTGTCTCTAGGCGCTATGGACATTGCACAGCATCTGCGGTCATTTAGTTCCCGCAAAGATACACTGGTGTCTGAATGGCCTGAGCTGGAATCAGTAAGCTACCAGCAACTTGCTGCATCTGTGGACCAGCTGCTAAAGGCACCGACAGCAGAGCCCGCATCGGCAAAGAGTATTGGCAAGTCGCAAGCGGTGAAGATGCCCAAGATCGCCGCGCTGACAGTGGACCCAGGAAGTGCGCGGTCGGAAGATAGCGAATTTAGCATGCAGGTAGTGGTGCCTCCAGGTGGGCTTTCGTTTATTGCATCGGATGATATTGTGGAAGGAACCGACGACAAAGACAAGAGCAGTACCAAGCAAGAAGCACCAGCCGCATCTATGCCGGAACCTACGCAGCCAATAGCCGCAGAAAAGCATGACAGCGGCGAAAGCCGTAAAGTGGGTGGATTCGCTCACCCCACGAAGATGCTTGCTGAGCCCACTGCAGGTGCAAAAGCAGCAGTGGAAGAAGGTGGTTCTGAGCTGGCTGCTGCCAATAACGCAGTTTCGATGCCAGTACCAAACGAGAGTGCTCCCACAGGACATCAGCATCCGGGAGGATTTGGCGTTTTTGGCATGCCGATGGCAGGTGCAGCTGGACCAGGCTGGACAGCAGCAGCTACAGGTGCCAGTGGAGTATCGGTGCCAGGAGCCTTTGGAATGATGCCACTGCCGTACCCGCCACACATTGCCATGCAGTATGGATATCTGCCGCCACATATGTACAACATGCCAGGGCCCAATTCGGTGGGCATGGCAGCAGCAACCACAGGTACGCCAGTCAGCGGATCGCCAGCAGCCGCAAGCGCTGTACTGGCTACTACGATGCCTCCAGTAGCGGGTATGGCTGAATCGTGGGCAAAAGGACAGCAGCTGCCAATGGGCAATGTGGAAGCTGGAAACAACAAGACTGCGATGATTGGACATGGTGCAGAGCCAAACGCAATGGTTCAGCAGGCGATGATGCCCGGCATCGACATGTATCATCAGCAGATGATGATGGGCGGTGGCGGGGCATTTATGTATCCACACGTAGATGCGTCAAACTTGTCTACAGCAGCAACGGGGGGATCAGAAAACAACGAGTCGCTGCATTCGGTAGAATTGGGGTCAAACTCTAGCCGCCCTACATCAATGCATCTACAGCAGCAGCAACCACAGCAGCAGCAGCCGCAAGCTGAAATGGTAGCCGAGGCACGAGGACTGGCAAATCCCGAGCATCGCCAGCAAGCAGCATCATCATACATGTGGACACCGCAAGAAAAGCAAGCACCACAGCAACCAGCATACGGGTACAGCTATCAGCAGCCGTACTACCAGCACTCGGGATATAAACGGCGTGGATCAGGCAGTACCAACAACAACACTGGAGCCAACCAGCAGAATCGGAACCGAAACAATCACAGCAATTTCCATCGGAAGCGCTGGAATGAGAACTATCACCGCCATTCGCAATTAAGCTCTGGAGGACAAGCAGCGCATGGGAACCAGCCGGAGCCAACTGAGTATAGTATTCCAGCGTCATTACCATCATCTTCGTCGTGGCAGTGAATATTAAATAGTACTAATAAAAGATGAGTCAAGGATGAGCTAGCCAACGGTCCCAATGGTCGGGCTGTAGCAGATTAAACGCGGCCTGATGAAGCTTCTTGCCGCACTCGTGGACAGGCGTATCGGGAAGATTAAACAAGAAGCAGTCATCAATGATCAGCTGGATATCAGCGACAAACTCGGCCACGTACTTGTACGTCTTTTTGCCGAGTTTCTTGAGAATAGTCGAAAAGTCCATGGGGTTCTTGACGATATCGAAATAGACGGGGATATCCAGAGCCACCGGATCCACCGGATGTATAAAGGGCCACAGAAACTCGTCGAGCTTAAGCTTATTGATGATGGATTTAGCGCGATTCAACGCAGCCTCATTCATAAGCAGATCCGGGGGAAGCGAGCTATCCGCATCCCCACCCCTTGCTAGCTGCTTCCAGACGACATGGAAAAAGTCCTGCAGCGCACAAGCATGCTTATACACCATGGAGTCTGGAGGATTGAACAAAAAGCAGTTGGAAAACACCAGCTTAACATCGTCATAAAACTCCTGTTCGTTGTGGTACTGGTGGCGATCAAGCTTCTTACGCATGGTTCCCAGATCCATAGGGTGCTTGACAATATCCGGGTAAGTAGGCACGCCCTGTTTGATAGGGTCCACGGGCATCAGGAACTCCATTGCGGTGGGCTGTGCCTGCAAGCGCAGCAGGATCCGACGACACATGCTGTGCCAGTCGCCAGGAACCTCTTGGGGCTTCTGCGGCTGCGTTTGATCCAGCAGCGCTATAATGGCTTCTGGATCATCCAAGGTATCCTGAACCCGAGGCTTCTTCTTCGATGGCTTGCTTCTCTTCGCACTGGCATCATTCGCCTTACCCGGTCGTTTCTTTGCAGGATCCGCTTTGGGCTTCTCCTGGTAGTGCTTCAGCTTCTCCCATTCGGCATCAAAGGCCGCCTCTACTTCCTTGCCCATGTTATACACTGGCGTCGAGGGCGGGTTGAACAGATAGCAGTTGCTGAACATTAGCCGGATGTCGCTGACAAAGTCGCTCAGGGCTGGGTACTTTTTCTGCTCCAGCTTCATCTTTATGGTGGCCAGGTCCATCGGATGCTTGATGACCTCATAGTAGGTGGGGCAGCCATCACGTATCACATCGACAGGCCCCAGGAACGGAAACGCGGAGGGATGCCGTCCAAGCTTGCGCAGTAGCCGGAACAAAAACTTGCGCTCATCTCCCGAAATGCCACTGGCTGTAGCTTCAGACGCTTCTGTCGGCGCTCGGCTGCTAGCCACGGGCGCTAAAGCAGGCTCAGGCTTGACTGCTGGCGAGGGCGACCTGTTGCGGTCAGGAGATGCGGCCAGCGGAGAAGAGATCTTTGGTAGTGTAGAGGAGTAGGGAGGGGAAGCCACTCGTATAGGAGAAGCGGTTTTGCCCAGCTTGAGCTTAAGCTTGACTTTGACCGAGGGCGTCTGTTGTCCGTCCCGCTGGGGCTCCAAGGGTTCAGGCCGTGCCGGCGGCTCATAAGCAGGAGAATCCATATGCCGGTCAGACGTGGCGATGGGCGGAGGGCGCGTGCCCGCAATAGGTGGCAGCCCATACGAGTCCCCGATATCCACAAACTCGTCCTCATTCAGTGCTGCCGAAGCAGCTGCCGCCAGCGGGGTGTCCTCGCTATCACTGGACATGCTCGACCGCACGCGAGATCCCTTCCGCGACCCCGAAGCCCGCCGGGCCTTGCGGGAGCCCACCTTGATCTTGAGCTTCTTCCGCGAGGCAACCGGCTGCGGCGGAATGGTCGAGTCTTTGACCTGGTAGACCAGCGCATGCAGAAGAGCCAGCAGCCGGTGCGCATCCGGATCCAGCGCCGCATCGTAGGCAGCCGAAGCCAGCAGCAGGCGCAGCTGCGGCGAATCTCCCCAGGCATCGTCTATCAGGGCTTCCAGGCCACCCACCAGCCGCGCATCCGTATCGATATGTTCGCGCAGGTCCGACCCCTGCTGCTGCTGCTCCTGGAACAGCAAGCTGCTGTGCTGCTGGCCAAACGACATGGCGCGCAACATGACCGCCAGCATAACGAAGCGTGCAGTGGTCCGTGCGACTACCGGAGATTCTGTATCGCTGGCAAGGGCAACAAAAAAGTGCGCCGCCCGCTTGTCACGAAGCCCCCAGTGCAGCAGCAGACCACAGATGGCCCGCTCGCGGACCGGCACACAGGCACTGGCATCTGCCATAGCACACAGCATCGCGGTGTTCAGCAACGGCTGCGTGTGCTGCACCACGGCCAGCCGCACCAGCGCATCGAGACAGGCGCACGTAACGACGTTCTGGAAAGAAGGCACCAGCAAGTCCAGCTTACGGACCCGCTCGATCTCTAGCAGCACAGAGTCCTCGGGAGCGCCCAGCGAAAACCGCTGGGCAAAGCGACAGCTGGAAATCACGCAGTTTGCCAGGGCACGAACCAACGCCGCGGTATAGCGGCAGTCGCTGAAGACATTCTCGCTATTGTCATTGAACCGTAGGGCTTGCAGGAGCAGGCGGCGGGCCGGCGGAGGGGCTTCGCCGTAGCGGTCGCGGATATTGGAGAGCGCTGCAATGACGGCCAGCTGCGTGAAGTACTCGCTGATATTGGCGAAGTTGTTGGGCCGTGGCAGCCGCGGGGCGTTCAGGGCCTCGTCGTCGCCAGACCCGCCGGATGCAGGCGGCAGGCAGAAGCGGCGCTTATAGATCTTGACCAAGTGGTGTAGGCCGACCCAGGACAGCTGCGGAGTGGCCAGACGCGCCAAAGCCAGCGCAGCATCGGCACGCACCCGGTAAAACACACGCGCGTCCATGACCGTGCGCATCAAGGTGGTGGAGGCAGCGGCAGAGGGCAGGTGCTGCAGCGCATCTACGGCGTCCAGCTGAGCCACGACATCGCGGTCCTTCTGCAGCTGCGCAGCCCACATAAAGTCGGGCTGCTCAAAATGCATGACGCAGGCCCAGTCCAGGTCGGAATCCATACGGATCCACTCAAAAGTAGCGCTTGCCAAGCTATGCTCGTCGGCCTCTCCCCACTCGACAACCCGCCAGTCATGCTTTTCGCGAGCGTTTTCGGCTCCAAACAAGGCAATGTTGCTGTCGTCAGCGTCATCGAGCCCTAGAACCTCCGCATTAATGTTGAGCTCCTCGGCGGCGGCAGCCATTTGGCGCATGTGGAAGCGGCGTGTGCTACGACGGATGCGCTTGTACTTTGTGTTGAACTGCACTTCGAAGCGCGCTGTGGGCTCGCGGCGGATATCCAGCACGTGCTCGTAGGGGGTGCCGTCGGCCTCGCGGATACGTGCAGTCATGGGCCCGGCGAACAGCTGGGGACGGGCCCAGGGTGCCGTTGCATGGGTATTGGTGCATTCTTGATGCAGGGTGATCTCCACAGCGAGCTTCTTTCGATTGAACGCATAGCCCACGTGGAACACAGGGCATCCAGCCCCATACACCCACTGGGTGGCAAAGTCGGCAATGTCCACGCCGCTCACCCGGCGGCACGTACGCAGAAACCACGCGGTGCCCACGGCGTTGGCCGGGCCCAGGTCGCCACCCATTGCAGCCACCAGCACTTTGGGCACTACACGCGCCAGCCCCAGAGCCACACCGCCACGCAGCATGCGACGGTCCAGCATATACAAGACGATAGGCGCCTTGAGCTGGCCAAACTCTGCCTCGGCGGCCGTCCACGGGCCCTGCCCTGGATAGCTCAACGGCTTCTGGTTTACATCCGCGTGGCTGAGCCTCACCATATCGCGTCGTAGCCGGTACCGCTGCTCGTTTGTTCCCAGGTTGTGTCGCACAAACTGACCTGCCATATGCCCTGCAAGCCCCACTACTAGCCACTGATCGGCCCAGGTTTCCGCCGTCACATGGGTTCCAAACCACTGCTGTGCCGCCGCATGCCCCAGCACCCGCCGGGCCTCATATGCCGCCTCGATCTCCCCTGCCGCATGCACCAGCCCTGCATCCACCAGCGTCAGCGACGCACATGTCACCACGCCTCCCAGCCCCTCCACAAACACCACCTTGTAGGAGGCGTACGGGTACGCTCCAAACTCCTGCGAGTAAAATGCCAATGCTTCTGGCAGAAACCCACAGGTTTCTCTGACGTCATAGCCGCGCGCAGCAAACGCAAACACTCCGCCCACCGCCTCCACCGTGGCCTGCCGGAGCCTCGCATTATGGCCGCCGCCGCTGGCCTCCAGCCCGCGTCCGTCCAGCGCACATGCGCTCACGAACGGGCCAGCTGCAAAGCCCAGCGCCCACGCCGCTGTCTGCGTCGACACGACATAGCGATAAACGCGTCTTCGAGGGTCCCGGGGATCCGCCACCAACGAGCTAAGCTCACCCGATGCCACCACTGTCATTGGTTCCATGGCACCGGTGCATGCCGGCACGCTAATAAACATATCCCAGGTGCTCCGGCCCTCCATTGTGTCGGCGCAAGGCATCCATTGCCGGGCGCTGCTGGGGTGCTGCCGTGCCGCCGTATACACCGTCCACCCGTCCCGCCCAAACACCAGGCCGGCGCTAGGCCTCACAATGTAGAACTCCACCCGCACCTTCAGTGCCTTTTGTACCCGCATATGCCCATAGACGTTGATCTCCAAGTCGCTTTCCTCGCTACTTCCCAGCAGCTTATTCACTACATGTTGTCGTGTCTCCGGTCGCCGCTGCTTGAATGTTGTTTCCACTCCTTCCACCCAAACTCTTCTCACCACTAACCTGAACCATTTAGTTTTTCATCCTTTTCCAAGGTCCGTGCTCTGAATACTTGCCTGGCCGTTCGCAGTGTAACCGGACTTTTCCTAGCTCATCTACTTTGGACTCTATCGATAATTCTGTTACTCCTCGTATCACTTGTCGCTCAAAGTCTATATCCAACGACACCAATTGATGGCTAACAACAAACTCTGCCATGCCGGTACAATATAGCTTGTTTTATATTAGAGATACTATACTACTTTTTAAAACTCCACATTTCCTCGTTTAATTGTTTAAACATGTGGAATTGCTGGCGGTTATGGTGGCAATGGGCTATGTGCACGTGATATGGAAGCGATTGCAAAAAAAAAATCCTTTATGCAACGACATGCTTGCAAGTCACTCTGCAAACAGGCCAGGCTTTTCGCTTTTCCCACTTCCCCTACCCGCGCCGATCTTTTTGAAGTAAAACCTTAAAATGTGGCTAATCTCAAAAACCCAGATGCTGTCATAAAAAAAATTGCATGCATTCCTACATGTAAATAAAGATTTTGTTGACTCGAGCATTGATTTCCTTATTGTTTGCCACACATTCACAAAATGGGGGAGTTGAATCTAATAAAAAAAAGGCTGAGAAGAAATTTACAAAAGAAATTGACTGTGAAAGAGCTTTTAGGGCATTGGCTGGCCAGCGCTCATATGTGGCGGCGCCGGCAGCAATGAAATTGTGCCTTGTTGCATGGCTGCCGAGAATGCCGCAAATGGGCTTCCTGCAACCGATGCTGCCGCTACCGCCGCCGGCGACGGTGCCGCGGTGGCTCCTGATCCCATCGCCGCCCGGTTCCGTGCCGCCGACGCCGTGCGCTTGCACGTCGGCCCCTTGGAAGTGTGTCTGCTGAGCGCATCTGCCCGCGCAAACCCGCGTCCGCAGAACTGGCACGTAAACGGGCGCGCTCCGGTGTGGATCTTCTTGTGCCGCTTCAGATCGTGGTTGCGGCTGAACCGCTGCTCGCAGATGTCGCACTGGTACGGCCGCTCATCCGTATGCGTCCGCTCGTGCGACTTGAGATTGTACTTGCGTGTAAACGACTTGTCGCATTCTGGATGCGGACACTTTATCTCCGAGCAGCTCCCGTCGGCCTTGTCGCCGCCATGCGATGCACATGCCTTTGTTTGCGCGCTGGTCTTGCGCTTCTTGGCTGCCGATGCCTCGCCAGTCTTGCGTCCCCGGCGCTTGGGTGCCGATGGCGACCCGCCGCCAGCAGCACCCGCCAGGTTCATGGGCTTGAACTCGGACATCATCGCGTGCTCAGCAGTGGAGATGTCGGCTGGATTCACTGACATCATGCTGGTATTGCCCATGCCGTCGGCGGGCTTAATATCCATTCCGCAAAAGTTGTGCATCGGATAGAGCGACCCGCTAGCAAAGTCGCTCAGGCCCGCTGCCGCTGCCATTCCCGCAGCTGAAGAAGCCGACACTGTGCCCGCTGCACTGCCCAGGTATTGAGCAATCCCGTTCGAATGCCCAGCAGCAGCAGCCGTGCCAATGTGCACGCCCACGTCAAAGTTCTGAGACGGCTTGCGCGTGCCTGCATCGCGATCGTCTTCGTCCTCGGAGCACTGCGCGGTAAGCGGCGGCGTATCCACCGTCAGCGATGCCAAGCGGCTGCCCGCCAGCCCAAGCACGCCATGGCCCAGGCCCATTCTCAGCGAGTGGGCAGCCGCCCCCGACGGACGAGCAGCACCGGTGCTTTCGCTTGCCAGCTGCTGCGAGCCACTGCACATGGCCATGGGCTTGAGCTCGCCGCTAGACGTGCCTCCCATAGCCATCGAAGGCGAAGATACGCCGAAGCCAAGCGGCAGCCCCGACGTGCTCTTGTCAAAAGCCGCGCTGGCTGCAGGCAGCACGGATGCCGAGGCATAAGCTGCCGGCGACGACGATGCAGCCAGGTACGCTTGCTGCTGGTGGTGGTTCCGGAACCCAGCAAAGGCAGTAGTGCCGTCATGATTGGCCGCTTCGTTGACAGAAAATACGTGCTCGAATCGGTACGTCTGATTTCCATTATCAACCAGGGATGTCGATGATGACACGCTGCGCGGTGCGCTATGGCCTGGGTTACTGCCATTGTTGCTACTGCCGCTCGGTCCCACTCCCAGTGCTGCCGACGACTCCATCACTGACTTGCGCCGATAGCGGTGCTCTGTGGTTCCATTGTGCTGGCGCACCCGCCGTCCCGGGTTCTTGGCGCTGTCGCTGCTCAATCCTGGCGAGCCTCCTGCTGTCGCCGCCATAGCCATAGCAGCGGCGGCGGCGGCAGCAGCAGCAGATGTGGCTACTGACGATGCACGTAGCGAGTCTGAGGGAAACTCGAGCATATCTGGCGGCGCCGAGTTGGCTGTGGGCAGCTGTGGCGGCTGGATGCTTGACAGAGGCGTGGATGCCATCAGCGACATTCCCAGCGGTGACGCTGAAGAGGCTGCAGCGGTAATGGCGGCAGCGGCGGCAGCGGCATCTGCGCAGGTTGCCGGCGCTGCCGAGCATGAAGCAGGAGTCATCGCCATGTCGAGATGAGATGCCAGGAAGGTAGAGCCGGCAGTCATAGGCGTTGACGAGCCCATCAATCCGTTGCCACTTGCTATGGACGGTGTATAAGCATGCATGTTGTCGAACTGGCTCTGGCTGCTAAACATCCCTAGTGCCTGCGAATCCAACAGGACCGATCCGATTGCATCGCGAGGCTGTGGCGGATAAGCAAACGATAGATCTAAACGGCAAAACATTTAAAGTTAGAAACTATAGCCGGGCAAGGTAACAAAGGTAAAAAAAAAAAAAATTGACGAAGGAAATCGGCGAGTTACTTTGAGAAGGGGGAGGGGCATGCCTTTTTAATTGTGCAAAGCCTGGTAAGCAGACAAGACCTGGGATATTAGCATTGGTCCATAGTGCTGTTTGCTGGCAAGAAACGCATAGAATAACCCAAGAATAATGTCCAAAAAGCAAGGCGGAAATACTGGGCATTGTTCCTCTTTAGACTCTCACAACTTTTGTTGCGCACACGCATATAAACGGAACGTGCAGATACACAGCAACATGTACTGATTTGCCTGTCCCAGTTAGGAAGTTCCAAGGAAGCAATTTAAGTACCGTCATGCAGGATTTAAAATTACTCGAGCTTGTACTTACAAACTCGAGTAATTTTAAATCCTGCATAAACGGGTACATGCTCAACACCTCTGGTGTAGATCCAAGCAACCGCTTGCTCATCTTGAAACAGAAGATGAGGGAAAATACATGACCGGATTGACACGGAAGGTTGCAGTGGCAGGCAAAGAAGGCGCTTCCATGTAGCCTGCTCTAATATTCTTATGCAAACTATTTTTACAATGTAGCTAAATACCCCCCTTGCTTGTTTGGCACAAGCAAACAAATGATCCACATTTTAGCAAACACGACGCATGCAGCTGCTGCAACCGACGTCAATTAAGGATACTGTGCGGCAAGTCTGTGGATATTTTTTAAAGTTGACTCTGGTTCACGAAAAAAAAAAGCCATTTAGGGGGACTGTAGGGAGAGGGGGACATGCCAGAAAAAAGACGTCTTTTTTTTCGCCAACAAAGGACAAGAAAAAATTGTCGCAAACTATAGTACAGGGGGGCCATAAACACCAGAAACTTACCAAATGAAGAAACACCTGTGGGTGTGTAGGCTGGAGCCGAGACGGCTGTCGACGACGCAGAAAACGGCGAATACGAAGATGACAGAGGAGGCATATGGGGCAGGCCGTGGGTGTGCAGGCCGTGGCAGTCGCTGGTGGCATCCAGCGCAACGCCCTCCAGCGCCAGACCGCTCATATGCTGTGACGGCACGCTGGCATATGCGGCATCCGCGTTACTGCCCACAGAGGGTGGGGTCCCGGATGTGCTTGCATCTCCGTTGGCGCTCATTGGGTAGAGTCCCCCGGCAGC
The DNA here is from genome assembly GCA_027578955.1 of Coemansia sp. RSA 1250. NCBI lineage: Eukaryota > Fungi > Kickxellomycota > Kickxellomycetes > Kickxellales > Kickxellaceae > Coemansia > Coemansia sp. RSA 1250. Next base: position 292,796 of record JANBTS010000003.1, on the reverse strand, counting down.
TGAGGCCGCAGATTGCTGTGTGTGATGGCGGTACAGACCAGCTGCAGAATCCATGTGTATGAATTATCGTAAAGTTCAAAGAAAAAAGCTCCCTTTTTCTGCTATTTGGTCCCTAGTACAGAGTTTAGAGGGATAAAAGAAAAGAACCGGCGGAGATGTTTGGAGCGGAGTATGAAATAACGAAATGAGGGAATATGAAGCTTTTTGCAAATCCTTGTATCTTTCTGGTGCTACAAGCTGAAAAAAAAAAGTGGAATAAAGATGGGCTGAGCCTGATATAAACTGTTGGAAAGTGGCTGGTCGTGCTTCAGGTTGTGGCCAGCAGAGCACTGGGATTAAATACTCCAGGGAGGCTCAAAGCAAATAAAAGGGGGGAGGCAATTGCACATTGGCTTCTACACCCCCTCTGCACCTGCAAAAAAGAAAACGGGAGTATTGGAAGGCACTTGGCCCGTTTGGAAAAATTTCTGTTGTCCATTTTGAGCACCCTTTTTTGTCAGATATGCCAAACAAAAAAACCAAAAACGGGCAAAGAACCAAAAATGACCTATTTGTCGCCTCGGGCATGCCAGTGGGTTATTACATCCCCCCCTTGCCATTTTGCCCAAATAAATTTTTGTGGGCACATTCTTCAAAAAAGCGAAAAATATATATTTGCCACGTCAAACAATGGGCTGTATTGCACCATCATAAACGCCTGCATTCAAACGTGCAGACCGTCTTTGCTATAAACAGACTGAAAAAGAAAAACCGTGTGTATATTTGAAAAGGGGATGATTTTATGTTTCACATATAACCCAAATGCTCCACTTTAGACCAACATGGACTAGGCTCTAAATCCCCTTTTTTTCCACATGTAAACAAAAAAAGATGTTCTACAATGCCTGGTTTATTTTACGCAGTCGCCAAGGATGCAATTTTTTCTCACAATATTGTAAAATAGCCCGGTCTTGGGCTCATTCATCAGCACAATGTTGTCATAAACTCATTTTTTCACACTGATTCTTGCCAAGAGGGGGAGAAGTCAAAGCAGATTATGAACCTGAAAGACCGATTCAAGAAAACAACCTCTTATTTGTGCAACATACACCATTGGACCAGACTTACATTGTAGATGCTCATTGTACCAGATATATGCCCCTCCTCGCATGTCCCACATGCTGTATTTTTTTTTTTCTGGGCATGGTTTTTTTTAGAGGGGAGATGACTAGAATTAAACTGCCCGAATGCATTAATAAATGCATGAGAGGGATTCCTGGCGATTGGTGCATAGACACTAGGATTTTTATAAAGCATTAAAAGAGGACAATGCAGAGGATCATTGCGCTTAGATTCCTGGCTACAAATGGTGATATCTAATTAAAGCAGGCCAAGCATGAAGAGGGTGTCACTTACCAAATAAGACTTGGCGCCGGGCCACCGGTAATACGGAAAATCAGGCAGTGCTCGAGCAGCATGCATTAAATGATTTGCTTAATTCGACAGCTCAGGCTTTGGAAAAAAAACATGGATCGCCCAAAAAAAAGCTCCAAATAGCCCTCCTCGCGACCTTACTTGCTGCACTCTTGCATTGCTTTTTTTCACACGTGCTCCGTATTTACTCTGCGCTCTCTATAACTGCTTAAGAAGTGGATGCAATTAATGTATAGCCATGTTGCATTGTATGCCCAGAAAGTCATTGCATCATTTCGGTTGTTTTATTCTGTTAAACAAGCAGGCCCGAGTGAGAGACATTTATTAGCATTCAATCCAGCTGCATTGTTTAAATATGGTTTTGTGTTTGCAAATGTCAGCAGTTTTAGCACCTGCCAAGTGGGTTGAGTAAAAAAAAACGACCGGCTAATTATATCAAGCAATCAAGACCCGCCTTGGAAACATTTGCATATAATCCTGCCTATGCAATTTGCTCTCAGTAACTTGCTTTCTTTTTCTTCTTCTCCTGCAAGGAGAGGCAATAACATTTTCCCCCAACAAAGAAATAATCCAAACTCAATTCCCTTTGTAAACAGGCAATTTAGAAAAAAGAGGGATAGGGAATGCCAAAGCATTCAAGCTTTTGTGGGTTTGGCAGCAAGATAATTAGAGGAAAGTGTCCTCAATATCTTTAATGCATGCCGTTTTTTTAATTTATCCTTTTTTGTCTGTTTCCTTCAGGTACTCTAATCCCCCTTAGCATTACAGTGCCGTTTTGTTTGTTTGAATCTCACAAGACAGCCGGGTTTTGGGTAAGTGAATGCTGCGTGGTAAAAAATAAAGCTCGATCCTTGCATATTTGTTTATACACTTTAACTTTTTTTTCCCACTTACCAAAACAGCTCCTACCGCGTATAGTTGCATATGTGACCTAAAGAAAAGCAAATCTTGCCAATAGCCGGTAAGCTGCGGCTATGCAACAGCAGTGTAAATATCTGATTGATTGCTAAATTGCTTCAAGAACCGCCCCCTGTTTTTACAGAAACCAAAACATGGTAAAAAAGAAATACATAAGAATTTTTTATACACACATTGTGGGTTTTCTTTTGGTCAGTATGCATTTATTATATGCGTCCGTTTCGCCGTTGTATTCAACTTTTGTTGATTTTTTCAAACTTCACTGTTTACTGAATCAGCTATTCAGTGAATCAGAGCCGGGTATATGCTTTAGTGTTTACAGTCATTTCTCCTCCGTGCCAAATAAACTCTATAGCTCAAATAGAAAACCCACATTGATCATTACTTCATTGTTCAGGATACACAATATCCTCTCTGTTTTGGCCGTTACGAATTTGGTAATTATTGAAATATCTGCTTTGCGAGAATTTCAAGTTTTTACAGACAACAACCCATGTCAATTGCTCAAGTGACTATAACTGCCAGGTCAGTTGCAAAAAAATCCGACAGGTTCTCGTTGGTATAAACCGTAAACAACGTCTTGTGAAATAGTGTGCAGAAAGCCCATTAACCAATGTATAAAATAGAAAGGTATCGGATTATTTTACAGCACTTAATATTTCCATTTTGGGAAAGTCCAGAAGTAGAGCCATAATGAGGATTCTTTTTTAGGTCGCTACGGACAATTTAAAATCATGTAGCATGTCTAAAATAGAATTTAGCGAGAGCAAAGAGAAAAGTCTGTATTGTTCAGCTCCCCAAAAAAGGTCCTGGTCCTTTTTTTTTCCAAGGGGTGAATTTCGAAAGGGACGAATGAAGGATATTACTCTATCAAAAAAAAAAAAAGATGTTTTGAACTATGCTGTGGTTTCTCATACTCCTTTTTTTTTTCTCATCTCTCAGACCACGATTGTTCTTTGTTTACACTTTAAGCCCTTTGTTTTCTTGATTGTTCAACCATAAACAGCTTTTTTTTTTCTTCCGCAAATGTGCACCTTTTTTTTAGTGCGGTAGAATTGTTTACCACAAGTTGTAAATAAATATTTCATGTTTGCATAACATGTGGCGAGTGAACTTGCCACATAGTTCATATTTAAACAATGTTTATATTCTACAGCGTATCTGCTTTAAAACGTCATCTTTTAGATCTGTCAAAATTATGTAATCTGACGATCAAGGTCTTGATTAAAAAAAAAAGCAAATCACAGCTTTATCTCTCTTTATAAAATTTTATAAATTGAATGTTTGGCAGAATACTTACCACCGCATCGAGGTTCATAGCAGCCAGAAGCCCGCTGGCTTCCGGCCTACTAAACACAAAGTAAGTCACACAAACTTCAAGCTCCTCTCACTTTGCTAATAAAGCGTAGACCATTGGGAATTTCAAACATCGGAACGCAGCTACGGTGGCGAACTTACGGTAACGAATACCAGCCCAGCAACATCCGGCGCAAGCGCAAGCACGGGTTCCTCAACCGCCTGCGGACGAAGAACGGACGACGCTTACTCGAGAGACGCAAACTTAAAGGCCGTAGACATCTTTCACACTAGTTATTCAAATACATGGACCAAGCGGAGTCACCAATGATAGGCTGCAGGGGCTCCAGTTGGGATTTAATCCACAGCTTTAGCTCATCAGTGTTATCGCATGCTGCTCGGACGGTTATGCCCTGGACTTGCTTATGGGAGACGGGGGAGACGGACCATTTGACTGAGAGATGTGTGGATCGGGATGGGCGGATCCGCTCGTCCTGGTGCTTTTTGAGCAAGCGGGATGCTATGAATTCTACAGCTGGTCCCAGTATAATCAGGTAGGCGAAGGCATCCAGATTGGCGAGCTTTTCGGCCACCCGGTCCTCCAGCAACAAGGCGTCTCGAATCGCCAGCTCCTCGTCCACCCTCACCACATTCACGCTAAAGTATTTCTGAAACTCCCACCTTTCTCCTCTGCTCATTCTCCCACTAGTCATCCAGTCCAGCAGCACCAACGAGCCTCCCCTATGCATATTGACTGCTTGCCGCTGGTTATACCTAGCCCCCTTGAAGCATGTCACCGGGTCCGGCAGCACACACAGCAGAGAGTTGCTGGCTACCTGAAGATGCATGGTTTGGTAGGACTGATCGCCCTTTGCAGAGTTCCGCTGTCGGAACACTTTGGTGGATCCTTGCGTCAAAAGCAGTAGGGCACAGCCAGGGTGCACCGAGGCATGGACCAGTATCCGGTCTCCGTGCACTATTCCTCCGCCATACGACAGAATAAAGGCCACCGATGGCAGCAGTGCGGTGGTCTCGGATACTGCTGATACTGCGGCGCTGGCCTGCGGCGATATTATTTTCAGCGGGTATGCCGAAGACACCGTTTGGTGTATTCGCCCGGCTATAGCCCGGCAGTCTATCCGTCCTTCTCCTGCTACCGGCATTTTTCAAAATTCGAATTAGAAAAGATAAAAAAAAAAAAGATCAATCTTCCTGAGCAGACCCTTCATCTGCAGCATTAGCGCCCTCATCATCGCTTTCTACCCCCACAGCCTCGGAAAAGCGTTTTTGTCTCTGCCGCTCGTTCCAGTTAAGGCAGCGAGACAGGCTGGACATCCAGTCTTGTGTCTGCGACTGCGTAGCACAGACGGTCGGCAGCGGGAATTTAGATGCGGTGATCTGGATATGGTCGCCACGGCGCAGCTCTATCCGATGCCGGCCGTCAAACGATGCCCATGCGGTGTTGCGGCTGTCGGGAGGCAGCACTACCCGAAGGACCATGCTGTCCGGCAAAAGCATCGGCCGGAACGACAGCGTGTGGGCGCAGATAGGCGTGACCAGAATGGCCGGGATCTCGGGATGCACCAGGGAGCCTCCAGCTGCCAGCGAGTAGGCAGTTGACCCTGTTGGCGTGGCCAGACACAGCCCGTCGGCCTCCACCGTGGTCAGGTGCGTGCCGTCGCCATACAGCTCCAGCTGCGCCAAGTACGGCGACGGCCCGCGGTCCACCACCACCTCATTCATCACCTGGAACGTGCTCCCGCGCCTCCACACCTTGCGCATCCTCCGCTGGTACATCTTGGGCACATCGTCCCACTCGGACGACAGCGGAGGCTCCGCATGCTCCGCATGGCCCGCAGAAGCTTGGGGGCCCTGCGCGGGCGCATCGGGCTTTTTGCACGAAGACGCTGCTGCTGCCGCTGCACGGGCCACCGTGGCGCTGCTCTTGCGCACCAAGGCCGGCACCGGCAGGGACGCCTCGTTTTCGCTGCCCGACGAGCGGGGCTCGCTAGCTGCACCGCTGCTGCTGTGGTTGGCGGAGCTGCGGCGGCGCAGATGGGTGCGGCTGGCGCTCCGCCGGGCACGGTCCGGCCGTGCCCCATGCAGCGGGCCCACCGGACTTCCCGAGCCAACCTTGGCAGCCGCAGTCTCGCACAGGTGCTCGTCGCCGCTCTGCAGCCCATGCGTGGCAATCTCGTGGCTGAGCAGGCGGTTGCAGTCGGCAGCATCAACCAGCACGTTGGCGTGCTCGGGGTCGGCCTCCTCTGCCAGCCGGTACACCGTGCATGTAAACCGCATCCGCAGGTTGATCCGCACGCCCGCATTGATGGCGGCGCCCAGCACCCGCCGGGCATGCCGGTGGTCAAACACCGTCAGGAAGCCCAGCGAGCCCAGGTGGAACGCAATGATCGGCGGCACCGTGGTCTGGAACAGCCATGACGTGTACAGCACGGTGCCGTCGCCGCCCAGCGTAACCACAAAGTCGAACAGCTCCGGGCTGCTTGCACACAGCTCCGCGGTCCAGAACTGCAGGCTGTCGCGTAGCCCCGCATGCTTCTGCAGGAGCCGCTGCAGGCCAAAGTTGCGGTGGCGAGCCACGCTCTCTTCCACGTACACCAGCATCGGCGCTGCCGCGTCGCAGCGCACGTCGGAGCCGGCCAGCCACACGGCCAGGTCCCGCGTCAGGCTCACCAGCGACGTGTCGTTGGGCTTTGTCACGATCATGATCCGCCGCACATTGCTCATCTGCACCACTGTTCGCCCTATCAGCTTCGACACCTCCCGCACCGAAACTGCGGTCTGCACCAGATCCACCGTCGGCGTGTCCGCGCCGCTGCGCACGCTCTCTGCCAGCCCCCGCTCCATCGTGCGCACCGCCTGCGCTGTCGCCTCGGTGTGCCGCAGCCCCGCCTGTGCCAGCTCGCGCCGCCGCTGCCACAGCTGCGACCCTGCCCGCCGAAGCTGCGGCCGCTCTTCTGCTTCCTGCAGATCTGCCTCCGACTGTGTCCGCCCTGCCTCTCCCAGCAGCATGTCTCGCTTTTCTGCCTGCTTCTTTTCCTGGCGTGCTTTCTCCAGCGGCTCTGTGCTGTCGCTGGTCAGCGTGGCACGCCGTGTCAGGCACGGGTGCAGCGCGCACTTGCCAACGCCCGTCTGCCCCGACTGCCGCCGGCTGTCCACGTTCTTGATAAAGCGCTCTCCGCTCTCCTCCGTGTTTGCTGCGCTGCTGGCCTCTGGCTCTCTATCGCCCATGTGCCCGGCTGTGTGTATCCCGCACGCTTGGTGTGGCTCTATGTCGAGGAGAACTCAATCAGCGAAATTTGCGCACTTTGCGAAAAGGAAAAAAGGTTTATTTAAAAGCTCAATGGAAAAGCGCCTGCCTTCCCAAAGGACAGCCCTTCAATTTTGCAGCAGCATTATGCATACGATACGCCCCCCCCCCATTTACAAAGTGAGACCTGGGCACGTGCCCGCACAGGACCTTGAAAAAGTTACCCGTTGCGCCTGCATGCCCCGCGCACTGTGCCTTGCAGCGCTCACTGCGGGTGCGAGCCCCGGCGGCGCTCGTCAAAGCTGCCGCCGCTGCCGTTGCCGTTGCCGTTGCCGTTGCCGCCTGCCGCCGACGCCGCCACGCTGGCGCGGTTCTTGGCCTTTTCTGATGCCGGCGCCAGCAGCTCCTTTATCGGCAGCGCCTTGGACGGCGTGTGCGGCTCTGGCACCCGCCGGCCGCCGCCATTTGCAGATGCCGCCAGCGACGCACGCGACCCCGACAGCCCGGCAGTGCGCAGCGACCCCGGCGCATTGGGCGAGCCCACGTCTTCCTCGTACGCGGCGTGCGCGCCAACCGTGGCTACCGACGACGCGCCATCGCCTACCAGCGGCGACTCCTCGGGAATCGGCGGGGTGGCATCGTCGTGCATCTGCTTGAGCGCCCGCTGCAGCACATCTGCATACGACTGGTACTTTATCAGCTCCTGCAGAATGTACTGCGCCTTGCGCTCCCAGTTCGAGAAGGCGCGCTGGTGCTGCTGAGTACGCGGGAAAAAGCGCTCGTCAATGGAGCCCTGCACCTTCTTGTGCGCAACCAGCTCCTCTTCCAGATACGAAATGTGGTGCAGCAGCGCCTTGAGCTGCGCAGGCTCGTCCAGGTCTGAGCGCTGCATGGGGTTGTTGGGCGGGGCCCACTCGAGAATCACTGCGCCGCGGCTCAGCTCGCGCTCCTCTGCTACACGCCGCTCATCTGCTGCATGCTCCGCGTCCGTGGGCATCTCGCCGCGCTCGGCTCGGGCCTCGCGCTCGTCAAAGCGCAGCGCATAGTCGCCGGTGTTGTCCCAGCCGTGCTCCATGTTGTACACGCCGCCAATCATGTACGGCGCCTTGGACTCGCGTGCTGCCCAGTAGTTGCAAGCTGCCACCCAGTCGCGCAGCTCCACCTCCGACGCTGTCTGGAACAGGTACACGCCACCACTGGGCAGCTGCAGCGCAAACACGTGTGGCCGTGACCGCGAGTACCCGGGTGCCGGCAGCATATGCGTCATCGTGTGCCGCAGCGACACCGAGCCCAGCTGCAGCGACGTGTCTGTCAGCTCGCGCCCGTCGGGGTGTCCGTGGCGCCCGTCCATTTTGTACATGGCCACGGTCCCGCGGTCCACCGACACATAGCATGTGCGCCACGCGCGGTGCGATGCCTTTTTGCCGGCACGCTCAAACAGGTGCTTGCGCACCAGCACACCCGAGCGGATGTGCTGGTTCTCCAGCGGCGACCGTCCGCTTCCATAAGCGGCAAAGCCGCCGATCGAGCCCGCCGACGGCGACGCCCGCACCCCAAGGTTCAGCACCGATGTCCCGGTGCGCCGTCCGGCATCGACGCGCAGGTCCGGATGCTGCGGCGGCCGTCCGTGCATGTTCATGGACGTAATTGACCGTGACCGCTGCACCGCATGCAAGGGCACGCTGCGTGCCGAGCTCGGCCGCCCCATCGAGTCGCTGTCGTTAATCTCCGGCTTGCTTCCCAGCGCAACGCTTGCACGTGGGTCCGAGCTCTCAAACAGAATATGCGCTTGCCGTGCAAATGGCGGCTGGCCCAGTGGCCGGCTCTTGATGCCCGCGTAAACCTCCTTCAGCATCGCTGTCAGATCTGTCAGGCTCGGCATAGTGCAGGCCAGCAACGCCCGCCCTGCCGTATCGTCCATAGACGCCGTGCCCGACCGGCTACGCGCGTGAGTCCCGCTAGTTGACACTTTGCGCCGCAGCCGGTCAAATGCCCGCAGCGATGATGGGCTGGCGCCCACAGCTGGCGAAGCCGCTGCTGAAGAAGAACTGCCTAGAACCGGCGTGGCTGATGCGGATGCTGCTCCGCCAAGGCCCATTCCGCTCGAGCTGCTCTCAAAGAACGAAAAGCGCTTGCCACGCCCGCCCATCAGCCGCACGACATCGCGCGAAGACCGCGACACAGGCCCTGCAGTGGCCATGTTCAGCGACGTCATCGACCCGACCAGGCTGCGCAGCGTCGATGGCTCTGTTGCCCGCCCCGCCATGTCGTTTTCAGCGTCGCTAAGCGGCGCATCTGCCAGCGACATTGCCCGACCGTGTGCCGAGTCAATTGACTGCTTGGACAGATCCAGCTCGGGTAGCTGCGGCGGCGGCGACGTTACCGCTTCGTCTCCAGTGCCTGCTGCTGCGCTCTGGAACTGCGAGATTGTGTCGATTGTGTTGCGCACAAAGCGGCTGCGTGTCATCCGGTCCAGCGCGCGGATGTCGGCTATGTGCAGGTCCGTGTTCAGCAGCAGCGCCGAGTACGTCACTGCGTGGGCTACGTCTGCTGTCAGCAGCCGCGTGTCCGGGTTGCACTCTACAAACCGCTGCGCCAAGGCTACCAGCAGCCGGTCAATCACTTGTGACTCTCCACGCAGCAGAATATGCGAGCACAGCCGCCGCAGGCACTCGTCAATGCGCTGCCCAGAAAAGTCAAAGCAGCCAATGTAGTACCGAAGAGCCAGCGCGTTGAATATTTCACGCTTGCCCAGCCATTCCGCATGCTCTACCAACCCAGGTACTTCAATCCCCTGCAACACTGCTGGCTTTTCTGGCTCCTCTTCCTCCTTGCGCTCCTGTTGGGTGCTGTAGTACTGGCAGTAGTACGTCTCAATATCATACAAGTACCGTCCCATTGCCCGCGCCAGCTGGGAGTTGTCGCTGTTGGCGTCTGCTGTTGCTGCTGCTGCTGCTGCTGCTGCTGCTGCCTCTGTATCTTCTGCCTCTTCCGGCTGCTGCTCTTCTGTTTCGCTAGTAGACACCGCAGTAGCCCCCGTTTCCGATATGTCATTTGTGTCAGTAATCATCACCGCCTCCCTGTTTGCGGTCTCATCCTCAACGCCACATGGCCCTTCCGCGGTTGCTTGCATGCTCGCTTCGCTGCCTACTTTCAATAGAACCCGCGATTGCGACAGCGGCACCACATCGCTGTCATCATCGCTATCATCAACTGTCGCCACTGCCGCTGCACTGTCGTACTTTAGAGACGGCCTGCTATCCATTACAGGCGACCCTTGCGGAGTCACAGTAGTTGTCAAGTCTGCTCCCTGCTCGCGATCGCCAGCAAAGTGGTTCTGGCTGCTTTTAGCTGCTTCTACTGCACTTTCGCTTTCGTGGTCTGCTGTAGGCTGCCGCGAGTCTGTTGATGCTACGGAAAAGAACTCGTCCATTGGCGAGTAGTACTTGCTATTGCGTTGCTTTGTGTCTATGGACGCGTTGAGGCTAGCCTGCACATTAGAACTCAGACCGCCCTGAACGCTATCCATTGAAGCATCTGGCGCAAACGCCATTGTAGCTGCTTGCTCGCTGGGCATTGCGCCTGCTGCACTAGGCGTTGCTGATGCTGCCAGCTCTTTTGGTAAGCTCGATACCTCTGGATCTGCCGGTGGCGGCTGCTGTTGCTGTTTTAGTGTAGGCAGCGGTGGAGAGGGCACCGATGGCAACGCCTTGTTAGTAAACAGATGGCTTGATGCTATTGTGCCAAACTTGGCTTCGTTCTGATTCTGCCGCTTCGAAAAGCCCAGGCTTTCGGCAAATCCTGATGATGTTGACTGCTGCTTGCGAAGAACGTGATGGCGCGAATGTACTGATGCCGCGTCGGAGTTATCTTTCTATGGTAAAACGGAAGGTGTGTCTTTAGTTGGGCGTAATAAGAAAAGATGGGGAGAAAACACCAAAACACAGGAAAAAAAAACAAGAATGCGGTACTAGTCCAACACCATGCAAAAACTGAAAATGAAAAAAAATGAGGGATAAGAAAAAGGCACAAACAAATAAAGCCGATTTCGGCATCTTCAAGTTTCCAAGACAAAAAAAAGAAGGTTGCTTTTCTCAGTAACGAGGGACAGCTGTGTCCTTTTGTTCCTCTGAAGAAAGGCCAAGGAGTACGTGCAAAAAAAGGGGAGAGATGGCAATCAAGCCATTGCCAGCCCAAAAAAGACGGTACACAATTGAGGTGCGCGCATGGTCTTCTCCCTCCTTCCATCTGTACGCGCCACCCCAAGCATGCTCGCCTCCATTTATGTTTGGCACTTTGGACGCACTTAATACTGCTTACCTTATCGTCGCCTGACTCTTTGCGCTGCGTTCCGCCTCGGAATATGCTCCAGAACGACGGCTTGCGCATTTTGCTGCCGTCGCGCTCTGCTGGCTCTTGCATGCGCATTTGCGGTGCGTGGGTTGTTTTTGTGTGTGTCGCTTGCAGCTGTGGCGAGCTCTGGGTGCTCGGTCCTTGGAGTGACTTTCCGCGCTGTCCCAGCGGTATTCCAGCTGGCTGTGGTAGCACGCTGCTGCTCGTCTCGGAAATGCTTGCTCTGCCTTCGCACCGGCTGAACCGCTGGTTGCTGTCCACACTAAGGCGTCCGCTGAATATGCTGTCAATGAGCTTCTGCGACTCGTCAGACAGCTCAATCAGGCTCGCTCGGGTATCGGGTCCTAGCGTGCTGGCAACCTACATTGTTACATCATCGATTAATTTGTACATGCCAATATATGTCTTTCCTGAATGGGCGATCCCAACAAACAAGGATTTCTTTTTTGCTTTCATGAACGGATGACGGCTGAATTAGGCTTTATCAGGGCCAGCCAAAAAAACAACAGCAGGGCATATTGAATTAGCCAGTGCCAATACATAAAGAAGCACCCCAAAAACAATACCGGGATCACGCTGGAAGCAGTAAAAATAGAAAAGCGGTAAACAAGCGCTCTCCCTTCATGGATACAAAACAAGTGGCTCAGAAGAAAAGCTATCTGTGGCGGTTGGAAATATAGAACAGCATATTGGTACCGGGGTTGGCTATAACTAATTTGAATATAGCCGGTCTCCCACCAGACCGTTTAGAGACTGTGTAGTTTCGCACAGGCCCTTTGCACCCTGACTGGGAACTGCAAAAGCGCATTGATGTATACCTAAACAAACGCTTCCCAAAGTATAGTGGTTGTGTGCGCAACAAGATTAAAGTTATAGCTTGTGGCCCTTAGAAAATGCACTCAACCAACGCAAACTGTGCTTTCGTAAACAAAAAGTGAAAAAAAAAACGCTGGAATAAACAAAGATAGGGGGAAAAGGCAAAGAAGGGAAGAGAAAAAAGTATGGTGCTGGGAGATTGCTTGTACGCTCCAAGCAAAAAGAAAAAAGTGTTAGCAGTAGAAATAAAAGAGCACCCCCGCTAGCTTATTTTAGAAAGGCGCACAAAAGGAAGGATATACGCTAAAATCAGGTGAGCAGTCCGGTTTTTCATTTTCCATTAAACGGTCTCGGCTTATAGACCAGGCCGCTGCACAGTCCAAATAAAAGCAAAACTGCCTTCATTTATTCTGATCGTCCCCTGTTTCGCAATATACAACGCGCTCAAGCTTGTTGATAGGAAGCGAGGACGTGCAGATAGTCGATGCATCTTGCACATCAAGAAGGAACCTGAACGCACATCAAGAAAGCGTGCATGCTATGCCCATGCTAAATGTAAACAAAATGCATGACGCAATAAACTTACCATTGTTGGCGAGCGTCCCTGTACAATGTCCTCTACCAGCCGACGTGTGTCTTCGCCGGCGCTGTCGCTGTCTTCGTCGTTGCCCAACACATTGCTCCGGCATGGCTGCTTTTTGCTGCCGGACGCGCTTTTCGCAGGCGTAGACAGGCCCCACTGCTCGAGAACGCTGGCAACTGAAGCACTGCCCTGTTCCAAAGCGCTGCTGTCAATGCCAGAGGGTACAGCTAATCCTACTGTCTGCGGCGGCTGCTGCTGTATTGCTGGATTTGGCTGTTCCGAGTCAAACTGCATGCTGATCTGAAATCCGCGAGACCTGGCGCCTGGGCTTTTAGATTCAGCTGCCATTCGCAGCGACTGGGCTCTCTCCGATGCTGCGCGGACCAGGCTTTTTGGTGGTGGGCGGCTATAAGCGCTTGGCCATACAGAGCCAGCCTTGCGTGATGACTTTGCTGGGCGCTGCTCTGCCTGCTTGTTGGCAACTGCTGTGCGTAGTATGGCAGTTGAGCTGATCAGCGCCCGCTGAGCGTTGTACCGGAGCTCAGCTGCGCTCAACGGAGGCAGCTCAGGAACATCGTTGTGATCCGCACCCTGTGCTGAGCCTGCAACGATAGGCGCCCTCACCACTGCTTTCCCGTTGTGAGTGTCGATGGTGCGTATTTCAAATCCCTTTAGTCGGGACTGCGATGGCTGCTGGCGCAGCCTTTTCTCGCTAGACTGGTCTCGAGCTGCGGGCTCTCTTTTGGGCGCTCGAGTCGATTTCGGATACCCTATCACTTCGTAGCGCGACTTTTCGGTGCGCGGCACAGGCCGCTTCGCCATCCGTGAGCTGTTTGATGTGCTGGTCATGTCCATTGCTGATTCGCTGACGGCTGGCAGAGCTTCTGACCGTGGCGAGCTGCCAAACGACAGGGCAAACTCCTTGCCTAAATCGATGTAGTCGGTGCCAATAGCAGCTTCTTCTGGAATTGCGCCCTCCTTTTCAGAGCCGTAGTCACAGGCTGGAAAACGTGGCTGCTGCTGAAACTGACCGCGCAAATCTGACGTTGACTTGCTAGATTTGCCAAGAAACCGGGAGCTGACCGATCGCCGTAAGCCGGTGCGCTGTCTGTTGTTGTTTTTGTTGTTATTTATGTCGTCTGCTGCAATTCTTTGGACTACATAAAGCAAGGCAGTAGGAAAAAATACAAGATAACCGAGCAATTAGTGTTGGAAAATCAATGAAAACGTTCCTTTTTCTTCTGAGAACAAAATAATAATGCCCTCATTGTCTGCACAAAGCCGCCAAATAAGGCAAATGCTTGCATCTGAGCTTCAATCAAAGTACCAGACACAATTTTTTTTGGGCTTTGGTTACAATAAACAAGGCTCTTTTTATAAAGAACCGGACATAAAAGATTATTGATCCCACGCCTCTTTTAACAAAACCCGAATTGCCAAATCGACAAAGTCCCTTGGTAAGCTGATAGTGTCAGACCACCACGCCGAGACCACATGATGGACTAAAAGAGGATATCGCGAACAGTGCAAATCATTTTTTTTCTACGTACACATAGTATTGGCCCTCAGAGACCTATTCGTAGCTGGTGAAAAAATAGAGCTGGTATGTGCTTATATGCTGCTGCTATCTCTTGCACAGGCTGGTTGTAGCCACTAGCTCTCTCCGTTTTTAGTCCAAAGCGCGGTAACAAGTGTTTTCGGCGGAAATATAAATGCAAAGAACTGAAATGCGGTGTCGAAAGCGCAAAAAGAAGGGAATTCGGAATGCAAATAACGAAAATAAGCCAAAACAGAAGATAAACGCAGAAGAAAAAAGTAGTTTTTCTTAGTTGCATCATGGCCGGGGAAATGGATCCCCATTATTAGTGCATAAGCTGAAAACATTCCTCCACTTCGCCTCCTGGAAATCGCGCATGTTCATACACAGAAACTGGATTGGGAGCACGCCTGCTCATTAACCAGCATTTTTATTTGGAGAAACATGCATTTTTTCGTGGATATTTGGCGTGATGAGGTTTGCTCCCCTTATCCATTCGTTTGCTGGACTTTAATTTTTTTTTTTAGGTTTTTAATGGAAAATGTTTTAGCTAGCCACAATGTCAGCCGTTTGTGTAGGCTGCGTGGCTAGGTTGCTAATTGGCGGGGCTTTAAAAGACATACTTTTTTATTTTCATTTACAAGCGTTTATTCTATGCGTTGACGCTTGGCTTCTGGATCATCAATATCCATAGAATCGTTTTCAGGTGCAGCAGTCGAGGCGGCATTAGCAGAATCAGCTTGTGCAGGAGTATTCACAGTAACAGCCGCAGTGACAGAATGCGCGTTTTCGGTTATGGGAGTATCAGCAGGAGGTGCCGGTGTGGTTGTAGACGACACATTGGTTTGCTCAGCATCAGCAGAAGCAGTAGGTGCCGATTCAACTGTAGATGCCAACGCAGTTTGTACAGCATTAGCAGGTGTTGGTTCGACTGCAGAAGGCAATGTGGTTTGTACAGCAGCAGCAACACTGGATGGCTGCTCACTATCGCCATGCCGTGCTTCCGCCTCTTCTATACCATCTTCGCCGTCTTCATCCGCAGTTTCTATGTCCTTTCCTGCAGCCTTATTCTTAGCTGCCAGCTCCTTCTTTTCCTTTACCAGCTGCGAATGCGCTTCTAGCTCGATATTCAGCTGAGGAACAAAGTCAGCCAGCCCAATGGCCTCCAAGGCCTTGAATACGTCATTTGTCATTATAGTTTTGTGGCCTCCATCGCGTGCACAGTCGTTAGCTGCTGCTGCCAGATAGCTGACAAACACCGTAGCTGCTTTGGTCACCGAGTTACGAGCCTCTTTTTGAACCGCAATGTTTTCAGGCAAGGCTGCCTTGATCATTCGCATAAGCACAGCCTTGGGAAAGTCCAGATCATCAATAGTAGTCGACATTAACGCGTTTTATAAGTTGTGTGGAAAAGAAAAAGGTAAATAAAGAAACTGATTTCAAGCACAGAGATTTATTAAATTAGGCCAAGTCAACTTTGATCATTTCGTCACGACCAGCACCCACGCCAATCCACTCTACAGGGACACCAATGTCCTTTTCAATAAAGCGAACGTACTTCTGGCAGTCTTCAGGCAGCTCCGCAAACGAGCGGCACTTGCTGATGCTCTTCTTCCATCCGGGCAGCGTGACGTAGTTGACAGTAGCAGTAGCTAGATCATCGAGGTCAGCCGGGAACGACGTAACCTCCTTGCCATCAATAGTATACGAAACTGCCACCTTGATCTCGTCAAAGACGTCCAGGACATCGAGCTTGGTAAGGTTGATGCTCGTGTAGCCGTTGATCATGGTGGAGTAGCGCAAAACCACCAGATCCAGCCAGCCGCAGCGGCGCGGGCGGCCGGTAGTGACACCGTATTCGGCACCGACATCGCGAAGCTTCTGGCCAACCTCGTCCAGAAGCTCAGTGGGGAATGGCCCACCGCCCACCCGGGTCGTATATGCCTTGGCCACACCAATAACGTTGCCGATCTTGCTAGGCGGAATGCCCAGTCCAGTGCACACTCCACCAACACCCGTATTCGAGCTAGTCACATACGGGTACGTGCCAAAGTCAAGATCCAGCATCAGCGCATTCGCGCCCTCGACCAGAATGCGCTTTCCGGCGCCCAGCTCCTTGTGCAAGTACTCGACCGAATCAATGACATAGGGACGCAGACGTTCGGCCAGCTTGGCATAGCGCTTCAGCTCGGCCTCGACATCATAGCCGAAGTCGCCATAGCGGCGATACCGTGCGGCCACAATGGTACGTAGACGCTTCTCAAACTCGGCTGGATGGTACAAGTGGTGCACCCGGATACCGGAGCGCGATGCCTTGGACGAGTATGCTGGCCCAATGCCCTTCTTGGTCGTGCCGATCGATCCGCGGCCCAGCTCACCCTCCTTCAGGCCATCGACAATCTGGTGGAAGTCGAATACCAGGTGGCAGCGGTCCGAAATAAACAGCCGTCCGTCACAGTCCAGGCCCTGCGCCTCCAGATCCTCAAGCTCCTTGAACATGCTGGGCAAATGCACCACTACGCCTGATCCAATAACCGATATGCACGTTTGGTTGACCAAGCCAGAAGGCAGCATATGGAAAGCGTACTTGACGCCGTCAACCACTATAGTATGGCCGGCGTTATTACCACCCTACAAAAAAAAAAGTCACAGCTTTAGTGAATCACATTTTGATTTTGTGAAGACAAATCATGTTATCAAAGTTGTAGCTACTTTACCTGGCAGCGCACACACACGTCGATATCTTTGGCCAGGATATCCACCAGCTTGCCCTTGCCCTCGTCGCCCCACTGGGTACCAAGCACCACAGAAACCTTGTTAGTCATTTATCCTGCTTTTTTTCAAATATATCTCAGGCGAGAATAAGCGAATGGATCTAAAGTAAAAATTCGAGCCATTAGCTTTAAAAGCAGGAAAGAAGTAGTTCGTTATCTTTTATACGCCGTTGAAAGTGGGAGCGGCCAACGAGATGGGAGCAATTCGAGACTGCTTTCTCCCCCAAATTTCCATCGCGCAGCCAATCCGCTTTGTTCGCAGATGCCGATCACGTGAAACAGTGCCTGTGCATTTGGCTCGAGCCGCCTTTTCCAGCGAACCACGCAATTTTCTTTCTTTCCAAAAATTTTAGCACAGCTTTACAGACAACTAAAGCCAAGTCCTTCTATACTGATGACGGTCTTGAGCAAGCCCGGGCACTTTACGATGACCGAAGACGAGATCATCGCAAAGTTCCCCCATCGATTGCGCGGCTACGAGCTGTTCCGCAAAATGGGCAGTCCGCGGCACATCGTAGCACCAATGGTTGATCAGTCCGAGCTATCCTGGCGCATTCTGTCTCGACGCTACAATGCCACCTTATGCTACACGCCCATGTTCCATGCAAAGTCATTCTGTGATCCCAAGCCCCGGTATCGCAACGAGCAATGGCAGACCAACTCAGAGGACCGTCCGGTCATCGTGCAGTTCTGCGCGAATGATCCAGATATCCTGCTGAAGGCAGCTTCCTTGGTAGGCACCGATGCGGATGCCGTGGACTTGAATCTCGGATGCCCCCAGCATATCGCTAAGCGCGGCCACTACGGGTCTTTTTTGATGGAGGACTGGGACCTGATCAGCCGGCTGATCCGTAAGCTTCATGAGAACCTGGAGATCCCAGTGACTGCCAAGATCCGGGTGTACCCGGAGGTGGAGAAGACCGTAGCGTATGCCAAGATGGTGGAGGCTGCCGGAGCCCAGATCATTACGGTTCATGGACGGCTGCGGGAGCAAAAGGGGCATAAGACGGGGCTGGCCGACTGGGACAAGATCAAGGCGGTCAAGGAGGCTGTCAGCGTGCCGGTATTTGCCAACGGCAACATTCTGTACCACGAGGATATCCAGCGCTGCATGGATGCCACCGGCGTTGATGGCGTCATGTCTGCCGAGACCAATCTCTACAACCCTGCAATTTTCTCTGGCAAAGTTTTGCCCAACTGGCAGATGGCCGAAGAGTACCTGGATATCTGCAAGCAGGTGCCCACCAGTCCGTCGTATATCCGGGCGCACTTGTTCAAGCTGTTCCGCTACAGCCTGCCCATCCACACCGATCTACGCGAGCAGCTGGTGGCCGCCCGGGATCTAGACGGGTTCTGCCAAGTGGTTGCACTGCTTAAAGAGCGTCTGATGGAGGAGGCGCAGGCTAGTTCATTTGACCCTGAAAATGTCCAGATCGATGAGTTTGGATACCGCAAGTATCCGCACTGGATCTGCCAGCCCGCCCTACGGTTCGAGCACGACAAGGAGCACTCGTCGTCTAACCGGCTGCTCAACGAAGCAGTTATGGATAAAGCCAAGCAAGGTATATAAAAATAAAGCTAAGGTGTTCTGTATTTTAGAGGCATTGTCGGGTCCCATACCAAGTTAGGCGGAGCCGATGGCTGCGACGTAGCATTGGTCTGCTCGGGAGTCTCGGCCAAATCTACCGGAGTCTCACCCTGACTTACACCCATCAGCTCCAACGCGTCCAGATGCCGGGCCATAGCAAAGTCCGCACAGCCATTCTTGAGCTTCAGCAGCTCAGCTTCCAGCGACGTATAGAACCGGGCGCCATCATGCAGGTTAAACGAAGCTTCGCGATAACGCTTTATGGCAGTTTCCAGATTGCTGAGGGCCTTTTCGCGCTGCTGCAGCAAAGGGTGGTTGGAGCGAGCCACCAAAAACGCCTGGTTGGCTTCCCTCACGCTATCCAGAAGCTCCGCCTGCGCTTCTTTCTCCTCCTCGATGTACTTGCGCCACGTCATATACTTGTCCAGCTGCTGTGCAAACAAGTCCTCAAACTGGTGCAGCTCAAACTGCAGAATGGGCGTGGCCGATTGTGCCGCCAGCCTCTGCATCTCCTCGTTGAGCGCCGGCGTGATGTCGTCTTCGCCGGCAATCCGCTTCAGCTTCTCCACAGACTTGGTGCGCTCGCGTTTCATTAGAGATATCTCGTCCATGTACTGCTGCAACCGGCCGACTATCTGCGAGTGATGCGGATCGGTTATTGGATTGGCTGTGGTTGACGGCACTTGCCGCTCAATCTCATCTCGCGGTGATCCCAGAAGAGCAAAGAACTTTGCCCACGTGTCCACCTGCCCCTTGATTGTCGCGTCGCTTTCTCGCGCTCTCTGCACTACGTCCCGGTACTTTGCGATCTCTGCCCGGAACTTGTTGGTCAGCTCCGATGATTCCACGCGAGAACTTCGACGCTCATCGCGGACACTCTGTCTGACCCGTTGGTCCTCCCGAGCCTCTTCGTTTAGCGCGCTTTCGGCTGCGTCGAGCTGCTCGGTTGCCTTGGCATTGGATGCAATTGCCGCTTCTAGCAGCCTTTTGATACCAATAAAGCCCCCTTCAGACCGGATCTCATCCGCACCCACCAGTATGCTGGGAGGCAGCCCAATCGGCTTCTGAATGGCCTCCAGTGCATGCGGCAAGTTGAGCGAGTTCAACACCGACTCGCAATCGGCGGTCAGCTCATCTATCGCCGACACCAGGTCCTTGTTCACCAGCTGCTCTTTACGATCCTCGTACAGGCTGGCAGCCTGATGGATGACAAACGGAACCAGACCCTTAAACAGAGGGGGTCCCAGATCCTCGCTGCCCAAAAACTTGCCTGGGTTTAGAATCACTTCGGGGGCCTTGGATTGAGCCAGCTTGTATGGCGAGATATTGGGAAGAGATGTTGCAGCCGGCACCGGCTCCAGATATATCACATCGTTGTCGTGTTCAGCCCGGCTGCAGTTGCTGTTTACGAGCTCCGACTGCGCCTTAACCATCTCCAGCACCGCGGCTCGCAGCTGCTTGGACCACCGCTGGTCATTTGCCACCAGTTCACTAATCTGGCTGCAGTACTCTTGCGCAGCCTGTAAGCGTGCCACTTCCTCGCCATACTGGCTGGTGGCCAGACAGTCCATTGACTTGCGCATCTGCGCCTCGGCCCTAAAGTACAGGTGCTTTACTTTAAGGTGCTCTATCCAGCCCTGAGGAACCGTGTTGGCAAGCGACCCATGGGATGCCGACTGGACCGTCGACTCGTATAGGTCAGCTACACAAGTAGCAATTCGAGCAATGTTCTCGTCCTTCATCTGGCTCAACACCGAGCGATGCCACACACATTCCTGGGCCTGGCACAGCATCAGGTTCTCTAGCATTGTCAACATATACGCGGACATATCTGTGGTCAGCTGAGTACGGCATTCGCCAACAATCTTTTGCTGCAGATGCCCAAATACTCCGGCTGCCTGCTGAAAGTAGCTGAATGCCCGGTTCAAGCTGTCGTTGTCGCTTTGTCCCTCTCGGCTGCCTAGCTGCGAATATATCGCGCCAATGTTAAACAGCACGGCGGCCCGTTCAAAGTACAGATCCTGGCAGCTAGCATTCACGTCTGGCACAAACGCATTGTGCCATACAAATGGTATATTTACATCTGCCGGAAACTTTGACAAGATAAACGACAGCTGGCCAAAGTATCTACAGGCTTAAAATATAAGGCAAGGCCCACACTTTGACGAAGGGTGGAGAATACACCTACCTGATATTGCGCTTTAGCACGTTGCTGTTGGCATCGAACGAGGCAGTGGCTGCTTCGCGGAGCTCGTCCAGTACACGCAGGTCGTCTCGGTATGCTTCTGGCGGCTCCGCATACGAGGAGGCAATGTATTCGGCTAATGCCTGTTTGTAAACTGTCTTTTCGGTAGTTTTGAATCTAACCGCCAGAATCGAGGAGCTGTCATTGGAAACCCCATCGGTAGCAGCTGCCTGCTGTCGAAATAAAAACATGATTCCAAATAAAGAGAGAGTGAAAAAAAAAGGCTACGGAGCCATAAATCAACAGAAATAACCTAAATATCTAAAGCTGTGTCGTCACAATCCCTTTTGTTCTTTATGGATGCCACGGCAGAGATCGAGCGGATTCTGGCCCATAGCGTGCTGGATCCCTTTGGCATTCTTCAGGTATCCCGCACCTGCACAGACGACGAAGTCAAAGCCGCCTACCGCACAAAGTCACGATTTATCCACCCAGATAAAACCAAACATGAGCACGCCCGAGCAGCATTCGAGAAGCTCAAAAAGGCCGAATCCGAGCTGATGGATCCCGCCAAGCGCGAATCAATACGAAAGATGATGAAGGAGGCCCAGCGAGAGCTGCTCGCCGAATGGCAGGCGCAAGTGTCCAAGGGCGAGCGGCCAGCAGAAGACTGCAATGAAAGCAGCAGCAAGTTCCAGGATGCCGCGTTTGCCCGCTACAAGAAAATCATGGTGGATATCGAATGGCGCCGTCGCCAGCGGCTCAAGGAGAAGATGGCTGCGGAAGGCGCAGCTGCCAAAAAGGAAGAGGATGCCCTGGACGAGAAGCGTCGGAAACGCCAAGCCGAAAAGGCCTGGGAAGACAGCCGTGAGGATCGAGTTAGCAGCTGGCGCCAGTTCCAGGCCAAAAAGAACAGCAAATCAAAACGCTCCAAAAAATCCTAGCTTTCTTTACTTCAAAATTTTTTTTTTATAATGTCGACGACTTTTGAGAAAATCAAAGAGATTGAGACGGAAATGGCCCGTACCCAAAAGAACAAGGCCACGGCCTATCATTTGGGTACACTCAAGGCCAAGCTCGCCAAGCTGAAGCGCGAGCTGCTGACGCCGTCCAAGAGTGGCGGAGGACCGGGCGAGGGATTCGATGTAGCTGGTACGGGTGTGGCTCGTGTGGGCTTCATTGGGTTTCCCTCGGTGGGGAAGTCCACGCTAATGTCCAAAATGACCGGGACGTTTAGCGAGGTCAGCGAGGTTGAGTTTACCACCCTGACCACAGTCCCTGGCGTCCTGCAGTACAAGGGAGCCAAAATCCAGATCCTCGATCTTCCGGGAATCATCGAGGGTGCCAAAGACGGCAAGGGCCGTGGTCGCCAGGTCATTGCGGTGGCCCGCACATGCTCGCTAATCTTTATAGTCCTAGATGTGCTCAAGCCGCTCACTCACAAGGCGGTGATTGAGCGGGAGCTCGAGGGAGTGGGCATTCGGATGAACAAGGAGCCTCCCAATATCGTGTTCCGCAAGAAGGACAAGGGAGGAATCAACATGACAAACACCGTGCCCCTGACCCATCTGGACAAGGACGTGGTAAGGTCCATTCTGAACGAGTATAAAATTGCCAGCGCCGACATTGCCTTCCGTTGCGACGCCACGGCAGACGATCTTATAGACGTAATCGAGGGCAACCGAGTGTACATTCCTGCCGTCTATGTCTTGAACAAGATCGACCAGATCTCCATCGAGGAGCTGGACCTTATCTACAAGATCCCGCATGCCGTGCCCATCAGCGCCCACCACGAGTGGAACTTTGATGAGCTGTTAGAAAAGATGTGGGAGTACTTGAATTTGGTGCGCATTTACACCAAGCCAAAGGGCCAGCTGCCCGACTACTCGTCTCCGGTAGTGCTAAAGCAGGACCACACAACCATAGCGGAGTTCTGTAACTCCATCCACAAGGGCATTTTGCGCGAGTTTTCCCATGCCCTTGTCTGGGGCGCTTCGGCCAAACACAACCCACAAAAGGTCGGCAAAGATCACGTTTTGCTTGACGAAGATGTTGTGTCCATTGTGAAGAAAAAATAAAAATGTCTTTTGAAACTAATTTGCCATCTAGTCCCAACAGCCAGCAGCAAGACTCGGAGCGCCCACAGTCAATTGCAGACAGCGCTGAGTATAGCGACCAGGAGGAAGAGGAGCCAGCGCTACGCTACAAGCGACTGGGTGGCAATGTCCATGCGCTGTTTGAAAAAGACACTGCCAGCACGCTGATTGCTGCCGAGCGCTTCTTGGTGCTCGGCACGCACTGGGGAAACGTCATCATTATCGACTTTGAAGGCAACGAGGTGAAGAAATGGAGGGCGCATTCGACCTCGGTCAACAGTGTCAGCGTGGATATCGACAACGAGTATGTGGCCAGCGCTGGAGACGACGGCCGCGTGGTGGTGCATGGCCTGTATACCGACGACGTCACCATAGTCAACTACAGCCGTCCAGTCAAAGCGGTGGCGCTGGATCCATACTACAGCCGCAAGGCATCCCGGCGGTTTGTTTCCGGCGGCTTTGCCGGCCAGCTGATAATGTACGAGAAAAAATGGTTTGGCAAGAGCGACAGCATTCTGTTTACCAGCACAGGACCCATTCAGACCATAAAGTGGCAGGAGAACTTGATAGCTTGGGCTTGCGACGAAGGCGTGCAGATTTACAACACCGATAGAGGTGCACGCATCTCGCAAATTGCTCGCCCTGAAGGCAGCCCGCGGCCTGACCTGTATCTTTGCCGGCTGCACTGGAAAGACGACCGTACTTTGCTGATAGGGTGGGCCAACTTTGTGCAGATGGTCGTGCTCAAAGAACGGCTGCAGCACCGCGAGCAGCAGTCCTCGCCTGCCCTGGGCCTTGTGGGAGGCGAGGGTGATTCAGGGCCTTTGCTTTATGCTGAAGTGAGTGTTATATTCCGCACCGACTTTATCGTATGTGGGTTGGCGCTACATCGAGACAGCTTTTTGGTGTTTACTTATGGCGACCATGAGATGATCGAGAGTATGGCTGCTGAGAATGGCGGTCAAGTGCCCAAGGAAGAACGGCAGCATCGGGCACGCAATGCTCCGCCGCCCGAACTGCGAATGATAAACTGGAACATCGAGGAGGTGTCTAGTGATGTGCTGCCTCTTGAGGGATTTCAGTTGCTGCAGCCCAACGACTACGGTCTGGCTTACTGTGCCGCCCGAGCTCAGTCCACATCCAAACCTCCCGACAGCGACTCTAGCACTAAAACGAGTGAAGCTGACGCATGGTTTATTTTGAGCCCCAAGCAGCTGGTATCGGTTCGGCCCCGTGGGCTTGCCGACCATGTGCAGTGGCTAACAGAGCGGGACGAGTACCAGCAGGCGCTAGAAGCCATCGAAGAAGCGTATCGTGGCGAGGGTCAGTGGGCAATGTGTCGGGATCAGATCAAGGAGGCCGAGTACCAGTCGATCGGACAGACCTACGCACAGATGCTTATGGACAGCGGAAGCTCTGCTGAGGCAGCTGCAATATGTGCTCGAGTGCTCCCACGCACTAATACGCCCGAGGCCACCGAGGCCTGGGAGAGCTGGATATTCGCCTTTGCTGAAACCAGCTCGCTGCACGAAATTGCTCCCTTTATCCCTACCGACTCTATGCAGCTGTCCAGTACCGTTTACGAAATGGTGCTGGCATTTTTGCTCACCTCGGATGTTGCCGAGTTTAAGCGGTTGATCTTTACATGGCCAGCATCGCTGTTCAATGCCTATAGCGTGGTGCTGGCCATAGAAGACCAGTACCAAAAATCCACCACCGATAAGCAGTCTTTAAAGGAAATCATGGCGTTCTTGTACGACAGACTTAACCAGCCGTCAAAGTCGTTGCGCTGCCACTTGGAGCTTTACACTCCAGATATATTGGGCAGGGTTTGCCGTGAAAACCTCTTTGATGCTGTGAGAGACAAGGCCGAGTTGGTACTGCAATATGATGACCATACTTTGGGCTTGTTGGATCCCAACCATAGTGACGTACCATTGCAGACTCGCTGTCAGGCGGAAGGTGTGCAGTTATTAACCGACAACGCTGATGCCATTCCAAGCTCAAGTGTAGTAAAGCAGCTTGTGAACTCGCCTGAGCATCTACACGTGTATTTACACACCTTGCTAGCCAAAGACCCACACTTGGGCGCTCCATTCGCTGATTTGCAAGTAGAGCTGTATGCAGAATACAATCCCGAACGGCTCCTCAACTTTTTGCGTATCAGCACATACTACTCGTTTGAAAAGGCATTGGAGATATGTGAAGAACGCGGGTTGGTTCCTGAAATGGTGTTTATTCTAGGTCGAATGGGCGATAACCATCGAGCACTTATGCTGATTATTGATCAGCTGCGCGATGTGCCACGAGCCATTGAGTTTGCCAAGGAGCAGAACGACCCGGAGTTGTGGAACGATCTGGTTATGTATTCACGCGACAAGCCAGAGTTTATCATTGGGTTGCTGGAGCTTGGAGGAACACATACTAATCCGACCAAAGTCATCCAGAATATCCCACCGGAGCTCAATATTCCTGGAATCCGACGTGCTCTAACCAATGTGCTTCACGACTACCACTTGCAGGTTGAGCTATGCACCGACTGCAACCATGTACTGGATGGCGACTGCAAGCTATTGTCAGACGGACTGCGGCGACTGCAGCACCAAGGAATGGAAGTCGAAAGCGACCAAGTATGTTTGGTATGCCAATTACCATTAGAGAACATGCCTGAAGGCTCCAGCAACGTGCTGGCGTTCTGGTGTGGCCACATATACCATGACAAATGCATACTGCATCCAGATGTTCAGCGCAAAACTCAGATAAACTCACTCGGTAACTCTGACTCTACAGATGATCTGCTTAAGCGTAGCCAGCGACTGGTCCGTAGTCCTGCAGAGCAGCGCCGGATGCTGATGCAAGCCAAACTTGACCGAACAATGATGATCCGGCAATACAACCCAACGTGTCCGGTATGCGTAGAGTATGATCAGAAAAAAATGCAGCAGACGCGTTCCGGATGGTCGCCATCTGAACGCAAAGACCGTGAACAAAGCAATGAGAGCGATAATACCGAGGACTTGGCAGAGCTGCCGCCAATGCAAGCTTTAACCATCTGAGAAAAAAGAGTTCCCATTATTGCTCGCATGATAAGCTTTTTTATTTTATTTAATGATGTACATAATGGTCACAACTAAGAAATTAATAATGAAATTGTTGGATTGCATATTAGCCATTATAGTGACTGTTAGCGCCATATGGGCGCCATATACTAAGGTTGAAGAGAGCTTTTTTATGCAAGCTATTCATGACATTCTACAGTGGGGTCGCATCAATAGCAGCTTTGACCATCTCGAATTTCCTGGCGTGGTGCCTCG
Organism: Coemansia sp. RSA 1250; assembly: GCA_027578955.1. Taxonomy (NCBI): domain Eukaryota; kingdom Fungi; phylum Kickxellomycota; class Kickxellomycetes; order Kickxellales; family Kickxellaceae; genus Coemansia; species Coemansia sp. RSA 1250. The sequence continues at coordinate 266,655 of JANBTS010000003.1, read as the reverse complement.
GTCATTTATCGGGCCACTAATACTTTCAGCGCTGACTTATCCGGCCAAACTCCTTAGCAACAACCAAGGCATGTTTATTCAGGTATATGCTAGAACCGTGCTAGGACTACTGGTTGTATGGGCCAATAGCCAGTTTCGACAAGAGATAAAATCTATATTTGGGCAGAGAGCAGCCAAATGGTATGGGATATTCTGTTTGACGCAGTTCCATTTCACGTTTTGGACCTCACGAATGCTCGGTAACACGTTAGCGCTAGTACCTATGTTGATTGCGCAGAAGCTATGGCTCCGTACGTTGTTTGCTCGAAACCAGTATCAGTCTGAACGCAGCTACAGTCAAATGACAGCCATCCTGGCATTCACCTGTGTTGTTTTGCGCTTTGACATTGCGGTATTCGCACTTGCCATGATTGCCAGCAAACTTGCTTGCTGCTCATGGCGCTTAATCAAACAAACAACAGTCATTGTTGTCATTTCGATCCTATTGTCCTTGGCGGTGGACTCGTATTACTGGCAACATCGCTGGATGTGGCCGGAATTCCATGTATTTTGGTTCAACTCGGTGCAGGGGCATAGTTCCGAATGGGGCACTTTGCCAGCTCACTATTACTTTACCGGCTTTATTCCTCGCTTGTTACTAGGCGCCTTGCCGTTTGCTTGCTTGGGCATTATGAGGGATAGCCGGGCCTCTCAGCTAGCAGCCTACTATGCGGCTTCTGTGGGTGTATTTTCAATGACTGCTCATAAGGAATGGCGGTTTATCTTCCCTGCAGTGCCATTGCTTAATCTGTGCGCCGCATTGGGAGTTTCCAAGCCATATAGATCTGCAGTTGTTCGGAGCTTAGTCGGCGGGGCTGCTCAAGTGCTTTCAGCAGCAAGCCTGGCGATTGCGGTGGCCATGACATATATTTCTAGCCTAAACTACCCTGGAGGACATGCATTGGCCCTGCTGCATGAGATTGAGCCACGGACTGGTGTTAGGGTTCATATAGATACGTTTGCGGCAATGACGGGAGTAACTCGGTTTGGTCAACTGCGTAGTGACTGGGTGTATGATAAAACCGAACATCTGGATCCTAGTCAGTTTAGCAGGTTCACCCATTTGCTTACTTCTCAGCCAGACCTGTATACTGGCTATGGATTTGAGACAATTGCTGTTCAGACCGGATATGCTGGTTTGAACGTTGGCTGGCCATTAAAGGAATCTGGGCCATTGCCAGTAACAATTCGCCAGGAACCACTAGTATGGATTATGCGTCAGTCATAGCACCTCCCGCGACTTTTAGCACGTACTTTAGCCAGATATTCTCATGTTTTTAGCCTAATTATTTTTTTTACATTAATTCAGAAATTCCTTATGATCCATAGATGAGCATCTAGAGCATGTTAGAGTTAAAAGACAATCTAGCAATTATATATAATGCCTTCACTTTGAAAGTGCTCCAGAACCACATATTCCCTATAACCCTCTTACTCAACAGCTTTTAAATGCACCAAGCGGTATCTGTCAACAAACGCAGAGTATTCAGAGTTTGACAGTTGCATGTTCAAATAATAATACCATTAAAGCCGTAAAATTGGCATATGTTTGCAATCATATCTCCAAATATGCAGAATATTTCAACAGAATTATTGCCAAATGAACATTTCTATGAGCTTTGCGCTGGACGAACAGCACAAAAAGGCAGCTTTGTAATTTGGCGACATCAAGAAGGTAAAAGTCGCCTGTGTGAATTATTTTTTCTTTTATGGAGTCTCTGCATTTCACATTTATTGACAAAAATGGCAATGAAAGCAACTCACAAGTTATAGGATTGCCTCGTTCTGGGGAGATTCTATCGCTTTTCCAATTGGCAAAAGCCAGCTTTGAACAGTCCGATTCTTTGGCGGCATTTATGTGTTATGTTGATGACGATGGCGAAAGCATTATTGTTTTAAACCCATACGACAACCTGTGCGATTACAACTACGCACGAAAGCATATCTATTTGGTTGAAATGACCGAAATAACTGAGCATATATGCAGAACAGCACTAGCTAATGGCTTGCTAAGCTTTATTAAATAAAGGGATATCTGCTAGGACGCAGCAAGCATCTGTAGCCCACTAGCATTTTTGCATAGTTGCAGAAAATCTCTTTTGCAAAATAGAGAGAGCTGGATTATGTGCAATGGGGGCTATTCCCTATCCAAGCGTCTCTAGCTTCTACATATACTGCATCAACAGTGCCATTTATTAGCCAGTTCTGAGGAAGCTCACTGTCTATAGCACATATAGCTGGCGACTCCTGGTCAATCTCAATATATCGGTGTACTTGTTCTACAGATGCCATAGGTAGTTCCATATCGTTGTACTTGCGGGCTAGCATCACTGAAACCTTGGTAAAGCTGATCGAGTAGAGCATTATAAATTCCACTAAACCACTGCTGCATCTCTTCCATATAAACCAACTCCATATTATACGCTCTCAGCAGAGCAGTACCAGACATAGTCGCTGGTCGTTGCTCTTCTTGACGGATTTTACAACTTTTTTAGTCTGAAAAATAAGTTTGTTGGCTAAAACTATAATTATCACCAGCAGCAAGGTACACCCACCAAGCCCAGAATGCCCAGAAATTGGTACGTATATCAAGCACCAAGTATTTAATGAACCGGTGCTTTGATCGCCCCCCCCAAAAGAACCACCAATACCAGTCTCATGGCCATATACCATAAATATATTCCAAACAGTTGGTATTTGCTATAAAAAATCGAGAAAAGAGTGCAACCTTTATTGTCTTGACTATATTTCTAAAATTCATCTGTGACTGCTCTCCCATAAATAGGATTTATATGCTCACATCTTATACTACTTTCTGACAAATACTTGACAGACATGTAAGGTCACATTTATTTTACTTTGCCGATCAACCGCATTTAACTAATCATCATCAATATGTCTAAAATCAATGTTGCTGAACAAATATGGAACAATGATATAATACTGACGAATATTATTGCTCTACTTTCTGCAAATGCCCTGTGCAGCGTTAGTCTTACCAGTAAACGAGCCTGGAGATTAGCCATTCCTCATCTATGGAAAGTGCTGCAGCCAACTCATATAAAGACCTTCCGCCACTTATCAGCTGTGGCTAACAACCGCCTGCCTATAACAACCCGAAACTATAGCTTTTATGGCGAGTTTGTAAAGGAGCTTCGGCTATCACTTTTGACAGGTCGATGGGAAAAGGTCACATTTGAGCAAATGTCTCAACTTCTAAAGCCGTGTATCAATCTTAAAGTTTTGGATATGAACTTGTGCAGAAATATACGATCAACGGAGTTTATTGTGCTATTTGCATATAAATCCCAAATGTGCCGGTCGTTGGAGTATTTGGATATCCGTGAAACAGGGCTTTCAGCAGATGCAATGGCAGCAGGGATTAGGATGATGCCAAATCTTCAGCATCTAGATGTTTCTGATACCGAGGCTGATGATAAACTGCTGTCAGCACTTACTCATTCCAATCTCAAGCTCAAGTATTTATCTATAAACGAATGCATGGATGTCAGCGACGCGGGAATAAAGATTCTAATTAAAAAGTGCAAGAATCTAGAGGCTATTAGTATTTCAAACTGTCCATATATCGATAACGTCGAGTTTATTGAGGAGCACAACATTCGAGTTGAAGTTGAGGAGGACAATGACGAATCGTGGAGTAATGATTAATCAGATCACCAACCATGCTATAACGTCATCCTTGGCCTTGAGTTCAAGTGTTTTTTCTCTAATAAATTTGTTGTTTACAAATCTACATTTTGCAATCTAGAAACCTTGTAACCATGGTTGATGGTAAGTTGCTTGACCTGTCAGCAACCGGCATTTAAAGTACTAATTGTGAAATTCTTATAGTAAAGTGGCAGGGCAAAAAGTACAAAGTCGAGACTGATTCGTCTACAACTGGCGAGGACTTCAAGGCGCAGCTATACTCGCTGACTGGAGTTGCGCCCGAGCGGCAAAAGATTCTAGTCAAGGGAGGGCAGCTCAAAGACGACACAGTCATTTCCACCTTGGGGCTTAAAGAAACCCAGGTACTGATGATGATCGGTACTGTGGGTGAGCTGCCCAAGGCACCAGTACAGCCAATAAAGTTTGTCGAAGACATGTCAGAGGGCGAGGTTGCACAGGCACTGTCTATTCCAGCCGGCTTGAACAACTTGGGGAATACCTGCTACATGAATGCCACTCTGCAGTGCTTGAAGGCGATTCCGGAGCTTAAACAAGCGCTGGACCAGTACAGCGCAGGAGCGGGCCAGCTGGATCCACGCAAAAGCCTGGTTTCGTCACTGAAAGGCCTATTCAACCAGCTAAACGAGTCCGGCGAGGGTGTTCCTCCATTTGTGTTTTTGCAGTTTTTGCGTCAAGCAAACCCGCGGTTCGCCGAGCAAGATTCGCAGTCAGGCGGATTCCGCCAGCAAGACGCAGAGGAGTTTTGGAACGAAATGCTGACCATACTGGATCAGGTATTGAAGAAGGACGATGCGACTGTAATTGAAAAGTACATGAGCGGACGGATGGCCACCACGTGGAAGTGTGAGGAAGCACCAGAGGAGGAGCCTACTGTGCGTTACGAAGTGTTCCGTAAGCTCGACTGCCATATCGATAAATCTGTAAACTATCTGTCGCAAGGGATCAAAAAGGGACTAGAAGAGACCGTCGAGAAGCGCTCAGAATCTCTAGGACGCAATGCCGACTATCAGTCCATTTCGCGGATTGAGCGGTTACCCGAATACCTAACGGTTACGTTTAATCGTTTCTTCTGGAAGGCTTCCGAATCGATTGATGCCAAGATTGTCAAAAGCGTAAAGTTCCCCTTGGACTTTGACGTGGCCGAGTTCTGTACTCCTGAGCTGCTAGAGAAGATGCGGCCGGCTCGCCAGCATCTGCGCGAGATTGAAGATAAGCTGGTTTCGGAACGTAAGCTGGCCAAAGCCAAGCAGGATGCGGGCTCGAATGCTGCCAGCAAGGATGTGGAGATGGCAGAGGGCAGCTCATCGGCACCATTTGAACTGCATCCGGACCTTAAAGCCGACGTGGGCTGCAATCCTACGGGCGTATACGAGCTTATTGGCGTTGTAACGCATATTGGCCGTACGGCAAATTCCGGGCATTATATGGCCTGGGTGAGAAAAGAAAAGGGCATTGGGGGTCCCGACCCTGCGGGCAAAGGAATTCCAGAGACGCAGCATTGGTGGTATAAATTTGATGACGACGATGTGACAATGGTCACTGACGAGGAAATTCTCAAGCTATGTGGTGGAGGAGACTGGCACACTGCGTATGTCGCTCTCTATCGTGCAAAGAAGCCTTAATTTGCTTTTGACGTAATAATGTGACTTGCGACCCCACCTTTTCCTTCTTCCTCCAGTTCTTCAATAAACACTCCTCTTTTAAAAGGAAAAAGTTTTGCTCTGTCTGTTTCTCTGTTCTTATTCTTTCCTCCATTAATTTTCCCTCGTTTTATGAAGCATTATTTTGAACATCTCCCGCAACATGTTATTAGCAAAGTAATACAGTATGTTGCAGCTGACGAGGATGCTGCAACATCCACTCGGTTGTTTAGTCCACTTTTAAACATTTGTAGCTTGTGGAGACATGAAGCCTTACGTACAAAATACTTGCGTTGCAAAATACTGGTGTCTGACCAGCTATACTTTTACCACAAGGCGTTTACACGAAAGGTCCAAACGCACTTTGACATTCAGGCCCATAGCTCCTTTGTCAAACACCTGACGGTAACATTGAACTATGCCAGCATAGCAGACGCTTCTGCCTTCAAAATGCTAAATGAAGCCGGACTAAACTTTCCTTCCACACATGCCTTTCATTTAAAAATTAATATGCGTGATGTGGATACAGCAGATATATTCTCTAATCTTAAGTTGCTGGTCCACCTTTTATCAGAGATGGCTCCAGCAGTATTAAAATTTTCTCTACACGTCAATACTGGTGATGGAAACTACACCGATGGTGCTCTTGTGTCTATCAAAAACTTTCTGCTTGACCAGAACATTTTCTACTCCATAAATATGGGCTTTCCATTTAAGCTGGATCTTGAAAAATGCGGTGGCTCTCAGCTATCTTATTTTAAATGTATATGGGATGGTAGCTACAAGGAAAAGGCGCAAATTATACATGCTAATGCCAAAACCCTGGAAACGCTGCAAATCAGCTACCTGCAGCCAGATGGATACGCCAGTCTTGTTTTAGATGAACACGGTAGTCCTATGTGCTATCCACATTTGCAATTTCTTTATCTGGATTCAGAGCAAATAACAGTAAAATACTTGCCTTCCATTGGAGATGCGGTGCCATTTGCTCGGTTGAAGCATTTGGAAGTATCCACAGGTTACTTGTTCAATGATGACATATTTTTTCGAGGCAATGAAAAGACACTGACAAGCCTGTTGCTTGATATGAACCATACAGTTGCAATTAATTTGGTCAAAAGCAACGTGTTTACTCCAGCACGAATGAAGGCTCTAAAGATGGTATCAATATTGACCGGAAAGAACAGGAATAGGCCTATTTTCACAGATACGACTAGAAAGATGTTTGAAAATATATTCATGTATGCTGAAGAGCTCTTCGTGCTGGAAGCCGAGGCAGCATACGAGTTTTCGTTTTTTGTAAGGTCTTCACCAACACTCTACAATCTAACCACTCTATCAGTCACAAAGTGGCGATTTTCACTTGCCGAGTGTGTCAGCCTACTTGAGCATTTCCCAAAGCTCCATTCGTTTACAGGTACGATCCATAAAATTGGGGAAGAGTACCAGGGTATGGATATAGCAGAGATATCCAGCAAAATACGTGGAAACAAGCAAGTTTTGAGCTCAAGCATACAAAAGTGGGTTTTTGGGTTTCCCGAGAACCTCTCGGTCCAAGTTACCAGCATGGTTATATTGCTGCTGATTGCTGGGTGTCCTCGGCTGCAAACAGTGCGATTCCACAAGAAAACCAAGTATGGTATTGACCAAGTGTACCGAAGACTTGTCTCCAATCGACTGTATGGCAAGTTTATAAAATCCATTGTGCCTGCAATCGACCTTTCTTTAAAAAATGTCGGCCTGTATATGGTGCTTTTCATCAAGCGTGACGTCAATATTCCCCTGGTTCCTCATCCAACGAAAAACAATTTTCTCTCTTAAAATTTATTAAAGATGGCCGCTGTACGAGACAATGTATTTCCAACACGTATGAACCTGACAATTACAAAGTCACGGCTAAAGGGTGCGCAGACAGGACACTCTCTGCTGAAGCGCAAGAGCGAGGCTCTTACGACGCGGTTTAGAGTTATTGTCCGCAAGATTGAAGAGGCCAAATTGAAGATGGGCAAGGTTATGCAGAATGCCTCGTTTTCTTTGGCCGAAGTGGCCTATATAACGGGCGATATCAGCTACCAAGTACGTGAAAGTGCCAAAACGGCCACCTTCAAAGTGTCAGCCAAACAAGAAAACGTCTCGGGTGTATTGCTCCCGGCTTTCGAAAGCGACGTGCAGTCGGGGCCAGGGCAGTTTGAGCTCACCGGGCTGGGACGAGGCGGACAGCAGATTCAGAAGGCGCGTGCAGTCTACATAAAGGCCGTGGAGACGCTGGTAGAGCTGGCATCCTTGCAAACAGCATTTGTGATACTCGACGAGGTCATCAAGCTTACTAACCGTCGTGTCAATGCCATCGAGTATGTTATTATTCCTCGTATCGAAAACACCATCTCGTATATCAATTCGGAGCTGGATGAGCAGGACCGTGAGGAGTTTTATCGCTTGAAGAAGATTCAGGGTAAGAAGAAGGAGCGAGCTGCTAATGCTCAGCACGAATTGTCCGAAAAGGCCAAACAGGCTATAGTCGATGGCATGCTTCATGACAATATTGGCGAGGAGGAGCCAGGAGTCCGCAATTTGTTAAATGAACAAGTTGATGAAGATATAATTTTCTAGTTTATAATATAATGCTAGTGTGGTTTACGCTTGAATAGCCTCTTGACTCGTCCTGGGCGAGGAGTAGCGCTCCTGGTGCGTTGCGACAGGCTATCATAGTTGCTGGTAGTGGCCAGCATTCCTGATGCTGGTTCGCTATATTTCTGTAGCTGAGGCTGTTCATCAGCGGCTGGACTGGCCAAAGTGGGTCTAGTCTTTGGACGCCATTTACTGGGATTAACCCAGGCTGGCAGAGATGCAGACAGTTTGCGTCGATGAGAAGCAGGAGTGCTTGCTGAGCCATAAGCATGCGTATCTTCCATGCTATACGGATTTAATATATGTGACTGCACAGGCGGCAATTGACCATCTCTTTCTGGAGATAAATAATCAGAAGCCGTAGCAGGCTGCCGCTGAGATCCCTCGCTGCCAGCACGATTTTGCCAGTTTCTTCTATTCAACTTGGCAAACGGAGACTGTGAGCGGCTGCTTGGCGCCGATAGCTGGCTACTGTCAATCATAAACTGCGGCAGTGTAGGAGATTCCGAGTCATTGCCGCTATCCACCATCCGTACATTGACTGGCACAGGCGTTACTCGAGAGGCTGGGGAAGGAGATGAGGGCCTGCTGCTGCCGCTTCTAAGGGACAGCTGCTGGGGCCATACTCGGCGCAGCTTAGATCCGCTTCTAGCCATGCTGAATGAGATATCAGACGGTGCGCTGCTTGGAGTTGGAGATGCTATACGCATCCGGGTAGACGCTCCCGGACGAGTCAGCCGGCTAATGTTGAGGCGAGCAAATGGCCTCAAAACACTACTGGTGCTAGCACTGCTTGGCTTAGTCGATGACTCTCGGCTGGGCTCCAAGGACTCTCGTGAAGCTACCTGAGGCTGCTCCACTATAATGCTAGTTGGCCGCTGCGACTTTGTGCTTTGTGGGGGGTCTGGGGGCGGATTATATACCCACTCGGGCACCTGGCGGTCTTGCGACATATAGTAGGACTCGAGCATATCTTCGATTCGCGTCTTGGGTCCAATTTGCTCATCGGTGGTGGACATAAACGCGGATATGCCGTTGATGAGCCGGGCAAACATCGACGGTGCTGTTTTCTGCTGATCTGAGCTGGCCCAGCTATTTCGAGTGGTTTCTGGAAGCGACATTTCATACATTGCTGATGACGGAGTTACTGGCATTGCTGACACAACCGGATCCAGCTGGCTCTCTTGAGACTCTGTCAAGACTATACCTAGTCCAAACGATCCTCGACCTGAATCCCGGTTGCCTCGTTTAGGTGCTAATGTCATCATATGGGAGAAAAAAAAAAGATAAAGAAATTAAAATTGTAGTGTTTCACTTTAAACTTTATACGGCTGAGTTTATTCTAGACCAAGCTACTCAGAAACATTTGATCGGCCAGCTATGTATCGACATACTGAGGACCATCGCCGCCTTCAGGAACCACCCAGTTGATGTTCTGCGACGGATCCTTAATATCACAGGTCTTGCAGTGAATGCAGTTTTGCGAATTGATCTGGAAACGCTTTTGACCAGGACGAGCCTCGTCATCCACATACTCGTACACCCCTGCCGGGCAAAACCGCTGCTCTGGTCCCGCATACTCGGGAAGGTTCTTTTTGATCTCGACCGAATCGTCCTTTAAGCGCAAATGCACGGGCTGGTTCTCTGCATGGCCGGTGCCGGTGCGGGACACGCTGGTCAGAATATCAAACGTAAGCTCGTTGTCGGGCTTTGGGTAGTCGATGGGAGTGTGCATGGCGGCAGGCTGCAGCATAGCGTGGTCTGGGTGCGGGTGCTGGAAAGTAAAGGGCATCCGGCCCTTGAAAAACATCGTATCCAGGCCGCTCCACACCATGCCTCCCCACATCCCTAGCGGCGAATGGAATGATGGCCGCACATTACGCACCTGGTAGAGTTCCTTGTAAATGCTGCTGTTCTTGAACGCCTCCTCGTAATCCGCAAGCACGATAGGGCCGCCTTCGCCCTTGCCCTCGGTGACAATGGCCTTGTAGGCGCTGTCGGCTGCCAAAATCCCACTCTTCATTGCGTTATGCGTGCCCTTGATCTTGGGCACATTGACAAAGCCTGCCGTGTCTCCGATAAGCGCCCCGCCGGGGAAAAACAGCTTGGGAATCGACTGTAACCCGCCTTCCACCAGCGCCCGGGCACCATACGACAGTACTCGGCCGCCCTTGAGCAGGTTGGCCACAAATGGGTGCGTCTTGAACCGCTGGAACTCCTTGTATGGGGACAAGTATGGGTTCTGGTAATCCAGACCCACCACCAGACCCAGCGACACCTTGTTGTCCTCCATATGGTAGATAAACCCGCCGCCATAAGTCTGGTAATCAAGCGGGTACCCCATCGTATGAACAACGCTGCCGGGATCGTGCTTCTCTGGCTCCACCTCCCACACCTCCTTGATGCCCAAGCCATATGTCTGGAACTTGTCCTCATCGCGCAGCTTGAGCTTGCGAATCAGCCCCTTGGTCAGTGATCCATGGCACCCCTCCGCAAACAGCGTCACTTTGCCGTGGAGCTCAATGCCAGGTGTAAAGGTGGATTTCGGCTTGAATTCCTTATCCACGCCCGCATCATTGGTCACGATGCCCTGTACACTGCCATCGGCAGCATACAGCACTTGCGAGGCAGCAGTTCCAGGAAACACGTCCACGCCCAGCTCTTCCGCCTTCTCGCCCAGCCACTTGACCACATTGCTTAAGCTAACAATATAATTGCCCTCATTGCTCATCTGAGGAGGATGCGGTATGGGCAAAGCGTGCTTTTCTGTCAGCAGCTTCATGTGGTCATGCAAGGCTGGTTGGTTCAAGGGAGCTCCTTGCTGCTTCCAGTCCGGGAACAGCTCTTCTAAAGGCCCCGTCTCAATGCATGCGCCTGACAGCGTATGAGCACCGATCTCGCCGCCCTTTTCAACCACAATTACGTTGATCTCCTGGTCTTCCTTTGCCGCTTGCTGCTTGAGTCTGATGGCTGCTGCCAACCCAGCTGGTCCTCCTCCAACTATAACCACGTCATACTCCATTACCTCACGAGGCTCCGGCTCAGTCGCGTCCTCTTTGACTGCTCGTGTTGTGGCAAACGTACGAGCCAAGTTAGCTGTACGCAGCTGGCTGGAGCGGCCAGCAGCACGGCGCTTGCTGCCAAGCCGCAAAACAGTAGATGCGCGCTGCAGCACCCTTGCGTTTTGAGCTACCGTACGTCTACCCAGAGAAGCAGATAAAGTGCAGTACATTATATAAAAAAGAAAAAGAGATAAGATGGAAAAAGGGTGTGTGTTTCTTGGCATGTGAGAATTCATTTGTGTTTTAGTGAGTAACCAATAGAAAACTTTAGGTACGAGCATTGGCTATCTGCAGCACCAGAATGTCTGTAGCACCAATGTCCTTGAGCTGATCCATCTTATCGGCCAAAATCTTCTTCTCGATCATCACGCTAACACCAACCCACCCTTGGTCTTCCAACGAGGTGACTGTGGGTGCTTGGCGACCAGGAGTCACTGCACATGCACGGTCCAACGCATCTCTGCGAATGTTGTACTGGCACAGCACGTATTTGCGAGCCATCAAGATGCCCTCGACACGCTGCTTGATCGTGTCGACCAGCTTGGGGAATCGCTGGTGTCTGTTGGTGATCAGAACCGATTCGGTGTCCAGGATTGTGTCGATGGCGTGTAGACCGGCAGCCCTCATGGTATCGCCAGACTCGACCAGATCCACAATGCCGTCGGCCAGCCCCAGCCCGCAAGCTGCCTCTACGCTTCCCGAGACAAACCGCACCTGCGTCTTCATTTCCTCCGGGCTCTTGCCCTCCAGCTCCGCAAATCTCTGCCTCGTCAGGTTGATAAAGCTCGTCACTATACGTTTGCCCACCAGGTCCTGAGCTGTCTTCAGCCCATTGCTGGCAACGGGTGTCTGTACTTGCAGCTTGCACTTGCCGAATCCCAGTCTGGTCAGTTCCACGGTATCGTTTTCTTTCTGCGACTCGCGGATGATGTCCAGACCAGTGATTCCCAGATCAATGTTGCCCTGGGCCACGTAGGTGGCGATATCGGCTGCTGGTAGAAACACCAGGGCTACGGGCATATTGGAAACCAAGGCAATATCGTGACGTGGTTTGCGGTTGAACTCGATCCCAATGTTGTTCAGTAGGCTTAGACACTGGTCGTATAGGCGGCCCTTCTTGGGTACTGCGAACAGCATACGATCTCCTACGTCCGGTAGCGACGTGTTTACATATGAGCTGGACATTTTTTTTTGGTTAAATTAGCTTTAGGAAAGATAAAGAATTTTATTGATCAGGAAGATATTTTTTTTTGAAGGAGAATGTTTATGGACAAAAGAGGAAAAACACGCAGGAATTGACTCACTAACGCTCGTGCTGGATGCAGCTGGCTAGTATTCAGCCCAGTATATATGAGAGGCTTGGATCACAGCTTCCATAAATAAAAAAAAACCCATATGCATGGTGTTTACAGAGTCAGCAGATAAAGTGTGAAACCGCTGATCCGGAGTTGATTTTTATTTTCTACTCTTCCACTATATACTAGCGACGATGAGCAGTCATATCCCGCTGCCCAAGGAAAAACACCACAAGAGCAAGCTCTATGTCACCCGCTCATCCTTGTCATCGCCTAAAGCCGAGCACATAAAGGCCATAGAAACCCACCCACTCAACTACCGCCTATCCATAATAGTGCCATCCTCCGTGAAGACCGTTCAGCAAACATTGGCAAAGTACATTGGACCATACTACCACGTATCTCTAAAGCTAAGCGATTTGATCGATCCTGGATTCATTGCAAACTATGTCAGACGAAACGCCCTGATAGCACTCTCCAGGAATCGGTTTATTGACGCCGACGATGTGTTTGCTATAGATGGCCGGGGAACTCTGGTGCTTAGCGTATGCAAGGACACATATGAGACGTTAGGGCTGGCGGGAAGCCAGGCGCAGTTCCCGCTTCGGCGTGGATCGCGGTTTATTATCAAAATCGACTTGTTGGCAGAGTTTATGGATCCGATGAAAAAGTACTACCAGCGAGTTCGCAGCAGATTCGACGCGGTGTTTGCTGAGCCTGTGGAGTTTCTCATGGGATACTATGACGCTCAATCAGGTACCCCGATAACATTGGATTTGCCTGGTGCCTCTGCTGTTGATCCGCAGCTGACGCATTCCTTGTCGAAGGGGGTTTCTGGTCCTTCAGTGGAGCACCTGCTTGATGGCCAGACAGATACGTGGAATGAGCAGGCTCAGGCGGCGTTCGAGTGGGTGGGGCTGGCTGTCAGCGGATCACCAGTAGTTGGCAGCTCATGGAGCCCCAGCTCAGCCTGTGCTTACCAGCCACCCGTAAGCAGCCCACCGACAGATTTCAGCATATTTACAGTCACCGGCATGCTGTGTGCCAAAGCCATCTCGTCGATTGTGAAAGAGATGCTAGAGTCATCCAGCAACATTTACGTCTGCGTTTGGGGCTTTGAAGATGCACCGATTTCATGGAAACTATACGAGCACAACTATTACACCAGCGGCGAAAACATGTATGCGCAACTATACGTTCCGAATAAAAACAGCTGCTTGACATTCCAGGCCTGTGGAGCCTGGGACGCGTTTTCATAGAATAAAGCAAGACTAAAAGATCTTACTCAAAACACTATCCATGTTGCCCTGCACCCGCCGACGTTTAGAGTCAGCAGAGCCATGAACCACATCCCTCTGCCACACATTACGAGACCGATCATCAAGCTGCTTAACCTCCTCGCCGCGATCAATCTTGGCCTGCCTTTTGGCCCGGATATTATTCATCTTCTTGGCCCGCTCCACGCTCTTAACATAAGCGTCCAGCTCACGCCTCGACTGGCTGATCTCCGTCTGCAGCTTTTGCTCCTTGGCCGCTCGCTCGCTGGCCAGTTGCTCTACCAAGTGCCGCCACTTGAACTTTGGCAAGTACCGTAAGTTCCAGAGGTCGTCGTGGTAGAAGCTATGCCGCTTGCCGCCCATTTTGGTGTTGTTGAGCATGGTGGCTACCGCCTTGGCATATTTTTTGTTCTTAAACTCGATCCAGCCCTCCACGTATTGCCGTCTCTTGTTGCCGCCGGATTTCTTCCGCTGCTTCCGCCTTTGCTCGTCCTCCTCGACCAGGTATATGCGGCCTATTTGCGCGTACTTTTCTAGCATATGGCGCACCTGTATGGGCTTCATGTAGGGCGGCACCCGGGACATGTAGACTACGCCGGATTTGCGTTCGGCTTTTTGCGCCCGCTCCACGTCCTTTTCTGATAATAGTTTCTGTGGCTTCTCTGTGGGCTCTATGTCTCCGACAAAATAGTCGGAATCGTCGGATTCCTCCTTGCTGGGTTCCTCTGGTGCTTCGTCTTCAGATCCCGACTTTACCTGGGTGTGCTCGCCGTCTGAGTCGCTTTCGCTGCTATTTGCCTGGGCGTGCCGCTGGCGAATCATGCTGCTACGACTCTGCTCTATTTCTGAACCAGAACTATGTTCGCTATTGCTGTCACTCTCCATTTAAAAAAAAAAATTACTGGAAAAGAAAAAAAAAAGTTTTAATCATAATCCAGGATATTTATACTCGGTGATCTGCAGATTAACGCCGGTCTGAACCAGCACTGTTTCGTGAGAACATTTTGGTAATTAAACAGCATTAGGGGATGTCAGCATATTCGAAAAATTGGACACGGGTACTGCATATAATATAGATAAGACGAAATGCTTCAGAGACAACAGCATACAGAAACAGCCTTGCGCACAGGCAATGCAAAAAGCTGTTTTTTTTTTTGGGCCATATATCCACCCACATGAGTCCCTCATCCCAAGCCAAAATGTTTTCATTTAATTGCCTGTGTTTTTCCCTACTGCTTCCCTTTAAAAAAATAAAAACATCATAGTTTTCCTTTCCTTCCTTTTTCTTTTGTTCTTCAGTAGTCTCTCTCTCTCTCTCTCTTTTTTATACAAGGGTACTATGCCTCAAGATCGTAGACCATCTTTTACCCGCCATAGTTCGCAGGACATGCGCTCATCCAGCGCAACGGGTGGCGTTGAGCATGCTGTCCGTGTGGAGTTGGATGGGTTGGTCAACCAGATGCCCGCGGGGCTCGAGAAGGACAAGTTTTCCAAGGAAATGGACGACTTTTACCGTCTATTCACGCGCTTCCTGCACGAGAAGAAGCACAGCAAACCACTGTAAGTACTATCAATGCTCACACTGCCTAAGCCAAAAAGGATCGGGGCGAAGAAACGACGCCATTTTTGGCTATGATTTGCAACCCAGCGAGCATTCAAGCAATTGGCTGATAAGATGCCGCCCTAAGGAAAAAAAAAAAGCATGCTACTAACTTTAGCTGGCCATTTTCTAGAGACTGGGAGAAGGTGCGTGGGCCCAAGCCTGAGGATGTCATTGCCTACAAGGAGCTGGATCAGAAGGACATTAGCCAGGTGTCGCCGCTGCTCAACAAGCTTGCGGTGCTGAAGCTCAACGGAGGGCTGGGAACAACAATGGGCTGTGTGGGCCCCAAGAGCGCCATCGAGGTGCGTGATGGGCAGACGTTCCTTGACCTGACGGTGCAGCAGATAGAGTACCTGAACCACGCATCGGGCGCCGACGTGCCCCTAATTCTGATGAACTCGTTCAACACGGACGAGGACACGGGCAAGATTGTGCAGAAGTACATCAACCACAACGTCAGCATCTGCACGTTCAACCAGAGCCGCTACCCACGGTTCAAGGCAGACTCCAACCTGCCCTTGGCCGGGTCGCCGGACAACAGGCCTGGGCTCTGGTATCCGCCAGGGCACGGCGACTTGTACGAGTCGTTTGCGAACTCGGGACTGCTGGACCAGCTTATCGAGGAAGGCAAGGAGTGGGTGTTTGTTTCCAACGTGGACAATCTCGGCGCCACCGTGGACCCGGTGATCCTGCAGCACATGGCGGACACGGGGGCCGAGTTCGTGATGGAAGTCACCGATAAGACCAAGGCCGACATCAAGGGCGGAACAATCATCGACTATGACGGGCAGGTGCGCTTGCTGGAGATTGCCCAGGTGCCCAAGGCACACGTGGACGACTTCAAGCGCGTCAAGAAGTTCAAGATCTTCAACACCAACAACCTGTGGATCAGCCTGAAGGCCATCAAGCGGCTGGTCGCGTCGCAGAAGCTGGACCTGGACCTGATCGTCAACAACAAGACGACCGACGACGGCACGGCCGTGATCCAGCTCGAGACGGCGGTCGGCGCCGCCATCAAGCACTTTTCGGGCGCCCACGGCGTCAATGTGCCCCGGTCGCGCTTTTTGCCCGTAAAGTCCACCTCGGACCTGTTCTTGGTGACGTCGGACCTCTACCTGCTCGAGAACGGGCAGCTGCGCATGAACCCCAAGCGCACGTTCAAGACGGTGCCGGTCGTGAAGCTGGGCGACCACTTCAAGAAGGTCAACGACTACCTGGCTCGCTTCAAGGCGCCGCCGCAGATCCTTGAGCTTGACCACCTGACCGTGACCGGGGACGTTTCGTTCAGCTCCGACGTGACGCTGGAGGGCACGGTCATTATTGTGGCCAACCACGGGGCGCACATTGACATTCCGCGGGGAGCCATCCTCAACGACAAGGTGGTGTCGGGCGATTTGCGGCTGCTGGATCACTAAAGGGCTTGTCATTCTCAATAAAATGCTCATCAGCAAACAGAACAAAACTCGCTAACAAAGCGGCCGTGGCGGTCGGGGTCCTGGCGGGCAGTTTCTATCAGCAGCAGCAGCCTTTTGATGCCAATGCTGAAGGTGCGGCCGTGCAGATAGTCGGCCAAGTCGGCAAACAGGGCCTGGTACGGCCCATCGCTGTCGAAGAGGCCGGCATGGCGAATGGTCTTCTGCACGGCGTCCAGGGTGCAGATGTTTTCAATGTAGACTTCGTTGGAGAACGCCGAGGACATGTCCATCTGCGACAGCACCTCGTGCTCGCTGGTGGTGCCGACGATGAGCAGGCGGCGGCCCGCAGGCGGCAGCTTCTTGACCAGCACCAGGAGGGTCTGCAGAATGGCGTTGGAAAAGCGGGCGCCGATGGGGACCCACTCGAGCAGCCGCTCGATGTTGTCGACGACAACCAGGCTAAGCGGGGACTTGTACGAGTCGTTGAAGACCTTGGTGATGGCAGCGACCTTTTGGGCGTCCGAGAAGCCCACCATGGCCTCGGGGGAAATGAGCTTGACAAAGGGGTAGGCGCTGGAGCGGGCTATGGTGGCGGCCAGCGAGGTTTTGCCGCAGCCGGCAGGGCCATGCAGCAGGAGGCTGACCAGAGGCGACCGCGGGCTCTGGTGCACCTGCTCGACAAACAGGCGGATCTTCTGCAGGGTGTCGGCGACATGGGGGGCAAACTCGATGATGTCGCCGTACTTCTCGAGCTCCTCCGACGCAATTCCGAATGCCGGCCGAACCTCGTCCAGAGCATTGATGAAGTCCTGCCGCATGATCTTCATGTCGGAAATGTCCTGCGAGAGCTCGGCGGTGTCGGCAACCCTGATGTGGCGGTTGAACGCGTATGAGGAGGCGGACTTGACGATGCCGGAGATCTCTGCGCCGCTGTAGTTCTTGGACAGGGCTGCCAGCTCGTCTAGGTCGACGTCGTCGCCCAGGATCCCGTTGGCCCGGATCTTGGCCGTGTGGATCTTGAGGATCTGCAGGCGGCCTGCTTCGTCGGGCAGCCCGACCTCGATCTGGACCTCCAGGCGGCCGGGGCGCAGCAGGGCATCGTCGATCAGCTCTTTGCGGTTGGTCATGCCGATGATCAGAAAGTTGTTGAGCTGGTTCACGCCGTCCATCTTGGCCAGCAGCTGGTTGACCACCGAGTCGCCCACGCCCGTGCTGTCGCTGCGGGCGCCGCGCTGCTTGCAGATCGCGTCCAGCTCGTCAAATATGATGATGTGCAGCTGGCTCTGGTCCCCCCGCTCCCGGTACTCTCTCTCGGCCGGCTCGAACAGCTTCCGCACGTTCTCCTCGGACTGGCCCACAAACTTGTTCAGGATCTCTGGCCCAGACACAATCTGGGGCTCGACCGCATTGAGCATCTTGCCGATCTGCCGCGCCATCAGCGTCTTGCCCGTGCCTGGCGGCCCATAGAGCAGTATTCCCTTGACGTGCTGCACCCCCAGCTTGGAGACCAGGTCGGGCGGGAATATCCGCGACGCAAACGCGCGCCGGAAAATGCTGCTGAACTCGCGGTCCAGCCCGCCGATCCCCAGGTCCTCGAACCGGAAGTCCGGCTGGATGATCATGTTGGCCTTGTGGCTGACCGTGCTGCCCTGCAGGTCCAACTGCGAGCATGCCGCACGAGCGACCGAAACAGTTGTTGCTGACGTCAGCATGCCGCTCGTGGCCGGCGAGTCGCTCGGGGCATCCGCGCCACGCAGCACATCCAGCGGCACGCCAGCCAGCCCGGCGACCACCGCCTTGAGCGCGTTCCCGTGGAAGTCCAGCACAAGGGGCTGGCCTATGCTGACAATCAGGCCCTCCAGGCTATTCAGCCCAGCAGCAACCTCGTCGGCATCCACCCGCAGCGCCGTCTCTTTGCTGGGCGTCAAAAACGACAGCTCCACGTCCATGGTCCCCAGGTATATGCCCGCTTGCGACTCATCGAGCGCCTCGACCGTGACCTCCTGGTTGATCGACAGCTGCGCCCACTGCCGCTGCAGCCCCGCCGGGCCCAGCTCTCCCGGCAAGCAGGCGCTGCTGGGATATATGCTGAACATGAACCTGTCGTTGATGCGGACAAACCGCGTGTCTTTGCTAAAGTCCCGGTCATTCACCACCAGCCGGTTTGTGTACACCAGCCGCTGGTCGGGGCACTTGGCTATCCGCATCCGTCTGGTCAGCCCCACGCGAAGCGGCGAGGGCGCCGAAGGAGGAGTGGCCCAGCGGTCCATCTCGCCTCCCGAATATACACGTTCGTAATTAAACGGCTGTCTACTCATTGCAGGAAAAATAGAGGAAGAAAAGGCGTTTTTTTTTCCTTAACCGCAGGAGTCTTTTTTTTTCTTTCTTCCTGATTTGTGCTAAATGCAAAGTGTGTCTTGGGGAGGCACTTGCCTCAAACGGGCGCGCTTATGGATACCGCCCAAGCCATGCGTAAGATCCAGCCGCCAAAGCAGCTCGCAGCTCCGGGCAGGAGCCAAAGTGTATGTTGGGATGTCAGGGGGTGTCGATTCCAGTGTCGCCGCCCATCTGCTGAAGCGGCAAGGCATGCTGGTAGAAGGGGTATTTATGCGCAACTGGGATCTCCGCGACGAACGCAACGAATGCCCGTCAGAGCGCGACTGGCGCGACGTCCAAAAAGTCTGCCGGCAGCTGCAAATACAATGCCACCAAATCAACCTGGTGAAGCCTTACTGGAACCAGGTGTTTTCGGTGGCCCTGGACGAGTTCGCCCAAGGCAGAACTCCCAACCCGGATATTCTATGCAATAGCCAGATAAAGTTTGGCGTTTTGCTGGACGAGATCAGCCGCATTGACCCCCAAGCGTGGTTCGCTACCGGCCATTATGCCCGGCTACGCCAGGCTAGCTTGCTGCGGGGGCTAGACACGCGTAAGGATCAAAGCTATTATTTGGCAGGCGTATCTGGAACCAGGTTTGGCCGGGTTCTGTTTCCCTTAGGCGAGTTGGCCAAGAGGGATGTAAGGCGGATAGCGAAAAGCGCTGGCCTGGCGACGGCCGAGAAAGAGGAAAGCATGGGGATTTGTTTTGTCGGCGAACGTCGCAAGTTTGATGCGTTTTTGGCCGAGTATCTGCCCAGCTCATGGGGCGACATTCTGGATCCTCATGGCAAGGTTGTTGGCAGGCACCAGGGAATGTTTAGTAAAACTATTGGGCAGAATGCCAGGCTCTCCGGCATGGATTGCAAGTGGTATGTTTACGCCAAGGATCCTGTAAATAACCTCATGTATGCTGCTCCCGGCAGAACCCACCCCTTGCTGTATTCCAGCCGGGTGGTTGCTGGCCCTGTTCACTGGATCTCGGGTGGTCCTGATTTCGGTCCTGATAATCAAATCAATGTGGATGCTCAAGTAAGATATATGCAGTCCCCCCAAGCAGGCGTTGCATCCAAAGTCGATAGGTAAGCACTAGCCTACATGGGCTGGAGGAAAGCGCAACTAATAACGCCAGCATGTAGAGATTACGTTTCGGTGCAGTTCAAAGACGCTCAGTTTGGAATTGCCAGTGGGCAATATTTGGTGCTATACCAAGGCGATTTGTGTCTTGGGTCAGCACCAATATGTTCCACTACATAGAAGAAAGACTGTACGATTTACTTTAAATAAACTAGAAGAGAAAAAAAAAAAAGAGTAGCGAAGCGAGGCAGAGAAGAATATACCCAATGGTGTTGTTTATGTTGGCAAGGTTTTAAAAAAAAAAAGCATGTGTAAAACCACACACTCTTTTTCTTTTGCACAAATACGAGTTTGGCTACTATAAAAAAAGGCACATTGTGGTTGCGTACACAGCTACTGGAGAGCCAAGGGCAACGGGTTAGGCATCGGCTTGGGAACAAAGTTGTAGACATCAACTCCATGAGCTTGCAGCTGCGAAACCCTATGCTGGGGCACTAACGCTGGAATCAACGACGGATCAACCGACAGTTCATCTGCACTAAAGTCAAACAGCTCCGGCAGCTCCCGTTCACTGCTCAGCCTCGTGTTCGGGTCACGCAGCTCGTCAAAGAACGGGTGTGTCATGGCCTGGATGGCACTTAGCCGCTTGGTAGGCGTGTAATCTAGGAGCTTTGTAATCAGATCAATCGCTTCGGGCGATGCACGGTTACGGAAGATGCGCGAGAACGGGTGCGGCTTGATCTGCGGGAAGCGGTGGTCCACGTAGTTGGGATTCATCGTGCGAATCTGCTCTTTTGTGGGCGTTCCCAGCACTTTGATGATCTCCACAAGCTGATCAATGCCTGACTCGCCTGGGAACAGCGGCTGCCCCAGCATCAGCTCTGCCATCACGCAGCCAGCTGACCAAATGTCAATTCTGCCCGTGTAGTTTGTCGCTCCAAAGATCAGCTCCGGCGCGCGGTAGTAGCGCGAGCAAATGTACGACACGTTGGGCTCGCCAGCAACCAGTGTTTTGGCGCTGCCAAAGTCACACAGCTTGAGGACTCCAGTTGCCGAGTTCACCAGCAGATTCTGCGGCTTAATGTCGCGATGGCAGATGCCCAGCGAGTGGATGTAGTTGATCGACCGGAATAGCTGGTACATAAACAGCTTGACGTACAGCATGGGCACCTGCTGCTTGGCCTTTGCGTACTGCCGCGTCACTCGGTAGATTGTCTCGGGCACAAACTCTAGCACCAGATGGAGACACACCTCGTCCTTGTCGCTTTGCGAGTAGAAAAAGTACTTTAGACCCACAATGTTGCGGTGAAGCACGCTCCGCATCACTGATAGCTCACGGTTCTACAAAAGGACATCGTGGTTTAGAGCAGCACAAATAGCTTTAATGGCTTGTTATCACCTACCTTGAAGCGCTTGTCCTGAGGAACCTTCTTTATGGCTACTAGCTCGCCGCTAGGCACCAGCTCGGCCTGGAACACGACGCCAAACGTGCCGTTGCCGACCACCTTGCAATTTGTATATATAATTTCGGTCTCTTCTCCTGTCGCAGCATTATGTGCTTGGCATTTGTTGACTTTGTTCGGGTCCAAATCACCTACATAAACGTTAATTAGCACATTGCGCGGCTATTGCATGTGTTTGGCGTCAATTTATAGCGTACCCAACATTCTTAATCCGCTCATGGTCGGGCAATGAAAAAAAAAATAGAGGCTGCTTCGGTTTCAGCTAGCTCTGTCGATAGAAAATTTAAATAGCGTTGCAACGCGTAGCTACAGATATGGGGAAATAGATAGTTAGCAACGCCCTGGTATGGTCAAGACTGTCAATAAAAACTAGTGGGAAAAAAAAGAGGAGGAAGCCTCACTCCAAGTCACTTGGGCTTTGCCTTTATGGTGAGCACGATATCCCCTTCTTCGGCTCATTTAAAGGGCCAAAAGAGCGTAAAAAGGCATGATGACCCCTCCCTTCTCCCTCCCTAAAGCCACGGTGGGTGGAGTTCTGGCACCCAGCTGTAGAAAAGGAAAAGGTGAATTTGGGCTTACTCTTTGCAAGCTGAGAAGCGAAGCACGTTTGCAAAAAAGGCACAAAACAGTAGAGTTCAAAGGCAAGAAAGCTTGCCGATTGCGCAGGCAAGTGCAATCCAGGAATAATCGCCATCGTCACTTTTGCAAGTCACGCGCTCACAACCTCAGCAATCTCCCCTAGGCCTGTTCACGCACCAGCACACGCACTCTTCAGTTCAGTATCTCCCAGGCTAGCAAGTGCATTCATAGACAGCACACGGAGGCGCTTTTTACTTGGGGCCCAGGAGACGGATTGAGCGGAGCGTCTGGCCAGATACTGAAATTGGGCATCAGCTCCTGCACATGAGCATGCCTGGTCCCAGCAAAAGTGGCTGGCTATGTCTAGCTCAGTTTCCATATTTGTGCACCAGGAAGACAACGAGAAAGACGCAAGACTCACCTTTTTTAACGCAGAAATGCAGATTCACCAAGGTGACAAAAATAAAAAAAAAAGCCAGAGAAAATATAAAGGCAAAGGACTCGGGCATCTACCGACTTTAATACGTCTTGCAAGCGCAGAGGCCTTCTTTCCCGGAGCAAGTGTGCATGCTACTGAGGGAGCATTGAGCGGGTGACCTGGTTGGGCCTCACCCCCAACCAAATTGTGGTCACGGGGCCCGTCCAGATTTGGGTCCTTTTTTTTTTCGCTGCACCCGCAAATGCCGTGCATTTTCGCATCCCTCTTCTGTGCTGGTTCAGCTCAGCCCGATTGCAGCATTCTTTTTGCTATTTATGCTAATTTGAACTGCATTAGCTTCAAAGCCTGAATTAGATGGAAACACGCGGCCACACACGACTGCGCAGTACGCACGGGTGGTCCTTGTTTGCCGCGCTGCTGGTCGTGCGGATAGTCAACGCGCTATTAATACAGACATACATCCATCCGGACGAAACGTGGCAGTCACTTGAAGTCGCTCACCGCCTGGCTTTCGGCTACGGCTTTGTCACGTGGGAATGGCGCCATGCTCTTCGCGGGTTCGCCCACCCCATGCTGTTTGCTGCTGTGTACCGCATGCTGTGGCTACTCGGTCTCGACAATTCCTTCCTTATTGTAAGTGTACTTATGTAAAGATCGGGTAGTGATGGATCAGATCCCGATGCATCTGATATGTGTTGCTTGGATGAGGCCTTGTCTGTTTATATGTGGGCATTGCATTGCGTCTGCTTGTTCTGAAGGATCAGTGCTACATCTCTCTACATGTATTGGGCAATTTACGCATGTCAACACTGCAAATATACAAAAATGCATGCTTAGTGATCACATGGGAAAGGCATCTACCTAAATGCCACAGCAAAAGCTATATCCTTTCAGCATCGGCCCGCTTAATAATCAGCTTAATTGCAATGCGTGGTGATTGCAGCACGAGGCGTGCTTGGTTATTAATTGACATGAGTTTTTTCTTGCATATTCAGTCGGAGTTTCAACATGTGACCAGTATAATTATAATCCTTGTAGACAACAGCGCCGTACCTCCTGGCAGCAGTCATTGGCGCATCAGTTGATCTAGCAACATTTTACTTTGCCCGACGCATTGCTGGCGACAACGCCGCTCGGTGGGCACTGTTCTGCTCGGCAGTTTCTTGGTCAATGAGCAGCGGTGTCATGCGCCCGCTGGTGAATTCTGCCGAAACAGCGTTTTCGGCTGCAGCCTATGCATTCTGGCCATGGTCCGGCGCCTTGCAGACACCAAACCTGTACATTGCCCTATTGTTTGCCGCAGTGGCATGCATAGTGCGGCCCACCAGCGGTGCACTGTGGCTATGCGCCGGTCTTGTGCTTGTTGCCCGCCAGCCACGTGCCAGTCGGGCTCTCCATATCATATTTGCTGCTTCGGTTATCGGTATAGCTGCTGTGGCTGCTATGCTGGGCATTGACTACCTGGGGTATCGGCGGTGGGTGTTTCCACCGTACCAGTTTTACCAATTCAACGTGCACGAAGGACTGGCTACGTGGTTTGGCGAGTCACATCCTCTGTACCATCTGTATGTGAGCATGCCCATTCTGTTTACCTCGATGCTGCCATTTGTTCTCCATGGAGTGTATATGGCAGCTCGCTATCGGGTAGTTTCTTGTGAGCCAGCTATTGTGGCACTGGGCGCATCTGTACTTTTCTCGCTGGTAGGGCATATGGAATACCGGTTCCTCTATCCTCTGCTTCCCATCGGTTTTGTCTATGCCGCAGTGTCAATTTCCTCGCTAACCAACAAGGCTAAGCGTTCTTCAACCCCCACGCCCTTGCCAGCACCCAGAACATGGTCAGTAAAGCGCATTGCAATGATGCTGTTGGTAACCAACATTGTGCCTGCCTTCTACCTAAACCTGGTGCATCAGCGGGGCGTAGTTGACGTGGTGAAGCATTTGCGGCAGGGCGCTTTATCCGGGACTGTCCAAAGCGTGGGGTTCTTAATGCCCTGCCACTCGACCCCGTTTTACAGCCACCTTCATGTAAATATCCCCATGTGGTTCCTCTCTTGCGAACCTCCTCTGGTCAAGTCTGATCTTGAATCGCATTACTGGGAAGCTGATGACTTTGAACAGCATCCGGCAGAGTTTATTCATGATATATTCGAATCAAATGCTTCCAAGCGTGTTCAGCATTTAAAGCCTAGTCATTTGGTACTCTATGACTGCATGGCTCATCGCGTTCACTCGGCGCTGAATGAGCTTGGCTACAAGGAATGCAATCGCTTTTTCAATACGCATTTCAATGGCGATCCTCGTCGTAAAGGCGATGTTGTTGTCTATTGTCAAGCCCAATAAAACCCCTATTTTTTGCGACCAGTTAATCTGTCGGTTGCCGAATGAATAGACGTTGCCGAGGACCTGCTATCTGATCGACGAAACCCCACTGAAGCTATGCCACCATTCCCCCGGGAGTTATCGTTATCCGGTCCACTCTGGTGGCCAAACGAATCAATGGACAGTCGAAACTCTGAGTCACGACTCTGCTGCCCGTCTCGCTGGATCTGAAACTCTGGCTCATCCATAAAGTTATCCATATCGTTGATGATATCCAAAAACTCATCCCCGTTATTCAGATCCACGTTCATTTCTCGAGCATCAATCTGTCTCCGGTTTTTACGCAGCGTAGCCAGCAGTCGGAATATCTGCGCCGCATTGCGGACCACCAGCAACATGGTATTCAGCAGTTCCTCCGAGTTTGAACTAGCCGAGCATCCTCGAGACAACAATATCAATGTGATTGCACAGAACAGCACAATCAGAATGTCAAAGTAGTTCCACCAGGAGCTGAAGAACGACCTTTGCATGGCTATTCCTCGGGTTATAATCTCCATCATCATACAAATACATAGCGTCGATTCGATTATTATGAAAAATACTGATGGGCACGACTCAATAAACGCCGTTATAAGCGATACTAAACCTAGTATAAACATCGCCCCGTAATAGTACGTGTAGAACTTTGAATAGAGCAGTCGATTGGCTGCTCCTCGTAGCAATTCATGTCGCGATAGTCCGCCAAAGGGCAACGGCCTACAAGTATATCAGAACCAACGCGTTCTTAGGAAAATGGTTTGAAAAAAAAAGACAGTTGAATTTGTCCGTACCCTAACCGATCGAAATCCATAGCTAATAAAAATAAAAATAGAAAAAGAAATATAAATAATCACTTTATTTAAAGCATAACAAACCCGACCTTTGGAGACTCGATAGGCCGGGCCCGGTAGTTGTAGAGGTAGTAGCGCAAGTAGCCATCACCAGGCCCAAATTTTAGCTTGCTAGTGAACATCAGGTTGTCCATCATATCCAGGCAATTGACCACGTCAAACTCAGCATCCCGAGCCAGCACCAGCGCATCAGCTACCAAACTCTGCAACCGCTCCTTAATCAGATCGTTCTTCTTGGCCTTGATCAACGCCTTCTCCTTCTTTGCGCTGTCGCAAGCCTCCTTTTCGCTGCTTGTCAACGTAACCTCATAGTCGTCTTTGGTGCCGTAGTAGAACAGATACGCAGCATTGACGGACTTGTAAGCAGTCCGCGGCTTCCCTGCTACAGGTTTCTTATCCTTGCCACGACCCCCATGTCTCAGCACCGTGCTTGGCAACGAGTAGAATGAAAAGAAGTCGGTGATTCGGCCAGGATGGTCCTTGTCCTCTACCACATATGTCCACACGACTTTGTCGCGAGGCATCAGCCAATGCAGAATCTCCGCGTCAGTTTTAAACACAGGCACAATCTCATAGCGGTTCTTTAAAAAGCGATTGAGCAGCTTGCGCACCTGGCCCACATCGCCCTTACGCATCAAGCGCAAGCCCGGTGTCGATGTCGTTGGTGGCAGGCGCATGGCCGTGGTCAGCTTGGCCAGATCCGATGCACTGAGCTTTTGCGAAAACCCCGTCTCCATCAGCTTCTTGGGATTCAGCGACCGGTGGAAGTACCGACAGGTCGATATGGGCTTGGGCAGCAGCTTGCCAACGGTATACACGGCTTGGAAAATATTTTTGTGGTGAATCCGCCGGGTAACTTCCTTGATTAGAAGCGGCGTCATCCGCTGGTCACGAAGGTCCTTATGCAAGCACAAAAAGTTGATCTCAGCCATATGCATCGTTTTGTCGCGCACCATAATGTCCAAAGGAACTCCGCTGATAAACGCAATAAGCTGCTTGGTCTCCTTGTCGCGTACGCCTACATGCCAATCCGGCACGTAACCAGGTGGCATCAGCGCCCATGTAAGGAACTCGACCGAATAGTTGAACCGGAACATGGAATCAGCATCCTCCACGTAGTTCTCAATCAGTAGCGTATATAGCTCCTTCATCTCATTAGCGCTTTCCACATTAACCACGCACCATTCCATCGTACCGCTGGGAAGATCATAGGGCTCCTTGCGGATCTCTTCGGGCGCCAAAGGCGGATGCAAGGGTCCGTCCTTAGTTACTTGCTCGCTAGACTTGGGGACCGGCTGTGTGCTCCAGAACTTGTGCACTGCCTTCTTCTCTTCCTCCTCTTCCTTCTCCAACTTGGTCTGAGCTGGATCTACTTTCATATCCAACTGACGAATAAGTTCCCGCAGCTTCTCGGCACTGAACGCCATCCCTTGCTCGTCCTTCTTTTCCTCTCTAGCTTTGTCAGCCATCTTATTTAATTCAAATTCAACAGAATAAAACAAAGAGAATGTCTGAAGACAATATGCAAAGTGCGGCTCGAGTCGGATAAGCGGGAGCTTTCATGATCGACTTAGTTTGCAGTAATTGATTCCACCACTCGGGCGATAGCGCCTAAAACTGCTGCCAAGGAACATGCCAGCTTTTGCGACAGTTCCGACTGCTTGTCTAGGGCAGTCAGCCATGTCACCAGCACACGGCTTGCACTCAGTAGATACTCGTGCAAATGATACGATTTGCCGATACGATGCATCCATGCGACCAATCTCACCAAATACTCTGCTGTCGCTTCAGGCAGTCGAGAGCGTTTAAACTGAAGCGCTAACCACTGAACAATGCTTCCCATCAGAAACAGCCAGATAACTAGGACCTGGCTGACCAACTGCAACACGACGGATGCTGCTGCTACACACATGCTATAGAGACTATCGGTTGCTTGAGTTTCTATAGCGGGCTGTGACGTATTGCGCAACTTGGTGTTTTTCAAAGCAACATTGTTGGTATCCGATAATAGCAGTAATTTAAGAACTGCCAGTCGCTCACGCATATAATCATCCTGTACTTGGCATGTATTGGGCAGCGACAAGGCCAGCTGCTCCAACGCATCTGTCATAAGATGTAAAGCCATTGTGTGACCTCCCAACTGGTCCTGCTGTTTTGCACGAATAACCATTGCAACAGCAGCATTAATCCGTGCTGCATCTAAAACGGTTTCTGTATTGTTGCCTGTCGTTGTAGGTGAGCCAACGTCGGACAAACAAGCGACTGAAGCTGGGTAAAGCGTCGCGCCATCAATATCTTCGGTTGGCTGTAAAAACTCACCAAGTGCTGACAAGGAATCCGATGGCGTTGATTTAGTTATACGAGAGACCCATGCTTTGAACCTCCCTGAACGCTTACTGACATCCATAAATACTGCTCAGTTGAAAATAAAGAACAAGAAAATTTTTTGGCTGTTCAAAATGTTTTATCCTTTTAAGCATGTGAAATACAGAGTTGGTGATAATACAGAATGATCTCAGAGAGCATGTTACCACCAAACAGTTAAATGAATCGGCTTAATTAATTGAATACTAAAAAAATAATATTGGCTATTACATTGGGCATAGTTGCAACCTTGTGTCTAGCTACAGTCCACCGATATTGCTTGTTGGCTCTGTCAAATAAGCCCCCACTGAATAACGTGCTCTGTCTCTATTTAATAGTATCAGTTCGGTTTGCTTTATATGCGGGTATTGAGCCAGGTAAGGCCTCAGGGTCTTAAACAGCTTCTCTTCATCTATCTGATATACACAGAAATGGCGTAATGAGGGTAGTCTCAGCAACAAATAAACCATTACAGTGATCATTAGATTCTGTTCATACTCTCCAGTGGACGTATACAGGAGAATAGTTGTCAAACTCAAGTTTAGTGGCACCAATGGGTGTAATTGCTCATCATCAATGTCTGAAATTACCTCTAAAGCATATTCTAAACTGGTATCTGGTAGATTGAGTGATTCCAAACAATGCAGCTTATTTAGCAATGCTACCACCGTTCCTATGTGTGTGGAATAGGAAATCACAAGCCTTGTTAGTGACGTGTAGGTAATGTCATCAGCTGAAATAGGAATATCATTTAGTTCCATGGAGCTGCTTTTGACCTTGCCCATTTTGGATAATATTTGGTTCATGTAACCGACAACATTAGAGTTGCCATCTGTGGAGAAATCAAAATTCAGACTAATCTTGCTCGTTTTAGGAAGAGTCATAGTTGCCAATTGAGAGTAAGTTGCTTCATCGGCAGATATATCTATTTTGTCAACATACTTGGGAAGGCTTATTCTGTCCAACAGAGTCCTACCATTACATAGGGCGCGTAAAATAAGAGATCTCAAATTTAAAATCACTAGGTCTGGCTGCAATATTTGAGTTTGAAAAGTGCTACTGTCCGTAGAGTCCACACATATTTTCAGTTCATTTAAGTCATCTAGTTTTACTTTACCATCTGTTATCCAGCGGCTACCTAATAAGGTCAATCTTTGCAAAGCTTTGCTGTTAATTTGAGGAAGCTTGGTATTTTCTCTATCATTTGTTCTAATGACCAATGTCTCTAGCCGGGACATATAATTTGTTACTTGTATGCAACAATTACTTGTAAAGCCTACCATTTGATGTGCATACCCGTTAGCAATCATTCCATATAATGCTTTTACTCTCTCGTCCCTTGAATGGGCAAAACGGATGCTTGTAAGTTTGGGCATCAACTTATTAAAGTCTAGAGTCAAAGCTTCAAGGCCAGCAATGCAAGTATCAGTACTTGCATTTTGAAAAGTCCCAGTTGATTCTATAGATAAACTTAGACTTTTGGCAGAGTATATGTTTTTTCTCATTAAACCCACAACCTTTGTAAATGAGTCCAGAACATCCCTTGTTTGAGAAATACGAATATCGATATGCTTCACTAGAGTAGCTCCTACATGGTGAACCAGTCCGATATTTGTATATATGCTAGCATCATCATCAATGTCGTCAAAAACGGCTATTACATTGTTTGGTTTGAGTTTGTAATATAAGAATAACTCTCTGTACACAACTGGCAGTGATAGACGTCGCCACTCTGAACAAACTGCTAACGACTTGAGATTAGCTTTAAAATTATTGGAAATACTTCTAGGTTTAAACAGTTCTTTAATAACCAGATAAAGTAGGTCTTCTGGAAGTGCCATGAGATGAGCCATGGCTTGAAAGGATGGTGAAATAAAAATGGGAATAAAAGAGTGGTCGCTTATTAAGGAATGCCTTAAAAAGCTTAACAGATTTTTCCTTTTTAAAGCCTATTTTAAAAGCCTTGCAAGACAGCCTTTTTAAAACAAATAATAGGGGGTTTTTCAGATTAAAGCAGGCCTAAAGGTGTGCTTTAACAATGTAAGCAACAATTGAAAACCTAAAACCACATAATTCATAGACAATATGCCTGGCAAATTAGTAATACTTGGCTTGTTTTATACTTTAACAATGCGTGTTTCTCTAAAGCATAAAATATTCAGGAATTGATGTATTCAATAAGTAGCAGCTTTACGCTTACTTTATTTCAAATTTACCAATATAAAATTCCAAGTTGTCGGCGTACGTATCTTATATAGTGCTTGTTTATTTAGAAAAGTAAGTCTTAACATGCTAGTTGGAAATTTTTGAGGTTAGATCCACAATAAATATGCTAGCGCTAACTGAAAAAGCCCCATGGGACAAAGCCATAGCTATCCAGATTAGATCTTAAAGCTGCAACTTGCTGCTCAATAGTGTAAATTCCTACTGACCAAAGCAATAGCTTATACGAGTATCGGAAAATGCGGCTGTAATGATATAGATAGCTTATGGTATACATTTATGGCCCGGATATTTATACTACTCAGCTGCATTTTTCATAAGGTGTTGGTGTGGATCCTGGATAAAATTGTTTCATGAGCTCAAGGAGTAAAAGATAGTTGAAAACTTAGAGAAAAACATGTGATTATTTCCTTTTTTATGTTGCAGTTGGATTCAATAGGCAACTTCTGCTATGTTTCTTTTAAAAAACGAAAAACTACATGGCTGGAATAAACAATTATTGAGTTGGCGATTTTACAGCAAAGCCTCAATTGAAATAATTAATATAAACACACGTTTATTAAACCAAACTAATAAAACAGACACCCAAAGCTGAATTGATTCTGCTAATCCTCGATAATGAGCCGGCTATTAGACATTCTGTTATGAGGATAACATGCTGCATCAACAACAGTGCGTAAACGGATTTTACATGCAATCCTTTCCATGATTGCCGCGCCTTCCCCCTTTGTTCCTTTGGGACCCAGCAAATGATTGGATTCCAGGATGCTCCCGTATTCTGTCTTATTTGCTTGCAATCAAAAACAGTACACAACCAATCAAAATAAGCAATACTTTGCAGTGCTAAATGAAAAGTAAAGTGCTGTAGGCATGCTTATAACGGAAAACATTTATGACCGTCGTACCAGTACCACCCACAATGCTGGCATTTTGGGTGATTCACTAGTGGCTCAATTTGTCTTGGATAAGCTGACTCCATGAGATTTAAGAAATAAAATAGCTAGAACTTTAAAAAATAGGAAATGTTTTCGTTTTATATTGTGGCTATATTTCTTGAACAGTATGAAATACATTTGTAGTAGATTTAAACAGCCGTTAATATAAATTAATGTAGCTTTGGCCTCTTTACAGCAAAGTAGTTGGTATTTATTAAATTTGCCATTTAATACATGTGGATCCATATATTGGGGGCAATTAATATAGCATAGATTATATTATATTAATATGACTAGCCAATAAAATCAATGCCCCCACCATATATTTATTCTATTCCAATATCCTTCTGCCGAGTAAAATTTTAAGCAAGTGTTGTTATGCAATCAAAAAGCATGCCTGCTGAGTGAGGATAAAAGCTTAATTAGGATTCAGTAGATGTCATGCACAGCATATACAAGAGTTGTGCTATTTAAAATTAAGCTACTGGGTATAAGTCATAGCTCTGTGGAATATCAGCAAACTACAGAATAAACTATTGAAATACAATTTATTTGGTAAAGTAAACTATAAAAAACCAATTCCACTTGGGATAAAGTGCTAAATACACATGGAATAATTGGAGTAATCCAGAATATGCAGCAATATAATCCTTTAGTGAAACTATTTTGCATAGATGTTGAAGCTCCATAGAACTACACACTGTATACTATAAATATTGAACAAAGTGTAATAACTTGTAATAGAGATGAGCTTTAGTGCTATTGATATGCCTATTATGGAATACACGTATAACCAGGGTATTTAAACCACCCACAGCCGCATTTTGCATAAGAATGTTGGTGTGGGCCCTGGATAATGTGGCTCCATGAGATTTTAAAGAAATAGATAAAGTGGTTAACAAAAGAATGAAAATAACTGGATTGTCTTCTTTTCTATATTACAGCTACTTGCTCTGAGCCATGTTTTCTACTTTCTTTGAAACAAAGAAAACCTATATAGTTAGTATTAATGTTAAGCTGAATGAATCTGTGAACCTCCCTGCCATCTCGTAAAGAAAAAAACCCTCTTTGACAGATGAACATCTTCGGTTTATGTTTAGAAAAGAAACAATTCCCACTTGCATTTCTTTTACTTTCTCAGTAAAATATGGGGGGGCTTTTAATGCCAATAACACAGTACTGAACAAATCCATTTTTTTTTTTACAAAATGCATTTAGCAAAAAATACCAAAGAAAAAATTCTATCTTTTTGTTCAAGTTGCATGTGGGATAACAGATGGCAATGCAGAATCATCTTTTGGTAAAGGAGCAGTAGATTTTCTCCTTATGCGTTTACGATCAGCTGTTTTGGCAGCACTAGCAGGAGCCGGGTTAATACGAGACGTCCACTTATCCAAAGCATCCATAACTGGCAAGGCCTCATTAATCTGAACAGCAATAAGGTCTTGTAAAATACTCATAGTATTGGCAATTTCCAAATGCTGCAAGGCACATGCAGGCAGCACACATTCGTCAGCAGGCATTTTGCCATGAGCGGATTTACGGCGACGAGCAGGCGGAGAGTCCTTGGGCCAGTCGAGGTTCCGAGCTATCGTGGTATCAGCTACACGAGCCGGCATATCATCAGGGGCGCTGGGGCGTTTCCGGGGCAACAGAACTGTCGTATCCGAGGACTCGAATGTCCATATGCGGATATTAAAGGCAGAATCGAAACATACCCGTAAACACCCACTTTCCTCTACCCGGCGGCCGCTTGCATACGCGGTTATCATGCAGACAGAATGGAAGCTCATCAGAGCAGTGTCGCTTTGAGGGAACTGCAAGGCCTTGACTTTGCCCAAGGAAAACCGAATAGAAACAACCGCCCCCTCGTTAAACAGTCCGTTATAGAAGCGACCGGCGGTAGATGCTGGCATCTCGTATATCTGCCCACCCAACTCTAATCTCATACAGCCGGCAGATGCAAAGCTCTCCATTATAGTGTGGTTCCAATAATCCAAATTACGTGATTCGTCTCGGGGACCAAAGGCATCATGCAGGGAGAGTAGCCGCTCCATACAGTAGCCCACAGAGTCTCGAGAGAGGGGTATCGGCATGGTGCTTAGCTGGGAAGTTTGTTGCTGCACGAGCGTTGGATGCGGGAGCTCGGTTTCCTGAGTAGGCAGGGTCGCTATGGTTCGTGACTTCTTTGGCACCGGAGCCTTTGGCTTAGGGTTGTTCCGGCGTCGCGGTTTCTTCTTTGATGGGGACGCAGCCCGTGACTTCCGTGTAGCTGTGCTTAGTGCCGGGCTACTGGGCAGATTGCCTTCTTCCGTAGGGATAGACGGGGCAGTTTGGCTGGTCATCGGCAATATGGCTGACGACAGAGCCGGAGTGCTTGCGGCTGTCGATGGTGTGCTGATTCTCAAGTCGCCGGCAGTTGGCCGTAGGGGCGCGGACTGAGGAGGAGGCATCGATGTTTGTTGCAGAAGCTGTGGAGGCACGGCCATGGACTGCTGTATTCTATGCATCTGCGACTGCGCTGCGCTTACTCCCTGCACACCTAATGTTTGTGAGGTTGTGGGTAGTTGTGCCAACAAGTTGGCGGCGTTTTGTGCTTGCCATCCGGCCATTAGTCCAGGCAATGTGGTTTGCGACTGGGTTGTGGGCTGGCTCGGGTTGCGTGCTTGGTTCTGCATGGAGTATCCAAGCTCCAGAATCATCTGCTCAGCTTCGCTTGTATTCATAGTTCCCCTGTATAAGTTGATACCGTCTACTGCCCTTTTTTTTAATATAAGCGTCAAGGATAGGCGAGGTTACTATACAGTGCCAAGTCTTTTTATATCTGGTGAGCTATACGCCTCGAAAAGGTGACTAGAACGCAGTAAATGTGTCAGCACTGGGAGAAAAGCTTTAATATATGGTAGCTAAAACTTGCTTTCGCCTTTTAATCCTTGCCGCCCCCCAAACAAAAGTGAACAAATTAAAGAACAAAAGAAGGTGTGGCTTTAAAAACAGGGGCAGAGTCTTTAAGAAGGGGGCATGTTATGGTCAGGTGACTCCAGTAAATTTTATAAGTATGCTGGCTGGCAAAGCTGCTTATTTCACAAGCCAAGGCACTTTCTTGTTTCCGTTACTTTTCTAATTTATTTTATATAATGACTGATAATACCTGCGGCAAGACAACTGTGGATGGGATAGAGGAGGAAACCGAATGGGTAGAGCACGAGGGCCGGCATCTCTACACGCATCTGTACCGGTCAAGCCAGCCTCTCAAAGCAACCATAACGATAGTGCATGGAATGGGCGAACACATAGAACGGTACAGCGAGATAGCCCGGACATTTGCTCGGGCCGGCATCCAATGCATGGGATTCGACCAGCGTGGGTTTGGCAAGACCGGACGCCGCAGCAATAACGGGCGGCTGGGAGACAACGAGGGCTTGGAGGTCGTATGCCGCGACATTGCTTTTATAAACAACCGTGTGAGAGTGGCCGATAAGCCGCATTTCCTATTCGGCCATTCGATGGGTGGGCTCAATGTACTCAACTACACGCTGCATCACAACCAGGACAGGCATATCCAGGGCGTCATTGCGTCTGCTCCGGCGTTGCTCCCAGGGCCCACCTTGATGCCTCCTCGCTTTGTTGTCTCTCTGCTTCATCAGGTAGCAAGATTCGTTCCTAGCGTGCAGAAGTCGACGGGGATTGGTCCAGAGATGCTTACGAGCAATGTGGAGGAGCGGGAGCGCATTCAGGCAGACGTGCTTATGATCGGGCATTGTGCCTTAAGGACCCTGTCGACAGTGCTCAATCGTGGGCCTCAGGTCATTGCTGCTGCTGCAGAATTCCACACCCCGGTGTTTCTGACCCATGCTCGTGGAGACAAGGCCACCGACTCTCGGGGAACAGCCTCGTTTGTCGCCAATCTCCCCCAATCTCTAGACAAAAAGTACAAGGAAGTAGAGTGCGACTTCCATGAGATGCATTTTGAAGAAGATATTGGGCCCGCCATAATTGAAGAGTACAAGCAATGGATAATTGACCATGCCCAATAAAACATGTGGGAAACTTTTTCTCTCTTTGTTTATTTTTTTTTTTTCACAATATGGAAATTGAGTTTACACAACGGCGAATTCTACATTCCACGCGTCCCAAAAGGACACACTACCAACCACCGCCAATACCCAAACATACGCGATATATCGATGCAGAAAGCGAAGACGAGGCTTTTCCAAAGACTCTAGCCTTGCAGGCGTTCACCAACAGCAGGTTTTCGAGCAAACAGGATATAGCCCTGGCCACCGTGCTCCGTCACTGGCGAGAAATGGCCCAGGCGGCCGTGGAGCGACGCGAGCAGCTGATACAGATGTGGCGCGACGCGTTCAAGTTCCGACGTTCCGCTCTAGTCTCCCATTCTCTAAATTTATGGAAGTCCCGGCTACAAGCGCGTTTAGCCAGCAACGAGAACCAGTATGAGAAAGTCCAAATGCAGCTGGCATCCATGCATTACCGGCAAACAGTCCTGAAAAGGCTTTGGGATAAAGTGGTGCGTATGCGGGGGTTGGCGCAACGCGAGATGTTTTTAAGGGAGCATTATAGGGCACAGACAGTAGAGAGGTTTATGGAGTTGTGGAAGCGCAAGCTTGTTCGGGATCGCACAAGCAAGCTGGAGCAGGCGAGTAGAGCGGTTGTTGGCAGGCAGCAGCAGCGGTTGCTGGTAAGGGCGTTTGGGGTGTGGAGGGAACAGACGCGCTTAAGCTGCTGTGAACAAATTGTTCAGTTTAATGGCATCCGTAGCCTGGTACTGCACGTCATACGGGTGTGGCAACTGCAGCTGAAGGAAAAGCAATTTGTTGCTCAGCATAGCTTGCCCAAGCGGATTCAACCAAGCGAGACCAAACACCATTCTTCCCAGCTGCAAGTGATTATCGGGAAATGGCGCAGCACAGCCGAAACCATCCACGAGCAGCAACTGAGAGCAGACGAGTTCCACGCCCAAATACTCCTGCAAGACGTACTCGACAACCTGTTCGAAGCTGCCTTAAACTACCGGCTACAAAAGGCACAAGCCGACCGGTTCCACAAGTTCACCAGCCTCAATGCGACCTTTAGCAAGTGGAGATACTTGATGCGGGTGCATCGCGATGATATCCAGCAATCGAGGGCGTTGCGTGAGTGGGCAAGGCGACGGGCTCAGCAGCGGCGCCGGGTTCTGCTGACTGCTTGGCATAAAATGGCCGTGTCTCGTGGCCGCATTAATACCCAGAGGGTTGCTAGTTGGCTGGAGGGCGCGGAGGCCCAGAGTCCCTTGCTGGTTGATGCGCAGACGATGACGTCGTTTCTGGTTGATGAGCGGCCTCCTGTGTGTGATCGCGGGATCAGTATCCAGTCTGATGAGCTGGCGCCCTTACGACAGCCGCGCGAAACTATGGCCAAGTCGATACAGCCTCCAGAAACCGTAGACAACTCGGCACAGCCGCAAGAGCCCGCCAATAGCTGTGCAGAGCTGGACCAGCTGCTGATGCTCTGGCGTCGGCATCAACGGGCACGACTAATGAGCAAAGTTCTGTTGCAACTCAGCCTGGCATCCACCCAGCTGAAATCCAGACGCGAGCAACAACTGCAGGCAGCAGACACGCAGAAGCTGCGTAACGTGATACGCGGCTGGCGACAGGTCGCCAAGACGCATGAGCAGCAAGCTACCAAGGCCATGATATTCCATCGCCGTCGAGCACACGCAGCGGACCAAAATCTTTGCAAATCAGCAATGCAGCATTGGCGACAGCGCCTAAAGACCATGCGGCAGCTCGAAATGGCCGTGACCAAGCGGCAATGGATCAATGCAACGGGCCAGCTGTTTGGCAAGCTAACTGCATTGGTAGGCCGTAACCGGGAGATGTCCAGGCATGCGAGCAGCTGGGGGCGAGAGGTTCTGTTGCGTCGGGTATGGGACAACCTTTTTATGGCAGCGTCAGCCAAGGTTGCGGAGAGATCGAGGCGCAGCATGGCTCTAGAAATGCCGCAGCAGACGCGGGAAGCTGCCCAGGAGCAAATGATTCTGGACGATGTGGACAGGGAGGAGCTGCTGTTGGTTTTCAACGGATGGCGGGACGTTGCGCAGGAGATGCGGGTTCTGGAGATGGAGGCGCTAAGTCGACTGCCTGTCTCTCTACAGCCATGCGCGTACAGCGAGCCTGATGGGCAGTTTTCGTGGGACACGGTCTACTTGTGCCAGTTGCTTCGCGGGTCGTTGAAGAGGTGGCACTCGAGGATGCGCGAGCAGAAAGAGGGCGGCCGGGGTGAGGAGCAGAGGCTTCTGGAGATAGAAGCGGCAGTGGTAAGGAAGAGAAAGACGCGGGTGCTGCATCGGTGGATGGTGCTGGTGCGCGGCAAGCTGCTAGAGTCGCGGCAGCTAAACCGGACGCTGGAGCAAGCTGTACGCGCGGTATCGGAGCGGGCACGGCAGATGCGGCTGGCACAAGCCAAGGCAGACAAATACCTTTTGCAGCCAACATTGCAGCGCTGGTGGCGACGCTACTATATCCATTGCTCGCGGATGGGCAACGCGGATACGCAGGCACAAGGGACCCTGCTGCGTCTCTGTCTCCTCAACTGGCTGGGCCAGCTGCGCCAACACAAGGCTCCCGACGCCGGCCGGCATCTCTACATGAAGGCGCTGGCGTTCCGGTGGGAGAAGCAGGCACGCCGCTCGCTGCTGACGTGGATGCGGGCATCTACAGATGAGCGGATCTGTGTGCGGATGGCGCAAAAGAGCGGAGCAGAGAGGGAAGTTGGGCTGACGAGGGCCGCGGACATGTGGAGACAGAAGAAGATGAAGCAGAGGAGCCTAAAGCGGATTACTAGAGTTGCTAGGCTGCAGAAGGTCCATGAGGAGATCAATATGCGCTTTGCTGCTGCCTGGGCTAATGCCAACATCCAGAGACACGCTTTGAATACTTGGCGCACTCGCGTCTCTCCATCCAGCTCCATGTTCTTTTCTATAGCTGGCTGCTAATATTATTGAGAATCAAGAATGCTACTTGGAGTCTCTGGATGCACTGGAACTGTCAGATACGCTGGAGCTGTCAGATGTATTGCCTGATTCCTCAGGCGATCTTGATCTGCGCCGGCTGTGTCGCCGATGCTTTGGCCGTCTTTCACGATCTTCCTCATCAGAACCAGGCTCGTGCGTAGTCAGCTTGGTTTTGTTTTTCTTCTGCTGTCTCTCCTTCTTTTCCCGCAAGAGCTGCTCGATGTCTGCCCGCAAGCGAGCCTTTTCCTCGGCAAAGGGATCGTGCCTGGGTTTTTTGCTGGTGGTGGTTAGCGTGAGGTTGTTTTTGCACTCGAAAGTGAGGTGTCCTAGCCCTCCGCACTTTTTACAGGTTCCTCGGGACACAGTGCTTTCTCCATATGCCAGTCTCTCGTATGCCTTGATTCCGCGTTTTTTGTCTGCCATTTAAAGCGTTTCCTATTGGCATTTAAAAAAAAAACGATATAGCTTATGCAGTTTTCAGCGAAAGTATGGGGACTGGGGTTGTGCCAAAACGAAGTTCCGTATAACGTTAATTGGCTCAGGAACTTATTCTCCTCCCTCCCCCCAAAAGTTCTCTCTCTTCTTAGTTTCGTTTTTGTTATAGATTGTTGAATGTCCAACAAAACTTTGCAACGTCGTTATACGCAAAGCAGGGACCAAACACCAAGTTCATTTGTGGATACTTCAGAAACGTCTCTTCAAAGCGAAAGCATCGAACTGCCCGAAACCAGGATGTTTTCAGATACAGCCGAAACCTACGCTTTGGGACAGTACCCCAAAGCCCGCCGCTACCCGCTAAAGGCATTATTGCGACTAGCAGCTATAGTAATCTGTCTCTGCACGCTGGGATACTTTGGCATAGCAACCTTACGTTCCCCCTCTTCACGAGTAGAGACCCTCGATCCACGGCTACTCTCCGTGCACTGCGACGTGCCGCATCCAGGAAAGCCCCTTGTACAGTATGTCCTGATGATAGACGCAGGGTCAACGGGGTCACGGATCCATGTGTACAAGTTCAACTACTGTAAGCAAAGTCCTGAGCTGGAAGACGAGGTGTTTGAGCAGATCAAGCCCGGCCTGTCCTCCTACGATAATGCAGAGGAGGCTGCCCGCAGCCTGGACTCGCTAATGCAAGTGGGCATGAAGCATGTTCCCAAGAGCCTCCGTGCCTGTACGCCGGTGGCAGTGAAGGCAACGGCGGGACTAAGGAAGCTGGGCGCGGAGAAGAGCGAGCTGATACTGAGAGCCATCGAGCGCCGGCTTTCCTCAAACTACCCGTTTAAGCTCATCCCCGATTCTCCCGTGCAAGTCATGGACGGCAAGGACGAGGGCATTTATGCCTGGATCACCGTTAATTACTTGCTGAACACGCTGGGCAAAGAGGAGCACCAGACAGCGGCAACCTTCGACTTGGGCGGTGGGTCAACGCAGATCGTGTTTGAGCCCCAGTATGAGCGCTGGAACAACCGGACCGGCCTGCAGTTGGCTCCCGGCGAGCACCGCTATGAGATGAGCTATGGGGGACAAGAGTACACGCTATACCAGCACTCGTATCTGGGCTTTGGGCTGATGGAGGCCCGTAAGGCGTTCAAGCAGAAGGTAGCGCAGGAGCTAGCCAACAACGGCAAGTTTTCAGTCGAGCATCCGTGTTTCCCGCCTGGGTTCCGCGAAGAAGTGTCGGGAAAGTCGCCAATAACTATCAAGGGGTCGGTAAAGCAATCTCTGGACGCCAAGGGGCAGCAAGACCAATGCTACCAACAGGTCCGCAAGCTATTCAACAAAAGCGCGCCCTGCCAAGTAGCCCCCTGTTCCTTCGACGGCGTCTACCAGCCGGAGCTCAGCTCCGCATTTGCAACAAACCCCTTCTACATCTTCTCCTACTTCTACGACCGCACATACCCCTTGCACTTGCGGGACGAGTTTAGCTTGCGGGACTTTAAGCAGCTAACCGATAAAGTATGTTCGTTTGACTTGGACAAGTTTTCCAAAGAGGAGCAGGAGGAGATTGCGGGAGAATCGCATTACTGCTTGGACCTGTCGTTCCAGTATGCTTTGCTGGTGGATGGCGTGGGCATGAGCCCCAATAGAACTGTTAGGAGCACCAGGAAGATCGAGGGTGCTGAGACTGGTTGGTGTTTGGGCGCTTCTTTGGCTATTCTTGATCAACACAACTATTGCTAAATAAAATATCTTATTCCCATTCGTCCCATGCGTCGGCGTCATTTGGTTTGGACTGAGACTCGCTCTGCTTGTTCTTGGTCTCTTCTGGCTTGGCATCTTCTGGCCTGGTATCCGCTGGCTTGGTGTCTTCAGACTTGGTATCTTCCGGCTTGGTGCCTTCTGGTTTAGTGCCTTCTGGTTTGGTATCCGCTGGCTTGGTATCTTCTGATTTGGTGTCTGCCTTCTCTTCTGCCACCTTACCAGCCGCTTCCTTGCCAGCCGCCTGCCCATTGCCGCTCGAATCTTTTTCCTCATCATCCATATCCCAACTAAACTCTTCTTCGGCAGTTGCCGCTACCGCTGCCTCCACCAGCTTCTTGCGCCTAATCTCTTCCTGCTCTATCAGCCAGGCATGGTAAAAATACCTGGTCCAAAACACGTCATGAGAAACCTGAGGCGCCAGATCCCGGTACATGTCCCGAATCTCTTCTTTAAGCAGCCTCTCGATCTCCTCCTTCCTATCGTCCAAATCAAACTTCTCGATAAACCTCTTGTACTCCTCGGTATCCTCAACCTTATTTAAAAATGTCGCTCGATCCTCTGCCATTTGCGCCAGCTGCGCCATCCTCCTATCATAAATGATCTTACGAGCCTCCTGCCTCTGCTCCTCCGTGCTGCTGCTTCCGGGAGCCTCGATGACTATAGCGTCACGCAGCAAGTCTTCTAGGTCATTTCCTAGCCGAGACAAAATGCGCTGGGCTCTCTGTTGGCTTTGTTTTAGGTCGGCCTGGCTGGACGCGGTTTGTGTGAGCTTGGATAGCTCGTCGAGACCACGGGAGGCTCCGGTTTTCACCAGCTGGGCGAACTCTGCCAGGTCCTGCGTGTACGCCTTGGAGACCTCGCTGGATTGCTTTTTGAACTCGGTAACAAACTCTGTTAGTTGCAGGTCGCTTTGTAGCTTCTTGCCCCATTGCGCGGCAAACCCAAACATTGAGGCCAACCCGTTGCCGTCTGTGTTCTCGGTCTGCTGCGCACAGCCTTCTGCCTCCGCTGCCTCGGTCGCTAATTGATGTCCAAATCCATCCATTTTATAAAAAGAAAAAAAGTTTTTAATTGTCACTGTTGGGCTTTTCAAAGCCTTTGGGAGCATTTTCGCGACCCTCGCCTGTTTGTTCCCATGCCGAGGAATAGTCCCAGTTACGGAAGGCCTGGGCCAGCTCGATAGGTTCCGAAACCACTCTCTTCTTCTCCTCGTCATATCTGACCTCCGTGTAGCCGTGAATAGGGAAGTCCTTGCGCAGCGGATGTCCCTCAAACCCATAGTCGGTAAGGATTCTACGCAAGTCCGGGTGTCCAGTGAAAAAGATCCCGTACATATCCCATACCTCGCGTTCTCCCCAAATAGCCGACGAGAACAAGGGTGCTAGAGAGGGCACGGGCTGGGCTTCGTCTGCGTAGGTTTTGACCCGAACGCGGGTGTTGAACGTGTACGAGATTAGGTTATGGATCACTTCGAAGCGGTTGGGCCTGGTGGGGTAGTCGGCTCCGGTGCTATCGGTTAGCTGCTTAAACTGCGCATTCGTATGGTCCCGTAGAAACTCCACCACCGGAATTAGTCCCGATGGCGCCGTATAAATCACCAGCTCATCTTTCCATACCGAATATTGCTGCACGTACTTTGGCAGTACACTGGCTACGTATTTGCCAAACTCGTACAGTGTTGGGTCGGACTCGCGTAGTTTTGGATCCGCCTCCTGTAGTTTCTTCTCATGATCTATATAAAACAAATATTTGAGCTATGCTTTTTGATAATACCTTATATGTTGTTTACCTTCGTCTTTGGCCACTGAAGTCGTATGTACGCTGGATAGGGGAACAATCCGGGCTCCGGTCGTTGGAACCGCACGCAATGCTATTGCTACAAGTTTGGATTTAGCCAGCGGTCACATGGAATATAACTGCTACCGTCTTTTGAAATGACTTACAGCGAGTGCGTGCTGCCGTTTTACAAAGTGCACGAAATGCAGACATTTCCTAACATAAAGAGAAAAAAAAGCTACAATTGAAAACATTCAACCGCTTGACGTTATCTTGCTTGATCATCTGATTTGATCACTTTAAAAATTTTTATTTCTGTTATTTGCTGTAGCCTAAGCAGCAGGCCTACAGGAAAAAGACGTATCCTTCTTCATTTATTGAATTTACTGGTGGTTCTTATTAGATTATATTAATTGAGCGTAGAGACTTTTGAAAATGAGCGCTACTACCAACACAGACATGGAGCAGAACATTATGATGTGGAAGATGAAGAAGCTCATCAAGAGCTTGGCTGCAGCCCGAGGGTAAGTCAAAGAAACTCTTTAATAAAGTTCTCGTTGATTAAAAACTTTAAAATGGTAGCAACGGCACATCGATGATTTCGCTGATTCTTCCGCCAAAGACGCAGCTTGCTCAGACCAACAATATGCTGGCAACCGAGTACGGAACAGCATCAAACATCAAGTCGCGTGTAAACCGGCTTTCAGTGCTATCCGCCATCACGTCAACTCAGCAACGTCTAAAGCTGTACACGAAAACGCCGCCCAACGGTCTGGTCGTGTTCTGCGGTACCATCTTGACAGAGGAGGGCAAAGAAAAGAAGGTCAATATTGACTTTGAGCCATTCAAGCCCATCAACACGTCGCTCTACCTATGCGACAACAAGTTCCATGTAGAAGCCTTGGAAGAACTATTGCAGGCGGATAGTCGATTTGGCTTTATTGTGATTGATGGTTCGGGCTGTTTGTACGGAGCGCTTAGCGGAAATAGCCGCGAGATCCTGCATCAGTTTACCGTGGAGCTGCCCAAAAAGCACGGTCGAGGTGGTCAGTCGGCGCAGAGATTCGGCCGTATCCGTGAAGAAAAGCGCCATCACTATCTACGTAAGGTGGCGGAAACCGCCATCCAAATGTTTATTACCAACGATAAGGTGAACATTGTGGGTTTGATCTTGGCTGGTTCAGCAGAGTTCAAGAATGACCTGCTAAAGTCCGATATGTTCGACCAGCGCTTGGCCTCCAAGGTGGTGAAGACCGTGGATGTCTCTTATGGAGGCGAGAATGGCTTTGACCAAGCTATCAGCTTGTCGCAAGAGTACCTGAACAACGTAAAGTTCATCCAGGAGAAGAAGCTGATTTCCAAGTACTTTGACGAGATTGCGCAGGATACTGGCAAGGTGGTTTATGGTGTGGACGATACGCTGAAGGCACTGGATGCTGGCGCAGTCGAGACCCTTATCGTGTGGGAGAACCTGGATGTCAACCGCTATGTATTCCGCAACGCCGAGAATGAGGAAATTGAGCGATTCCTTAACCCCATTCAGGAACAAGACCGGGCAAACTTTGTGGACAAGGACACGGGTGCTGATCTGGAGCAAATCCACAAGGAGCCGATGCTCGAGTGGCTGGCTGAAGTGTACAAGCAGCGTGGTGCCAATCTGGAGTTTATCACCGATAACTCAGGCGAGGGCTCGCAGTTTGTCAAGGGCTTTGGTGGCATCGGCGGTCTTTTGCGCTGGCAGCTGGACATGACCCAGCTGGACGGCGCTGACGAAGACGATCTTTACTATGACGACGATGACTATTTCTAATGTTTTTAAAGTCAATTAAATCACATGTTTTTATAGTCATTTGAATTTCTCCCCACAAGGACCTTAAAAAAGCACTTTAACTTGATAATTCGCATTAAAATTTTTTCTTATGGAAGCACCATTTCTTTTTAATTTATGGATCAAAAGTGTGTTATCTGCAAAAGCGCAACTTACCACCAACACGATGCGTTAACATATAGTTTACGCAAGCAGTTTTGGCAAATGATTCCCATGTATCTATTTATGTGGAGTTCCTGGGATCCCAACAACCCAACGGAGGAAAACCCCCCGTTACTAGCATGCACTCGTATTCAGGGCGAGGTAATGAAAACAATCATCTTCCACGAACACACCATACAATACAGTCCCTCCAACCGCTACGTGGCATCGTTTTTGAAAAAGTACATTGAGAAGATTGAGCGGGTTCCTGAATATGAGCTTGATGATGAACTGATAGAGTTTTATGTTGGATTGGCAGCTACCACCAACCTGGCATTTGCTCCTACCGGTCTTTGTTACAAGACTTATACGCTGGATAAAGAGCAATACACTAGAGTTGTGTTGCAAGAGGAACAAGCTATGCTT
The DNA here is from genome assembly GCA_027578955.1 of Coemansia sp. RSA 1250. Lineage (NCBI taxonomy): Eukaryota > Fungi > Kickxellomycota > Kickxellomycetes > Kickxellales > Kickxellaceae > Coemansia > Coemansia sp. RSA 1250. The sequence goes on along the minus strand of JANBTS010000003.1, from coordinate 221,950 downwards.
TCGCACGGGTCCACTGGCTTGGTTACTTGGGAATGTGGGCTTCGCTTGGCTGATTTTTTCATCGAACATCCAGGTAAGTTGCTCAGGAGGTCTTGCTGTGCAATAGCTTAATCGCATTAATGTAGATATAATTCGCGGTAAAAACGTTGTCGAGTTGGGCGCTGGGTGTGGGCTAACAGGTAAGGATATCTTTTTATCGAGTACCAAACTGCTTAATTAAATGACGTAATCTGTAGGATTTGTTTGTGCAGCCATGGGTGCATCACATGTACTTTCAACAGACTGCGATGGCAAAGTACTGAATCTACTACAGACTAACAGGAAGGCTAGTAAGTGGGTTTTTGGTTTAGAAAAGGTCTCAGATGCAGAGCGCTAATGTGTTTTATGCAAGTAGATCCAGAGATTTCAGATAAGATTCAGGTTCATAACCTCGATTGGGCTAATGTAGAAGAATGCAGCAATGCAGCTAAAGATGTTGATGTCATAATTGGTGCAGATGTTGTAAGTTTATGTGATTTTTTATATTGATTTATTGAAAACAGAGGGGCTTAAAATACCTTTTTTTTTGGTTGTAGACATACGATCCCACCATTCTAACGACGCTGGTCAACGCAATCAAGACGATGGTAGTATCATCGCAGCAAGTGGTTTATTTGACCGCGGTTGTTCGCAATCCCGAGACATTCGAACAGTTTTTAGAAACCATTGATCAAACCGATACCCTGGTGAAATCGGTTATGAGTTTGAATGATACCCGGATGAATCTATTGTGCCATCCTAGCCCATTATCCGACATTCGTCTTTTGTTGATTACCCATAAATAAATGTTTTTTTTACCACGTCTTACTTCAAAATGCTCTTGTTGGTTAAAAATTTGGCAACAAACTCCCTTGATTGCTCATTGGCTCGTTTAAAAATTATGGAAAAAAAAACCTCTTCCGTCATTTTTGCAATCAAAGGCGAAATAGTTCTTTCTTCTCGCATCATTCCATTTTTTCTTCCACTATTTGTAATACACTTTGCTTCCTTTTTTTTTTTAACGGGAGGATCCGCTGCAAGGAAAATATTTCTATAAAAGCCTCATATTCTCCTTATTCTCGCGGATATGGCAATTAGTCCTATTTCTCAAGACACAAACGTACGTGAGTCACCAAAAGTATCCACAAATTCGCCCAAAAACAACAGCTCTTCAGAAATGAACTCAATTACTTCGTATATGTCGCAAACACCCAACGCACATGAAGCTGCTTTGCCACAAAAACGGAAACGCAACTACACCGAGCATATCAGCAGAACGTCACTAATGGATGTGGAATCAACGTCGCTGGGAAAATATCCTGTATTTGGCGGCAAGTGCTACCGCCATACGGCACAAGTGTATTTGGCTGAATGCAGCTCAACCCACCAGAAGCTGCAAGAAGCACTAGCAGCCTTGCCGCAAAGCGAGCAGACCAAAATCAGCGGTATATGGAGGGACTTCGCTTCAGAGACAGCAGAACGGCGGCTGCTTATACTGCAGGGACTGGTCAATCTCTGCTGTATTCCGCAGCTATCTTACCTTAACCGGGTGGTTCCTGAGCAGCTACGAGTTGACTTTATGGCGGCAGCTCCACCAGATATTGCGCTAAAGATCCTGTCCTACTTGGATGCCAAATCCCTGTGCCAGGCGGCTCAGGTATCGCGGACATGGGCGGCACTGGCCAACGATGATATTCTATGGCACCGCATGTGCGCACAACACATTGACAAGGTGTGCAAGAAATGCGGCTGGGGCTTGCCTCTGCTCGATAGAACCAGTCGACGCGTTTATGAGGCTACTGCCCGGCGGGCGTTAAAGCTGGCAGCCAATGCGCCATCGGCATATTTGCCAAGTTCCCACGGTATCATCAATGGGCAAACAGCAGCTGCAGCACAGCCGACATATTCCTTTGTCCTACCGGCTTCTAATGTGGCCATCGACGCCGCCATGCCTATGAGCTCGCAAGCTGTACCTTACCGCCAGACTATCCCAGTATCCTCACTGATCAACCCTACTGACTTGAGTGGCTCGCTAGTCAGCAGTGTATGTGCGCCGCAAGATAGTGTTCAGTTTATGGATGAGATGCAGGGCAGCGACAGTAATGCATCAGGCAAGCTGATGACTCCGCAAGAAGCCTTTTTGCGAGTAAGACGGATAGATAGTGGAGACAGCAGCGATAGCAATAGTGTTGGCGATGGTGCCTCCTGTGCCAGTGCTGAGGGTAGCAAATCCCGTGGACATCTTGACGGCAGCAATAATGGTCGTCCGCGTCGTCGCCCATGGAAGGAGATATTTGCTGAGCGTCAGATAATCGCCAACAATTGGCGCAAATTTCGCTTTCGCGAGTCGCAATTCCAGGCACATGCCGATGGAATTCTGTGTGTTCAGTTTAACGACAGCTATATGATCACCGGCTCATATGACAGCAAGCTGCATGTGTGGGACTCGGAGACATTTGAGCTGGTACAAGAGCTAACAGGACATACGATGCCGGTGCGGGCGCTTGAATTCGATGACTGCAAGCTGTTTAGCGGATCGCTTGATGGCACAGTGAAGATATGGAACTATCGGGCAGGCACATGCATACGTACATTGCAGGCATTTGACAACGGCGGAGTAATCTCACTTCATCACCAAAAGGGAACTTTGGTGGTAGGCGGTGAGAACGGAACTATTCGTGTGTACAATATTGCCAAAATGACCAGCTTTACGCTGACCGGGCATACTGACTGGGTCAATGCTGTGCGCTTGTATGGCGAAAACACGCTGTACTCGTGTTCAGACGATATGCGGATCAAGCGCTGGGACCTGGAGAAGCGCCAATGTGTCAGAACATTTACTGGACATACTCACCATGTACAGTCATTGCAGTTGTCTAGTCGAGGCCCAGCTGACATATCTGCAGCAACCAACAGCCAGTTGCCCTCCCTGAGAAGACGCAACAATGGCATAAGCGATGAAGATGCCCGACCATATATGATTACCGGATCACTCGACAGCACTATGCGGGTGTGGGACATTGAGACTGGTGAATGTTTAAGTACAATCTTTGGGCACGTCGAGGGCATCTGGTCAATGGCATTTGATGCCTTGCGGATTGTCTCGGGGTCTAACGATGGCACTATTAAAGTCTGGGACACTACGTCACACACGTGTCTATATACATTCCAAAACAATTCGGTTGCTGTCAACTGCGTGGCACTAAGCGACACCCGTATAGTTGTAGGCGACAATGATGGCAATGTGCGCGTGTTTGACTTTAGGAACGACCGGATTGTTTGAATACCACTTCTATTCATTTGCATTTACACAACTTGTAGTTCTTTAATATATATTGTATTTTCATATATGAGCCTCGTGTTTTGCTGGTTTGACAGTCAAAATGTGGCTGCATTGGTTAATACGGTACTTCAATATGTGTAAGCACGTGTTGAGTCATATTCATTCAACTCGCTGGTACTCTAAAGTCTAAATGCACATACCTCAAGTGCATGCTCATGACATGTTTTTCTCTTTGTTCATTGTGAATATACCAGACACATGCTACTAGATAGCAAGTTGCCTATTTGACATATAAATAAGTCTCTTTTCAATTCGGTTCCTACACTTTTCTTTCTATTGCTAACTATGTGGAAAATATCTTTCAAAAATAAGCAATTTTATGGATTACTACTTTTGGTAGCATTTAGCCATGCTATAGCTCTTGAGCTGCGAGATTGTAAAGAGACATCAAAGGATCCGCTATGTACTAGAGTTGAGTAAGTTTAAATTTCTTTAAATAAATTTCTATAACTCTAATGGGATTTTTCTTTCCAACGCATGGCGGCGTTATTGATCAAGAAGCTTTATGCCGTGACTACAAGTCCAGCCGTTGGTTTGTTATTTTGCCACAACTAAAGAAAGCAACCAGGCAGGGTTTTATACTGAAATATGCTTATATAAACTAGCATATATACTCTTTTTTCAGTCATTCAATTCTGCTTTTATTTTTTGCAATATATAAAAATGTTTAAAGCAAAGAAACTCTGCGCAATATTTGGAATGGCCGCTATGGTGTTGGGGTCACCAATGCTGCAAATAAGTAAGCAGTTGCCAGGTACTCCGAACTTGGGAACATCTGAACCAATATTGCTTACTGAAGCTCCATCTGAACAGCCTCCTGCCAGCGCAATCCCAGGGCAGCCATCGTATATAAGCGAGCCTCAAGAGCTACACGATGTGAATAATTTTAGCTTGGCAAAAATGCTGTGCTTGGTCAACGATCTCCGAAGTCAGCATGACTTGTATCCGCTGGTGTACCATAGTAAGCTACTCCGCTTAGCACAAGAGCATGCTCAGTTCGAGTCCTCCCATCGACTAGTAACGCACAATGATAGTGCCGGTCAGCTGGGTGATAGATTAACCCGTCTGGGGTTTCCGTGGACAGTGCTGGCTGAAAACGTCGGCGCTGGAGCAAGTGACGAAGTTCGAATAATGAAGGCATGGGCTAATTCGCCGCATCACTTGGCAAATATTTTGCATCCAGCGATTAGATACCTGGGAGTTGGCGTATCAAATGGATACTGGGTGCAAGACTTTGCTGCGCCCATGAATACCCATTATACTGTGGCTAGAGAGTATATCGAATCATGTCCTAAATCTAGTCAAGTTACCATTTATACCTAAAAAAAAACCATCTTTCTAGTAGCCATAGCAAAGAATATCGTCCTGGCACCCTTTTGACGCGCATTGTCCACCCTTTTCAAGATACTTTTGGTGATAGTTTTCAGCGGCATAAAAAGGCCCTGCTGAGACAATCTCCGTGGTAATAGGCGTGCTGTAGCTCTCCTGCATCTTGGCCTTGCTGGCTTCAGCAAGCTGCTTCTGCTCATCGTTGTGATAGAATATTGCAGATCTATACTGAGAACCAATGTCATTTCCTTGGCGGTTGCCTTGCGTCGGGTTATGTTTGTTCCAGAAGACTCTTAGCAGATCATTATACGAAATCACTTGGGGATCGTACTCTAGGCGAACTGCCTCCGCATGGCCGGTGGTTCCCGAGCATACTTCATCATAAGTAGCGCTGTCCTTGTGTCCGCCAGTGTATCCGACCTGAGTCTGCAAAACCCCGTTTTTGCGTTGAAACACAAGTTCGACGCTCCAAAAACATCCGGCAGCAAATGTTGCCAGCTGGTTGCTGTCGCTGCTTTTTTCGATGACAGCTGGGATTGAATGGTCTTTGGTGTTCATGAAATGAGAAAAGGATATAAAACGAGAACCAAGGCGTTTAGCTGTATTACAAAACATCAACTGTGAAGAAGAAAAAGGGTAGGGGGGATTTTGTAAAGGGATTGCACCTGATCAAACTGATTGATTGGTCAAGGTTTTTGATTTTTCTTGTAAACATTTTGTGTTTTCTTTATAATTTTTTTTTTTAATAATGAGTCAAAGAATAAAACGAGGCAAGTCGCCGGCTGCTCGCAATCGGTTCAACAATATTGGCATTACCGGAAGGCAAGTTTGAACTGTAGCTGTGTCAAGTATAACACTAAACGCTCTGTATAGAAAGACGGGAGTTCGGGTTGCTGGGAATGTTTCGGTCGACCAAGATGGGTTGGAGAATGTCGACGAGTTTTATAAACACACATCGCCGCCAGAGCCGCCAGCTAAAGCAACCACTCTTCACACATTGGTTAGTCCTACGCCTATTCGTAAACCACCTAGCCATGATACGCTAATGGGAGCGTTGGACCTGCCCAGCAAATCAAAGAATAGCTGGATACGGTCGCCTAAGCGAGGAAGAAGAATTACTAGTGCTAGCGGGCTTATCAGTGCTACAGCTATCGGTGGCAGCGAGAAAGGTATTACAGGGAGAGACAGCCATAGCAATGCTATTGATGATAGCAAAGAAGACAACGCACCAATGGAGAGCATCGTTGAAGTTGACTATGCTGAAGATCACATTGAAGAGCCTGCTGATGATACTGAAGAGCATATTGAAGCACCCGTCGAAAATGGCGAAGTGCGCATTGAAGAGCTTACTGAAGAGCCTACTGAAGAGCCTACTGAAGAGCCTACTGAAGAGCCCGTTGAAGAATATAATGAAATGCGCATTGAGGAGCCCACTGAAGATGAGGATGAACATAATGTTGAAGAACCCACTGAAGACACAGGAGCACGCATTGAAGAACCTGCAGAAGCTGATCATGCTGAAGAGCCCGAAGAGCCCAATGAAATGCGTTTTGACGAATCATCTGAATTATCCGAACCGGAACTATCCAAGCCCGCCAGCAAACATAAAAAGCCCCGCAACCGGAACAGCCAGCATTCTCCAGTTCGTCGTAGCACTCGTACCAGCGTACCTCCATTGGCATTTTGGCGGAATGAGCATATTGAATACGAGTACGACAATCGAGTTCCCAAAGTTAAAAATGTGGTACGAGTACGGCATACTGCAGAAGAAAAACAGCAGCGTCGTCGTAAGCGTAAGCAGTTGCCCGGACTAAACAATATCAAGCCAAATGAGGTATTGGATCTGCATAGATTCTACTACTATGACGATGAAAACTATGGCTTTTCCAGCAGCAAGTTTGGTCCGCAACGATCAAAAAAGCCCTCTGAAGATCCTGATAATGATGATATTGCTATGACGGCTGAACCGGTACCAGTGCTAATTGACGGAACAGAACAGGCGGAAGAAGTGGTATTATCTCGGCATGATATTGAGTGGACTAAACCCAACTCAAAGTACCAAGTGGGGGTGGGGTTGGTTAGCGATGGTTCCGGTTCCGGCGTATTATCTTTAGCAGTTAGTGGTAGCAAGCCTCCTCGTAGCTCGGGAAACAAGTCGATATTCTATTTGGTTACGTGTGGACAAGTGGAGTTTCATATTCACTCGTCACAGTTTACAGTGGGAATTTTAGGCCAAGTAGTGGTGCCACCGAACAATACCTATGCGATTAAAAACATTGGTACCCATCCAGCGCAGTTATACTTTGTGCAAGTCGAGTCGTAATTCTGTTAATAAACCATATATTTATACTAAGAAAGTAGCTACATAATTGAACATTTGCATATGGGAGCTTCCACTGCATAAGCATGGTATGGGCAAAACTTTCCTCCAGTGTCCACTGCATCCCAGCAGTTTGGGTATCCGCAGCGCTCATTATTGCCATAGTATCTGACAGTGGACATTTTGCATTAAAGATGAATAATTGTTTTTTTTTTTAGCAGATATTGACATTGTTTAAATAGTGCTCGCTTCTCCTCTACCAGCTCACCATTGTCAATACAATTAATGCATCTGCAGTCATACAGGTCAGCGGTAAACCAATTCTCTGGTCAATGGTGGGCATGAATTTTAAACGAAACCCGATGCGCCAAAGTCACACATATTATTTTCCCATATAATAATTTAGGGGGTGGTTATTTGGAATTTTCAATAAAGCGAGCAAACCGACCAAGTAATCGCATATGCATAACGCGGTCCAGAGGATGTGTGCCAGATGCTGGATACTGACCACATGTAATTCTGTCAAACAGTGCTGCTGAGTATGGCTGGTATAGTGTATGGCTTTAAATACAACCCAATATCGAAGGTTAAACTAGCCGAATTTCCATTAATACTTGATTGAATTATGCTCTATATTTAAGAAAGATAAGGATTGGTCCTTCATAGTCCCAAACTGCCGAATACAGTTTTTTTTATTCAGAGTGCAAATATGGAAGGTGGGTGTGAAGAAATATATTTTTTTTGGGGTGGAAAAAGAATCGCACCGTTCTTGGCACTTACATCATCTATAGATGGAACAATATACTTTTCCCTTGGAATATGAAGCTTTGGAACAGCCTGCTTTACAAGCTAGTGTGAGCTTGAAAAATTTGGTAAGGATTATGCAATTGATTCAAAAAGCGCCATCCTTGGCGCATACAGAAACAATGCTTGCTTATATTTTTAAAGGCGAGAATGAATGAGACGATACGAAGGCGCAAGTGGCTATATAAGCATATTCCAGCGTACGTGATAAGAAAAACCATTTTTTTCTTTAAACATTTTGCCATGTCTCGGCTATCTTATTCGCAACCACGGTTTATTATTGGGCTTTTGGCGCTTGGAATAATTACAACCACGCTGATATTAGCTGGTCGATTGCACAGCTACTGGAGCACAGAGCAAAGTCTAAACACATATAAGGCACACAAAGAAAAAGCCCTGTTGGACAAGTTGGCCATCATATTTCCAGTAAACAACAATACAGATATGCAGTTTTACCGCAATACTTGGTTCCGCGACTATCTGTTTCCCGTCTGCGACTGGCCAGGTCCCGAGTGTAAAATAGTATGTTATCGCGACTCAACCTATCAAACTCTAGATATGAAGACTATTTGCTTTGCCCAGGAACTCAAAAACATTGATAAGGAGTTCTTTATAAAGCTGGACGACGATACGTTTGTGGATATGGACTACATTGTTGGTTTAATCGACCAATACAAGGGATGGAAATCGCCAGTGTATATTAGCGACCATCAGAGAACTGGACATCGAGACTTTCCCGATGCACTCAATGGGGTAAAGTACGGAAACGGCAAGTTCTACATGTTTAACCAAAAGCTGGCGCAATGCTTGAAACCAGATATTCAGTACCAAAAACACCGCAACGAAGACTCTTTGTTTGGGGGTATGGTCAGCCACGGATGCGGAGAGTCCAGGGTCTTGTATTTAGAAGAAGACGATGACAAGATCTGGCACAAGTCTTATACCAACAAGAACAAGAACATTGATTTGGCGTATATCAAAAACCACTAAGCTTTAAGCAAAATTTGCAGCCTTTCGATTGCAGAGTCAAGAGACATGTGATGAGTAAAGTTCTTTCTCGGGAGTACTTTGAGCGCATGGGTGGCATCAATGTTGGTATCGAGGATATGGAAGCAGTTGGCGCCTGGACTCATCCCAATGCGCACCGAATATTCACGCTGTACGTCGGCATCGACATCCGGCTTTCTCTCGTAAACCTCGAAAATAATATGAGTCAGGTAGTCCAGCTCGCCAACTTTCTCGTAAGGAATCATGGTTGGCATGTGACATAGAAACACTAGATTCAATAGCGTGTGGATATGCGACTCTTTGGTGAAATAAAATCTGGTGCGGGCTTGTGGCTCTTTGCGAACCTGCTGCAGATCCTGAATCAGCTGATTCAAAAGCGGAACTGACGATTTAATGCCGATTTCACGGCGCTGCTGAGGATCTATGCCATACTCCCGCCGAGTAACAAAGTCAAACAGCAGTTTGGCCTTATAGTAGAGTGTGCGGACATCCTGCTGAGCAAACAGCGGGTCAGGCGGATACTCTGATTCGTCATTTGACTGAGGCGTATCAGCTTTCAAGTCGGCCATAAGCTCATCGGTAGGCATAAATATACGCTCCAGGAAGCGGCGATTATGCAGCGCATCATATTTGAGCGAGTCATAGAGTTCGCCAACTTTGGCCGGATCATACGAGACATTGTCTCCATCGACTATCCGGAAATCACGCAGAATCTTCTTCCACCGCTCTCGGAACAACTCGGCGTCCTCGTTGCAGCACCAGTCGTTTTGCAGCCAATTTAGCTGATCACCGGTTAGCTGGGCAAAATTGCGCTCCATCCTCTCGATGAGACGTGCTATAATGTCACACATTTCACGAAGAAATTCGCGCGGTCCTTGCTCGGCCATTTCTGTGGGCAGCTGCATATGTGAGGCATATGGCAAGTCTTGGTTGAAAAAATCGCGCAGCCGCTGCTTGGCCACTTCCATTTCGTCCTTGGCATCGGTGCTATTGTCGTCGAGCATATCGGTACGCACATTGACCTGATCCATAAACTTGCATTCAGGGTCGTCCAGGAATGTCGCACCGTAGGCCGATACAGTCGACAGCACCCGACGCTCTCCGCTGGAATAAATACATACATCGTCAAGCAAATTGGGGTTAATGAGCAGCAGATCTTTGCGCATATTTTCGCCCAGGTCTTGAGACTGTACTATCCCGGCATGCGTGCATTCGCCGCCCCACTTGAGCACCAGCTGGACAGTATTCGGAGGAGAGCGCTGGGGCTTGATCTGCACCTTGGTTCCAGGCATATCTATCTTGTGCGCCAGCACATCCCGCAAATGGCAAATACGCGGAAGCGGGTCCTGTGGATGCGGGTTCTGCTGTGCCTCGTCTAGTGCGCTTAAGGCAAGTTTCAACTCAGTAGGAGATTTCAGCACCACTTCGGTAGATGAGTCATTGAGTAGCGATACAACTGAAGAGCTGCGCAAAACACACTTTGACTTTTGCTTGGGCGTACGGTCTGCGTGGCGGCACACACTGAATACGCCCTTGAGCGCCCAGCGGCTTTCATAAGTTGCACGGCCCACGGCATCGGGGTCTACGAACCGAGCAAACCAGCGCCGATGCAGGGCCTTTTGAAAGCGGGCGTCCAGAATCTCTGCTGCGCGGTCATAGTAGCTGTCGTTTCCCTTGACAAACGACCAGCCATTGACATCCATCACCATCGACTTGCTACCGGCTCTCAGGATGTCGAATCCGCAGACGCGCTGTCCAAAGGCCTTAGATACTTCCCGCGCATAGCTGCGCTCCTCGTCGCTCAGCGTTGTCAGGAATCTCATTTCCTTGCCTTCGCTATTGCGCCGCACATGACCGTCGACTACCGGTGACTTGCGGGTTTCGGCATGAGCGTAGGTCTTTCCCACTGTATACACTTTCACGTCAACCGCATTATCGACACTAATGAATTCTTCATATACGAATGATCCCTCGGTGCGAACATGTGCAGGGCCGGGCACGAATTCGCTGGACTTGTTGCCGACCTTGCGAAACAGCCGGCGCACGCCGCCTCCTTGCGCCTGCGAGTAGTAGATGTAGATGTTGTGGTTTTCGGCATCGCATGGCTTTTCCACAAACGGCTTGCGGATAAGCTGGCTGCCCACCTGCAGTGTGTCTTCGTCTATCTCTGTGACGCTGGTAGCCACATTGGAATCCGTGCCCAGACGAAACCCCATTCGCTGCTCTACCACGCTTTGTAGCAAGGGATGTACGTTGGGTCCACCGTCTCTGCTCACAACCAGATGGAATGGTGTAGGCACATTGATGTGATGCAGCATCTCCAGCACAATCCGCCGGTCAAACAGCAGGAACTGGCGCACCAGCGAGTTTACCAAGAACGGCTTGCGTAACTGTGCATACTGCAGCGCCTTTTCGAGTGGAAATCCTTGCGAGAAGAAGGAGATGAGAAAGTCGCATGCAGGCCACTTTTCCACGTCTTCGTCCAGAATAGTTTTCTCGCCGAAAAACACCACCTTGTAGCGATCCGTTGCTTGCAGGCGCTGCAGGATATTGGCCATGGCTTTGGACCGTGCCTTGCTGTCCATGGCGCAGATGCCGATGATCGGCTGCGTGCGTCCTTCAAACTGCGGGAGATCCATAAAGTGCGACTGCGACATCTGCCTCCCTAACTCTGTTACCGCCGATTCCATCCTGCACTTCTAATCAATATTATAAAAAATCTGCGGAAAGAACAGTTTATCCCCAATTAAAATGAGTAGATCATCTGGTTATTTTTCTTTCACGAGGTACCAATTTCCACACAATATCCCGGCTTTTTCCGCAATACATGGAGGTCCAGAACACTAAAGTTTTAAGCAGTTGTATTTTACAGGAAAAAAGGTTTAGTTTGACCAATGCAAGTTATGGCTTGCCCCCTTTTACCATGTCTCATGGACACCGTTCGAGGGGGTCTGAACTTCGCGGCTGACCATCTCCACTGGGCTTTGGTGCCACGGAGCCTCGGCATCGTCGGCATCCAACAGCCCCTTAAGATATGTGTGTTTGGTCGTCTCGAACGACTCGTCCTGCGTAGAGCGGCCGACAGCAGTGGCCAGTGCCCGCCGGGCAGGCTGCACGGATGCACGGAAAGCAGTGAATGAACGGATAGCAAACATAGTGTTGAAAAGCTCGGTTGGTTTTTTTTTTTGTTAGAGAAGGAGGTGAAGATGGCTGGTGGTGGGAAGGGGGAATGGATGGCTTTATATATGCCTCCCCTATCTCAATGCCATCTGTAATCTCAATTCCATCCCGACTACTAAGCTAAACTCCATTGGCTGAAACCTTCCGACGGAAGCGGTAATTTTTGGTCTTTTGCCATGCAAGCGGGGCCGTGCATTTATGACGTTGCTTTTTTGTGACTGGCAATCCATAAGATTTCCAGATTAGGGAATACGAGTCGGCCAAACGCACCAACCGCTTTTCATGGGAAAAAAGTTATATCTGAAATCCCATTGGCTGCAATTTGAACAAAAAGAGGGATCACGCCACCCCCTGCAATGGCCATTTTTCTGGATACTTCAATGGGAGCTTAAACTCAAAAGTGCTGTTGAGAGAGCATTCCGGCAGTTTTACGTTCTCTACTGCTCCCTGTATTCAAGAGCCATTTCTGCCGAGAAATAAAATGCTGTCTTGCGAATGCTGGGGCCAGAAATGATGTGTGCGAAATTTAAAGCTATGAGCTTCATGCATAAAACGTTGTTCCCACAAAGCACACGCCCCGTATATTTCAAAATAGCTGAAATGCTTTTCTTGTTTCTCACTCGGCGAAGCTTACTTTAAATGTAAAGAAAATTTTGCATATAGAATGCGACTGCAAAATTGCGTCAGTATGTACAATTAGATGCACGCTTACCAACTAGGTGTTTTTAGTATACAGAAAATAATTAAACTAGCCATTTTTAGCCTTGGAACACCTGCTCTGGCCGCCAAACTGGCATGTGCAGATTCTCCTGCACATGCCGGCTCACCATTTCAATATTGTCTTTGCGCCAAGGCGCATCCGAATCGTCGGTCTTTAGAAGATCCGTCAAGTACTGGTGCTCTTCCATCAGCGCTTGCAGCTGCTGCTCATGTGACATATGGTCGCCACGCGTATACACCGACGTGTTGGTGTATAGCCGCTGGCTGCCGACCGGCAGCACACCATATAGTCCCGCCACCCGTACCCGCCGTCCAACAGGGTTGCTAATACGTACAAACATTTTTTTTTTGGATAGAACTATGGAAAAAGAAAAAAGGTTCGTTTATACCATGTGAAGTAAAGCGGGTGCGTGTCGTGGGGACTTTTAAACAGTTTTTTCACTTGGGCAAGGGGACACCAATTAGATGGAAGGGAGGTAAAATTTGCATGAAAGCAGGTGACGTTAATGTTGTGTGCCCAAACTTTCGCCCTTTTAGAAAAAAGTCCGTGCCGTGGGTACACGGAAAAAGGTATAAGTTGTACTGGTTGCACTTGTGCAGGTGATAACTCCTAGAGTTCACATGCTCACAACATCTCGCACCGGACATTGCGCCCTCATTGGTAAAAAATGTGCTTCCGTTTTACCGGCCACTGAAATAGCCCTTCTTGATCCAGTAAGAGATAAGATGTCTTCTGCGCAATATGTTGCGGTAGCCAACTGCTATTCAATGCAAGCTAAAGTGTTTATTAGAGCTAAACATTCCGCATAACTTGCAACAATACTACATATCTAGGACCAGCTATATGTGGCTTATGGTTTATCAGTTTAAACGCCAATCTCTCAATTTCCGGAGTAGCAAATCTGGTCTTAAAGTACGGATCCATCAGGGTTGCTTCCACAGCGCTCAAGTCGAAATCAGCGATTGTATCCATATAAATTCTGTCTAAATGAGGGCACAATACTGCTAATATCACGATCAATACCGATACGCCTTCATACCCCCATTCTTGCTCATAAAACAAGAACAGCTGTTTCAAGCAATGATTTACATTTTTCATTTTCTGTTTTATGGTGCGGTATATTTGGTGTAAATCTAAACACCTGAAGTCGATATCGGCAGTTTGGAACTCGACACTAAATACATGCAGATGAGAAAAACAGCCAAGAATATTCACTATCTTAGTTATAGTTAATGGTGTTTTCAATCTCAAATACTTTATATTTGGAAAATCTATGGTTTTGTCAATGTATGCTTGCAAAACCTTATAGCATGCCTTTGCGGCTACCACATCATTTATATGCAATCCGTATAAATTATCGAGCTTGAGTTTTATAAACCGATCAAACATTTTAAAGCTCGATGAGGTTTTGATTGATACTGTATTTAAAAAAGTTATGGTGCGGATTGTAGAGGGTATTTTACATATCATATTCAACACATGGTCATTTACATATATTTGAAGATGCTTGATATTGCTTCTAAGTAAAACATCATCCTCAAACGGATATGGAAAGTTGATATAGACAAACTCTAGCACTGGGAATGGAGATGGCGAGCTACCTGCTGGCACTTTAACCAGGTTCATATTCAAGTTGGCTTCTAATGAAATTATTTTCAAGCTTGGGTAGCTTTTATTGCCACTAAGCATATTCAATCCATAGGTATGGCTACAGTGCAAATTCAGCTCATTCAAATTGTCAGAATTACGGTGAACCAATTGCAATGTGCTTTGCCAGTGATCATCCCAGTTACATTGAAGTCTTTGAAGCTTGATATCACCAACTTCCACCCCTACTGCTTCCATAAGACTTAAATTCACATAAAAATCTCCTGCCATTTTTTCAAGCAATTTATGGAAGCCCACAATTTCCTTCTTATAAGCCAAATTATCAATTGCCAACTCTACTGCCTTTGTATTGGGAATGATTCCCTTAATCTGAAATGAACTATTAGATAGATGCTCTAACGGCAAATAGCCGGTTATTTCTATCTTTACCTTCAAAAAATGGGCCCTAGGAAAATCTAACTTCATTAGCTCTTTAGCATCAAGTATATCTCTATAGTTCAAGCATAGCTCTAGCCTCCTTACAAACCTATTGTAGTACGGGTATAAAAAATCTAGAGAAAGGCTAGATTGAGTGGAATAGTATTTTGCAAAGTTTGTCTGTATTTTCAGTTCGCAAGTTGAAAACATAATAGATAGTGTCAGCTCTCTCCACCTAGCACATACATGTGATAGGGACCAGTGTTTATAAAAGTTATCTATTCGAGCAGAATTTGGCGGTATTACCACCAAATAGACAATGTTTTCAATAATATGTGATGGAAGTAATGAATAAGCAGGCATAAAAAATTATATTGAGCAAAAGTAAAAAAAAAAAAGCGTTTTGTTGTAAGAATGCATTCAAAATACTTCAAAGGCTAAAAAAGAAAAACTCCTTTTAAGTGCAAAGTGTGTGGTTAAAGACGGCTTTAATTGGATAGCAGACATTCCGCTTTAATTTATTGCCCAAGTTTCATTACAATATTGTTCAGGTGCGGATAGTGCTCCGAATATTCTTGAACAAACCTATTTACAGTTAAACTAGGTAGCTGTTTTGCAAATAAGGCTTTCAGTGCAGGTAGTCTAGGCAATAAGTACTTTGTGAACACAGCTGCTGCAGATGTAGTATTTGAACCTTCCATAAAACTTAAACGCAGTTCAACTAGCTTCAAGTTGAGTGGCTGTGCGTCTGTACACTTATATCTGTCATAATCCAAAACATATTTCGAATCATCGGAAGTAACCTGGGTTATTTTCATAAAAGAGACATACTTCAAGTTTGGCATATTCATCAGTATGTTTGGGATACAGTCACCAACAACTTTTGTACAAATAGCCATTCTAGTCAAACTAAAGCAGCGCGTACTGTTGTATATGTCATTTGAAATGAATTGGTTTATACAAATGGTTGCTGCGCACGATTTAGCTCCTTTACATAGAATGTTGTCCATAAGTAAAAACGGATCTGAAATCTCTTCAGATTTTTTGTATGTAAGGCTCATAGCAAGTTTATCAATCTGGGGCAATCTTTTAATTGACTCTAGCATTTTCATGGAGCCCGATATGTCCAATAACTGGATGTGATCAGGAAGTATAGCATAATCGATAATTGGAACTAATGCTTCATCCATATAGGCACTCAGTTGCTGAAGTTTTGGAAAGCTTACAAGAGGATAATTTAGCTTGGTGTACTCTACGTTATCCTCGGTGGTCATGGTGTAGCCTACTTTAAGTCTGAGCAAGTTTGGAAAGACGATAGTTTGTGGTGTTTCTGAAACTGCAAACATTGACCATGCGTAGCTGTAAGGTATTTCAAATAGCTCCAATAGAACAAGGTTATCTGGAGCCATCTTGGGCAACAGTTCAACGGTAAGTGTGTTTAGCTTGAGCTTGGATATTCTATCTAGTATCACATCCTGAGTATCAGGCAATTCGTGCTTATTTATAAACTGGGTAATTTGCTTGCCATATTTTCTGGTTAGTTTACCAAAGAAACTGTCTAAATTTGGCCGGATGCCCAAGTATTTCAAACAGGTTATATTTGGCATTAGGCAGCATATTTCGTTACATACCCTATCTATATCGTCATTAAGTGAAGCTGTACTTAGCATAGCCTGTGTATTTTGTAGGTTATGTTCTAGCTTCAGATGCAGGGAGGTGACTGCTGGCCACTTTGTGGGTCTTAGCAAGTTAATAATAGCATATAGTCCCGGAAATGGATCTGCAGCATGAAATATACTTATAGTAATATGCTTAATTAGCCCAGTTTTGCCAGCGCTAGCTATCAACCCAATATTACTAGCTATGGCAACATCGCTCGGTTCACTATTCTGCTTTAGAACTGCAGCCGTACCATATTCAATGCCAACTCGATTAAACAGGAAGGGCATGCCTATAGTGCGCCATAGCTGACAAACAGATAGCACCGGTAAGCAGCTTTTCCACTGCTCAGGCTCATATGTTTTGCTATGCAAGCAGCACTGGAGAACAGCGATGATAATATCTTCGGGCAAACTATTAATATTCATGTTAAATTATAGACAAAGAAAAATATGGATTTCTTCCTTTAAAATTTTCTGTGTCCTAAAAAGAACCCTTTTGCTCAAAGCACCAAGCTAGTATAAGAAAATTACAGCAAGTCGTCGCCATTGGCAGCTTGGTCCATACTAATAAACGGCTCAGCAATAGACTTAATCATGGCATCTCCACAAAGCACACATTCACCAGCCACCAGCGCATCAAGCTGCTGCTTGGCTCGCCTTTGCTGCTGCTCCAGCTGTTCATCAGAATCCAAAGGCTTGGAACTGCTTTTCGCTTTGCCCATCAGTGGAGTTAGCCGTAGTTGCCGGCGCTGTTTGGTAATTTCACCAAACTGTGTCTGCAGCTCTTGAATCCGTCGACGCTGCACTCGGTTGCATGAGCTGACCACCCGGCGAGTTAGGCAGTCGCTGTGGAATGAGTGCTGGCAAGGGAATGCGTAAAACTGCCGTATCCAAAGCGGCTCGTTGCATACCTGGCAAGTTTCCTCGGTGCTTAAAATGGCAAATCGGTTCTTTAATGTAGCCATATCGCTCTGCATAGCCTCGGCAGTGCGTGTTGCTTCGTCCATTTCCGCACGCAGGTCTTGAATCTGCATTTCATAGTCCTCAAGTGCCACGCAAATATCGTCTTTAAAGTCGTCCACCCGAGTAAAGTCTGGAAAGAACGGTAGAATGTCTTCCACTCCCAGACGATTAGAGCGCCGCACTAGCTCCATCACCTCGGACGCCGGCTCCTTGGCCTGAATCATATGCTGAGCAATCTTCAGCCATAAACGTTTGCATAGCTTGTCATCATCTGGCCGCTCGGCGTGGATCTGTGCCAACTCAATATCACCTTGTTTTAAAGCAAGCTCCACTGCGTCCTCGTGTAGCTTCAACAGGCTGTATAAGTGTACACAGCTTTGAATCCGCCCATAGCGCTTACACATACGCAGCGCATAATCGGGATCATACAGCATGTCCTTGCCATAGGTAGTTAAAAAGGACATAAGCTCTGACTCGCTGTCGCTTGCCGAGTCCTTTACTAGCAGCGTAAGGTAATAGTTGTAGACGACAGGATCGCGGCACACTTGTTTTTGGATGCAGAAGCGCAAGTAGCGAATAGCCTGGTTAGCACCACTGCCCAATGTGTCGTGTCCGTAGCGCATAAATGCTGGAATCAGCTTGCTAGGAATCAAGTTTGGCTGGCGCATCAGTATATCCACCAACGCAACCGGCTCTGCGTTCATCAGAGCTGGCGAGTACTTGTAAAACATCTCTGGCGTGCCATAGTGGCCCAATACCTCGATAGCACGAAGGAACTCTTCTTTTTCCATCCAATATTCAACAATACGCTCGTAATCGCCACGAAGAGACGCGTAAAACAGCCAAAAGTCGCGCCTGCCATGGCTTTCTGCTAGTTGGTAAGTAGTGTTTGGATCCACCGCATTCTTGTGTTCTTCAACCAAGGCATATAGCTCGTTTTGCACCTTTGTTTTCTCCTGCTCAAAAGTAGCAATGGCGTTTGATTGCGGCTCGACAGGACTCTGTCCATTGGGAGATCCAGACTCGGGCTTATCTACAGCGGTGATTTGCTCTGCAGAAGACGACACAGCCGACGCTCCTAGCGAAGATATTTTAGCGTCAACCTCGCCTACTATGCTCAAGTATATCTCAATCAGCCACATAACCAGCAGCGTTGTTTGCGTGCGGTCTTGCTTTTGCAGCGTGCTTAGCTTGGAAAGTAAATATGCCTGCAGCATGCGATTGTCCTTTTTCTCCATAAACCGCATCACTACTTCTTCAAAGCTAAGGGACGTATGTGCAAAGATCTCTGCTGATTGCATATAGTTTTCGGTCGCAAACAGATGCTCTGCTTGGGCACGTAAAACGGTATCTCGCTGAGCATCGTTGTAGCAGTGCTTTAGGGCAGCATCAAACTGGTGTCGCGTCAAAAATATGTTCCACACATCGCGATCCTCATCCGTAACCACTAGCTCGTATATGTTGGTTGGCGAGTATAGCCAACATGTGCGTTTGGCTTCGTCAACAGTTAGTCCCTGAAGGGTTCCACCAGAGCTCTCTGGCGCAACGCTTTGCTCATACACCAGCTTGTTATTCAGCATGTTGAGCGCACATATACGGTCAGAGTACTGCAGCAAAATATGGAACGCAGTCAACGACAACGCAGTCGGCTGCTCGGAACCATCAGCATCGCCATTAGCAGCATTTGAAGATGTCGGGTAAGGAATTAGCGCAGCATTTTCTATCACACTGTCGCCAGACTCCTGGGCGCCAAATGTCAGCCGTCCAAAAAACACTCCCATCGAAGTCAGCCACGCAAAATCTGTAGCTATGGCCTGAACTTGATTTCCCAAAACAGTTTCTCGGTGGTGTACGGTTAGCGCTCCCGGGCCAGGCATTCCCGGGATCTCCTGGAAGTTTGGGTTAGCCAGGCCATTATGCAGCATAGCCTCGAACACCGAAGACTTGTCTCCAGCTTGCGTTTCCAGATCAGCAGCACCAATAACCTGGTACATACGAGTACCTGTAGCTATCAAAACCACATGTTGCTTTCTTCGGTCAGGGAATGCCTCCATGGCAATACCAGTGACTCGTTCGCGCACCGGTAGCTCAGCTACGCATTTGACTGCAGTATCTATGCGCTTCGCCTTGGCATCGCCGCTTGGACGCAGTTCGGTCTCGTAAAGCTTTCCGTCATGAGTTCCTACCAGAATCGTACGTGAAGATGAGTTGGCTGTGGACCATGCCATGCTGTTCCATGCAACTGCAGTGACCTCCATGTTTTTAAACTTGCTGAGCATTTTGGCATGTTCCCAGCCGTCATAGTAATAAAAGCTCTCGCCCTGGGGCGTCGAAAGCAGCAAATGCCGACCAGTGGGGTCCAGAAACACATTGCAAGCCCGTAGGCTAGTTGGGTTTACAGGCACACTGGCCTCAATAATGTTGTGCGCTTCTTGGAGTTTTATGCGTAGTATTTTGGCACCCTCAATAACCAGCACAAGAGTGTCGTTGGCCACTGCCAGCGATATAATCTTGTTAGGCACCTGAAATTGCACTGTGTCTAGAGAGAAAATGGGAGCGTCCTCGGCCTCCAGTGTTGTTGTTATGTAGCCATCCGCGTCCAGCCCATTTATGCCCAATGCCAGCCCATCTTGCTGCTGGTTCGAATAGGCATTTGGCACCGATAAGCTGCCGTTTGGCTGCTGCTGTTGCCGTCGAACAGTAGATTCGTATTCAGCATAATCGTCCAATAATGACATTTGAATAATTAACAAAAAGAGAGAAATTAGTTACTCTGGCTGTATTCTGACAATTCAGCTAGTTTTTCATTCAGCTCTTTCTGACACTCGGCCAGTACTTTTTTCTGGTCCTTCTGAGAGATGCTGATGCCGGGGAGTGACGCAAACGTGTTCCGCAAGTAGTCCATATGCTGGGTAATGGCCTCCATCCGTTGCACAAGCTCAGCTCGCCGATCCTCGCTATCCACGCACAAGTCCAGGATCTCGGCACACTGCTGAAGCAGCGTAAAGTCGCTTGGCTTGAGCTGATCCATAATGAATAACCGTATTTGATTACATCAAATGGTTTCAAAATCGGTTTAGTGGCTGGATGCTGAAAATTACATGCTTATGGTATAATTAAATGTGCAAACACAGTACAGAGCAAATGATACCTTTTCACACGCTGGGTACACAAGCGCATTAAACCAAATTGATCTGCGACCAAATAGGTAACGAGGCTTGCTTTATATTTGTTTTTGTTGGGCAAACAACTAATGTATCCTAGAAACCGGTGTTCCAAATAGAACATTTAATTTAAACACCGACATTCCCCTGATCTGGAAATGAAACGCACAGACAGAAATGAACTTGCAAATAACAAGTCAGCTGGATTGTTTTTTTCTTCTTCTTTGCTTTTTCATATACTTTAAGAAAGCTTTCTATGGCATCCAACGAGCAACAGCCGTTACTTGGAGATAGCCGGGCACGTAATCGTAGCCATGCCAGCGTTGCTAGTAACTCCAGTAATAACCGGCATATAAACAGCGACTCTAGCGCATCAGCATGGTGGGCATCACGTAGCCGAGACGTGCTGTCGCTATTCACAATACTGCTACTTCTTGGAGCTGGATTGGGCATCTGGGTGTACGGCACATTGCCGACATCAGACCACGACGAGCACCCGCACGAGTATGCGCTAAGCACCAGCCGAATTAGAGAGCACCTGAGCCAGTTTCTGCAAATAGCCCAAAAGCACAATAATTCCAGATCGGTAGTCAATGGACACCAAGCCAGCGCCGACTATGTGGTGAGCCAGCTACAAGCATACGGGGATTGCGACGTGCACTTGCAGCATTTCAAGTCCCCCGTATGGACAGTCAATCAAGTACCAAAGTTGCGGGTCAAGGGACCAGTCAGCATAAACTATTTGCACGAGACAGACTTTGAAGTGTTGCGCTATGGTGGCATGGGAGCCAACATAACCGATGCGCCTGCTCAAATAGTTGCTGATGGCGGCTGTGTTGCCGAAAGCATCGGCGATATCCAAGATAAAGTAGCTATAGTGATGGCATCCAGCCAACAGTGCACTTTATTCGAGTCTGCGTTTTTGCTAGAGCAGCTTGGAGCACGAGCCGTGGTGTTTGTTCGCTCTCCAAAGTACAAAACCCCCTCCCATGCCCGAGTCCGCATAACTGACTGGAAGGAAGGAGATCCCTTAATGACCATCCCGGTAATATCCGTCACCCATTCAGTTGGCCAGCTGCTGCAGAGCACGGCCAGGGGACTTCGAGTTGACATTGAAACCGATACCAGCATCCAGGTAGTAAACACATTCAATGTCATTTGCGTGGGGCGTACGGGCGACCGAGACAACACGATAGTTGTGGGCTCGCATTTGGACTCGGTAGCTGCAGGACCAGGCATAAACGACAATGGGTCTGGATCAGCCTCGGTGCTGGAGATTCAACTAACACTGGCCAAGATAAAATTTGCTCCGCGCAACCGGCTGGTGTTTGCATGGTGGAGTGCTGAGGAGGACGGGCTGTTGGGCTCACGGCATTTTGCTCGAGTCTTGGCTCATGGATGGAAGAACCAGTGGACCCACAACGAGACTATGAATGTCGAGTGGCCCGAAATAGCATTGAACCTCAATTTCGACATGCTAGCCTCGCCCAACTACATTTCGCTCGTACACAACGGCACCGATGCGCCGGCTCGGGCGCGTACCGGATCGCAGCAAATTCAGCGAGTGTTTGAAAACTACTTTGCGCGCCACGACTATTCGTACCAGGTTACCGATATGCTTGGCGGATCGGATTTTCTGCCGTTTGTTCAGAATGGCGTGCCAGCTGGCGGCGTGCTGACGGGAGCAAGCGAAATAAAGTCGATTGAGGAGCGGGAGGAACATGGTGGGTTGGCGCATGCAGCTCTGGACACCTGCTACCATCGAGATTGCGACACACTGTTAAACATCAACATGGAAGCATTGCATAAGATGTCTCGAGCAGCCATGTATGCTATTTCGCTTCTGGCGTCCACGGCCGATTTACGCGGCTATTTGGCAGGGAACCTAAGTCCATATTAAGTCTTTTTTATTGAACTGAAGCCTTTTCTAAAAGAATAGCCCACGACTTTAGCAAGCAGTCTTGAGGCAATGAGCGGCCAATAAGCACCAGTTTATAGAGCGAACCAGAGCTCTCCGTCATCTGGGGCCGAGGAACCACAAACGAATCGTACATTTCACGTACGCCCTGCACGACCACAGTGGCTTGAGCATGCTTCTGCTCGCTGCCAACAGGCATAAAGGCAGCTACCGAAAGCAGCGCCTTGAGCCGTAGCATTTCCATTTCCCGGTGCTCGTCGGTAGCATCAACAAGGGGCACCCGTGCGTCCCACAGCAGCTCCTGGATCCACTCATCCACTGCTGGCCAGTGCAGTCGGCCGGGTGCATTCAGTGCCACCGTACTTATGCTCGAGTCGATGTGGTGGTGTCCATGCTGGTTCACAAACGGCAGAGTCTCGGGGTCCACGCCAGCATAAGCACCGATACTCAGCACATGGTCCAGATTCACCCGGGCATACTGCGCATGTACCAGTTTGGCAGCACCGTTGATGTCCCGGATAGCCGCGTCGATATCCTGCAGCTCGCCGCTGCTTACCAGGTCGGTCTTGTTGACAATGACGCGGTCGGCAAACGCCAGCTGCTTCTGCGCCCCGTTCATCTCACCCACCGCCTGCTCGCCCAGCTGCCTGCGGATATTCTTGGCATCTACCATGGTGACGATGCCGTCTAACCGGATATCGCTGCCTAGTTCCTCGTTCGACCATAGCATGGCTGCGATGGAGCCGGGGTCCGCCAGCCCCGTGGTCTCCAGCAAAATGTAGTCGAATTTCCCCTTGCGCCGCATCAGCGACTCGATGGCCTTAAGCCCCTTGTCTTTGACCGTGCAGCACAGGCAGCCGTTTTTGAGATCCAGCCATTCCTCCACCATCTCGCCGTTGTCCACCGATGTAAATGACTGGTCGATGCCCTGTGAGTCGCCAAACTCGTTCATAATCACTGCGATGCGCTTGCCGTGCTCCTCGGTTAGAATGTAGTTGAGCAAGGTGGTTTTGCCGGCGCCCAAGTAGCCCGTCAGTATGGTTGCTGGCACTATTTTGTCTGCTTCGTCGGGCCTGTTTTCAGCTTCTGGCTTTGCTGCTGGAGCTGCATTCGCTGCTGAAATAGGCCCAGACTCGGGTTCAGCGGCTGCATTGGGCGGAATTAGCTCAGGAATTTCCTCGTCCATTCTCT
Organism: Coemansia sp. RSA 1250; assembly: GCA_027578955.1. Classification (NCBI taxonomy): domain Eukaryota; kingdom Fungi; phylum Kickxellomycota; class Kickxellomycetes; order Kickxellales; family Kickxellaceae; genus Coemansia; species Coemansia sp. RSA 1250. Next base: position 198,305 of record JANBTS010000003.1, on the reverse strand, counting down.
AGCCTCCCCAAAATGAAAATAAAAAGAAGAAAAAAAAAAAAGGAGAAAGAGCCCATCTATTACGTCACAAGATTTCTAGTTGCCTCCCCAGTTGAAAAAGCCCGAAGTACGGCCAGACGGCTTTTCCTCGGCAGCTACCGGCGGTGCAGCTCCACTGCCGCCTCCTCCGCGCAGAGGCTTGGCAATGCGGCTGAACCGCAGCACGTTGTTGCTGGTCGGCGCTGGACGCGTCGAATCTTGGGCACGTATCATGCTCTGCAGCTCATCTGCCTTGCGCTTCCATGCCTCGGCCTGGTTGCTCGTATCATCAAGCCGGGCTTCCAAATAAGTGATGCGCTCGGTGCGTGCCAGCAGCTTGCGGTTGGCTAGCGACAGCTCCTTCTTCAGATCCGTGTTCTGCACCACCAGCTCCTTCTGCATCAGCGTCAGCTGCGCAACGTTCTTTTCCAGAAGCTGCATCCTTTGCGGCTGGTTCGGGTTGCGCCGGTTCAGCTGCGCATTCTGGCTGCGCTGCTCGTCAAGCGCCATTTCGAGCTCGATGATCTTTTCGCAGCGGTTTTGCACGTCGCGCATAAGCGACTTGCGCATGGTGTCGTATTCCAGAATCCGCTGGGCCATTTCGCGCCGCATAATCCCCATCTCGCGCTCCTTCAGCATTGCATGCTCCGTAGCTGCTGTCACGTCGCCGCCGCCGATCACGACCGCGCCGCCCTCCTGCTTGGCCTTTTCCTCCTCCAGCTGCTCCACTTTAGCCGCCAGCTCGCGGTTCTCGCTGCGCAGCTCCCGGATAGTCTCTGTGTTTTTCGAGTTCTCATCTTCGCGGCGCTGCAAATCGGCAAGCGCCGTGTCCAGCTGGGATTTTTGGCTGGCAATCTTGTTGTTGTAGTGGTCTTCCAGCTTCTGCTTGAGATCATTGATGGTCTCGTTGTCGCGGCTGCTCTGCTGCTCGTCTGCCACAATCGACTGCTCCAGCATCTCCTCGTACTCTATAAGCAGCTTCTCGTACTTTGCGTCGATATCCGCGCACTTTGCAGCCAACTCGCTGTTTTTGCGATTCAGGTTCTGAATGTCGTCGTCCTTGCCCTGGACCATGTCAAGGGCCTCATCGCGTTCACGGCGCGCTCGCTTAATGATCTCAATCTTTTTGCTGTCATCGTCGCCCGCCTCTACCAGCGAGCGCAGCAGATCGCTCATATCCGCCTCATGCCGCGACATGTCTCTGGCCGAATCCATTCCGTTGACCATTGCGGCTACTCGTTCCGCCCGCTCCTTTTCTTTGTCGGTGCTGTCGACTTCGCTCGTAACGCTGCGCAGCTCGGTGATCTGCTGCTGCAGCTTTTCCGTCTCTGCAGCCAGCTCGCGGTTAGCCTCAGCCATGCTTTCTATAGTCATTTCGGCTTCCTTGTGCTCAAACTTTATCTTTTCCAGCTCCAGCTTCAGCTGTGTAGCTTCCGTCGATATGTCTTCGCTGCGCTTAACTGACGACTGAGACTCGTTGCGCAAAAACTCCAGCTCCTCCCGTATAAGTGCACACTCGCGCAACGACGCTTGCAGCTCATGGTCCTTTTCTGCCACCATATCGTTTAGCTCGTTCTCTCGGCGCAAAAACTCTTCACGCTCGTCCTCGCTCATGACAATGGTCGGAGATCCTGAACGCGACCCTATTTCGGACATCAGCGACTCGTGCAGTAGCGTAGGGGTGGGCGAGCCTACGCGCATGCTGTTGGGCGTCGGGCTCAGTTGAAGTGCAGCATTGCCAGCGCCAGCACTGACAGAGCTGCGACTCATTGATGCCCGCGGAGTAGATGCTCCCGCCCGGGCCGCGCTGCTCTTTGCCGATGGCGTCGAGGGTGCTGCTGCAGGCTTGTCCTTGCCCACAACCTTGTCCCAAGTAACGTAGTTTTCGCTCTCTACCACTCCTCCCGACCGCCATATTTTGACCTCGCCCTCTAGCGCCGTAATGTATGTCTGGAAGGACACGCACTGCGCTCGTGTCTTTTTGAGCATGAGCTTGAGCTCGGCAGGGCTGAAGTCCTGATTGACCTTGGCCTTGTTCTTGATAGACTTGGCCCGCATACCAAACCGCAGCGTGCTCACGGTCTCTGCTGCGTTAAACGATGAGGGCGAGCAGTTGATGATAAGCGTGGTTCGCGAGTTGCCACCAAGCGACTCTTGCAGAATCCGCGTCAGCTTGGAATCGCGGTACGGAATATGCGTTGACTTGCCATCTGTAAGCGCATTGATGACCATGCCCAGAGCCGATAGCGACTTGTTGATCTTTTTGGCTTCTTCCAGGGTCTGGCCAGTAGCTCCCGTTTTGCCCACCTTTTCCGAGCCTGCCAGATCAACCAAAAACAAGCGGCCCATCTTGGTCTTGCCGCTTACTGTGTCTTTTTGCTCGATGGTTATTTGGAATATGCTGTGACTGCGCGAACTCTCGGCGTTCATGTTTGTGTAAGCAACCACGCGGTTTTTGGCTCCCTGCCGCATGACCTGGTACACCTCATCAATGCTGCTGACAAAGACCTCCATAAGCCCCTTGACATAGACGCCGTTGGCCTTGTCCTCGTGCACCGGCAGATTGGCCTCATCGGGGTTGAGCAAGTCGCGAATCCGCTCCATGTAGATTTCCATATACGACGCCTTGACCATGTACTCGACTGTGGGCGGAGACTCGATGATTTTGCTGAATACGCCTTCGACAATTCGGGGGATAATGCCTCGTAGCTCGTCATTGTCGATATCTGCACCCATCATGGTAAATGTCTTTCCGGAGCCAGTCTGGCCGTAGCAAAACACCGTGCCGTTATACCCGTTAAACACGTCTACACAAAGAAATAGTAATTCCCAGCCCTTTGAACTCACAAGCAAACCTCAATGCTTACCTTCCAACGTATCGTGAATGGCATAGTTGTATATCTGCGGCTGGGTGGTTTCGGGACCAAACACCCGATCAAATGTGAAAGAGCCTGTATGCTCGTCGCACTACGCATTTATGCACAGTAAAAGTCACGCTATTAGTCCACTTTTGCACTTCAACTTCTCGCTGCTGCTCAGAATGCATACCTTTATGCCAACAGTGGTCTCATCTTCCAAGTCAATTACAGATGTTCCACCAGATTTCCTTTCGAGCGAATTAGGCGGACGGAACCTCGCAACAACCTTGATGTTGTTGTCCTGGGACATTGTTTCCGGTAATGAAGCCCTAGACTTGAATTGTTGTTTTTTTTTTTAAAAAAAAAAGGACGCCTTCCAAGTTTACTGCTTTGAGAGAAACGAAAGTCTAGCCGTTAAAGCACAACAATAAAAGAATTATCAATAAGCAAAAGAAATAGTGGAAAGGAAGAGAAAAAAGATGGGGGAGGGAGATGTTTATAAAGTGGAGATGCGAGTGGAGATCTATTTTACCCGCTTTTCCTGGCGCAGTCTACGGACCAAAACGTCATTAGTATCGCATAGTGCCGAGTAGGGGCAAGTGCACCGTAGCTCTCGATTAGTCGTGCGCATGGTTATGGACCACCGCTCAGAGCGCTCACGCACTCGGCCGTCAATCAGATCAGATCTGCGCATACGAATGGCATGTTCCCATCCAAAGCGGGCCTCGCCCGTCATCAGCACCAGGCTCCGGGGCATCAGGTCAATGGAGGTGGGCGGACAGCCAGCCGCCGGCTTGCGAAAGTCCATCTGCACCGGCGTGCCCATCGACAGAATCACCACGGTGTCTGTGAACGCCGTGTGGCTGTCCGAATGGAAGGCTATGCCGGAGCCAGGCGGGTACCGCTGGATAGTCAGCTGATCGGGCTGGGCTTCATATGCGGGCAGGCGTTCGCGAATGCGCCGAATAAAGGGGCGGAACCACGAGGGCAGCTCAAGCGACGCAGCCATGGCGGGGTCGCCGATATGCTTAAGGTGGTAGTCGAAGGCGTGCCCGTAGTGCTTGACAAACCGCTCCTGCACCTGAAACCACTTGTCTGCGCTCTGACTCTCCTCCGCGATATGCTGCATGATCTGCTTTTCCTCGTCTTCTGTAATGAAGTCTGCAATGTAGAAGAGCCCCTTGCTCTCGCCCAGCACCTCGTTGACGTTGGCGCTGGATGAGCGGTCTGCCAGGTACGCAAACTGCATATGCGTGAGGAACTCAAGAAACAGCACCTTGCCGTTGAGCTCGGCACAGGGCTTCTCGTGAAGCTCGCTGTATGCCACCAGGGCCTCGTCGCCGCTACGGAACCGCACGAAACTGTACGGCTTTCCGTGCCGCATCACCACCCGCTCAAACCCTGCATACTTTGCAAATATGGCTTCCAGCTGCTCCGTTGTGGCACCGCCTACGGCTCCGAATCCCAGATTGACGATGCATATGGTCTTGCGCGGCTGCTTGTCGAATATCTGCGAAAGCGACTGCAGATTTTCCACTCGCATCAGGGTCGTGTAAGCGTCTTCTCGATGCTTTTTGACTCGATACTGCTGGTTGCGCTCTCGCCGAGTAGTCGTCTTTTCTGTTTGCCGAGTGGGCAGCTCGTCATCACTGATACACGCTGCAAGCTCCAGCAGCTCGTTACTGCCATCATCCATCTCTTAAAAAAGACCGGTCTATATGAAGCGCCAGTTTAGCGTTTTTTTAAAAGAAAAGAAAATGATAAACTATGATGTAATCTTTTAAATTAGGGGTTATTTTGTTTTTCTTTCCCTTTACGATTTTTTTTTTACTTGCGAATGAGCAACACATCTCGGAAACGTGGCACACCGCGAATACTTGTAACTGAGGTGCAGGTTCCGCATGTAGCACGGATGACAGATCCCACCGAGCAGGCAGCAGAGTCCATCTACACCAACAGCATCTCACGCGCCCAGATCAAAGGCGGCTCGCCCACGCCGCTCTCGACATCCCGCACAACCGACCACTTCCAATCAACGCACTTTAAGCGAAGCCGGGAAGCTCCCAGCTCATGGAACCCTGCATTTGTTGATTTCCTCGAACGTCTCTGCTCGCCGCACCCGTTTGGCGTTGAGAGCCTGGGCATCTGGCATGACGAGGTGGAGCAGCTAGCTGTGCCTGAGCTTCTGACTCGCGAGCAATGGCAGGAGGCCGAGGGATTCGTAGGGTATCTGGGCGAGCAGTTGGCAGCAAACAACCCGCTTACCGGAAACCTCAACTGGGCCATGTTCCATTTTGTTGCTGGCATGCGGGCACTCAAAACTGTTGATTTCTTGACTGAAGTCGACTTGGCGCTGCGCAATTTGCTTGTGATACTGCATGTGGCCCTTTGTGGGATTTTGGCCTTTGAAAATAGCCGTGTAGCGCGTATCTTGGCGGATCGGCCGATTCCCTCTGGCGCCGTAGACTTGATCGAGGATAAGGTGCGCTCTATTGAGGGTGGTGAGGTGCGGGCGCATGCGTTTCAGCAGACACGGGCGGACACAAGTGCTCAGCGGCAGCAGCTGTTGCAGTGCGTGGTCCTGGGCATCTCGCGGTTGGACGTGCGCCGATCGACTGTAACCCATGGGTTTTATCAGCAACTGGTGCTGGTGCTGATCAGCGTAATGGCACCGCAAGTACGCGGAACAATGGCTGAAGCTCATTTGAGCGTGCTAGCTGGAGATTTGGTAGAGAATATTGGGCCATCCCGTGCATTCAATGCGGCAAGTTCACAGGCAGAGGAAATTGTCCATGCCTTGCTGCTCAATGCCATAGATGTGCATTCGCAGCCAGCAATGTCTCAGGGACTTATGCAAAGTGCCTATGCGTTTCTGTTTACTCGCCATAGCGGTGCTCATATCCGTAGATTTGAGCAAAACTCGCTGCTTCTGCTGCTGCTGCTCGTATCGCAGCCAGAAACGCAATTTTCTAATCCGTACTTGGCAGCTCTTGCCAATTTGCGCGATGTTCCCGAAGGAGCGCCATTTGTTGATACACGTGTACCTTTTCGCAAGCTGTTTGGTCGGCTGGTACGAGAAACTAATGCTATCGAGTGGTCCACTTTGCTCCACATTCTGCTTACTCGCAACGAGGCATTTTGCACTTATGTGTTGGCTCGCACTGACACCGATACGTTGGTAGAGCCTTTGCTCAAATATGTTGGCTTGGCCACTGCATTACCTTTGCCTGCTTCATCCACCTCTGCTGTTGCTCAAACTAAACCGTCTCCTGGCTCTAAATTAGCCGCTATTGTGCCTGAGTCAGAGGCCAGAGCTAAAGAAACAACCAGCAGCAGTTCTGAGAATAGCGTAGGTGCTCGTTTATGGCAAAGCGCATTGCTTCCATATGCGCTGAGTCTGGATACAGTTCCCTATATCCACTTGTACTTGTGGATGGACACCATTTTGGTGCTTTCATCAGACACCCAGTTTGTCGAGCAGCTTCAGCGTACTCTGGTAGAGTTTTGGCCAGCTACTCCTCAGCCCATGCACAAGCAACCGCTATCTCTCTGTATAGCAGCCGAGATGATGCGGGTATTTCAGCTAAACATCATGCTGCTCCGCGACAGCTATATCCATGATCTGTCACTAGGCATCCTTGTCAATATTCTCAACTCATCCACATTGATCTCCACAGCCATTTCGCAAAAGCTGCTCAAGCTATTCGAAATGATCTTGAAGCGATACTCGAAGCTCATCGGCTCTCCTCATCCCTCTGCATCTGAACAGGCCGAGTTATCTGTGTATTCCAACACCCTATCGGCATTCCTCTCGCTGTTTTACCGTCTGTCCTATTCGAATAACCCTCATTTTATATACTGCCTGTTGCAATCGAGACAAGTGCTGAGCACCTTCCGTCACTCGGCTTCAGATGCCGTGATGGCTCGAGCATCGCAAACTGCTGCTGCTCTGCGTGTACGGATAGCGTATTTCCATGCGCGAGTAGCAGTGCTCGCCAACCCGCAAGAGCAAGATATTCTACAAATGGTTGGCTCGGTTATTGCAAGCGAGCCTCGAACAAGCTCTTGTCGAGTCGACTTTACATCCTCGCTTGCTGACCCCCCTCGATGGTCCGCATTTATGCTGCAGCTGACCTGGGAGCTCACATTGACATCGCCCTTAACTATAGTTTACGAAACTAATTCACGACTGTTAAAGGACTTTGCGCACATTTAGTTTATTATACTGAAACATGTTTATTAAGTTTGATGATGCCTAATGTGATGCCCAGAGTTCGTTTGACAATAATGTTGATAGAATTAGTCTCGATCTGAACTACCGGTGAGTTATCGGGGTTTTGATTGGCAGTTGGTGCAAGTACTAGTTCAGATCTTGCTGCAATGGATGCTAACAGGCCGGCTGCTTCTTCTGGGATATTCCCGTATTTGTCCAAGCATAATCCACTGTCATCCACAACCATTACTCCGGTGACCTGCGCATCCTGTTTACAAACTGATTCAATAACTTGTCTGATTTCCGTCTCCATTATACAAATAAAAAAATAATCAAATAAAACATCCCGCATGTTTCTAACGGAAAAGATATTGAAGCGAATTTTGGGATTAAAATCACATGAAAAAAAAGCTGTTTCTTTCTTGTTTTTTTTTTTTTTTTTTTTTTCCACAAATGAAGGTAATTTTACTCGACATTGAGGGCACCACAACGCCCATATCGTTTGTACACGACACGCTATTCCCGTACGTGCTATCTACACTAGACGAATTTCTAAAAGCACACTGGACCGACCCCGAATTGCAGCCTCACATACAAGCACTTAAAGACCAAGCACTCAAAGACCAAGATGCACCACAGATCTCTAACGATCCGGCAGAAGCTCGAGAAAGCCTGATAGCCAATGTTCAGTGGCAAATGAAATTGGACAAAAAGACCGGGGCTTTAAAGGGACTGCAAGGATACATGTGGAGATTCGGGTACCAGAGTGGTAAGCTTCAGGGCGTCATGTTTGATGATGCCGTAGAGGCGATTAGGCAGTGGACGAGCGAGGGTAAACAGGTGTATATTTACTCTTCGGGTAGTGTGGAGGCTCAGAAGCTTATTTTTGGGTATAGCGACCATGGCAACTTGCTGCAGTATATTTCGGGCCATTATGACACCAAAGTCGGGGCTAAAACCAGCACCGATAGTTATCGCAAGATTGCTGAGGATATTCAAGCCAAGCCTGAAAACATTCTTTTTATAAGCGACAATATCCGTGAGATCGAGGCTGCCGATAAAGCGGGAATGCAGGTGGTGGTGTCGGTCCGTCCAGGCAATGCTCCACTTCCTTTGCACAGTTTTGCTGAATCGTCAGATTTTACCACGCTACATAAATAAAAGAGATCTATATCACAAAATATAAAGGGGGGGGTTTTAAAAAGTCCTGGCAAGGCTAACCCATATACCAGATCTAGATGGTGTGGCTGCTGCTGGACTCTAGACACTTGACAGAAGGCCGAACAACGCGGGAAGACTTGCGGACTTTGTTGGGATCGACAGGCATAGCGTCGATGCCCTGAAGGGGTTCTGGAGACGCGCAAACGGCTTTTCTCTTGCGTGTGCGTGTGGATCGTGGTGCAGGCGAGTTTGTTGCAGTGCGCAGGGACAAGTCATGCGAGGCATGTCCTGCCTGGGCGTGGCGTGGCGAGCACATGTAGGGAAGGCGGCACTTTGGCAGCTCGACTAGAATGCGCCGGCGACGAGCGTTGTCGCGGCACGATAGTTCGCAGTACCACGGCGAGTCAAACGACACGTCGGCGCTGGCAATGCCGTCTGGGTGGCAGGCCTGATGGTACGCGCGGTGGCAGCCGTCGCAGTGGACCAGGATGTTGTCGCAATGAGAAAAGTCCTGCTGGCACATCTGGCAGAACGTCTGCAGAACTGGGCGGATGCGCTCGTCGAGGGACTCGTCGGCAAAGCTCTTGAGATTGAGGCGCGGCATCTTGGAGGCAAAGCCGTAGCCCTTGTAGTCGCAGCCGTGCTTGTTGCATAGCGTGCGCTTGCCCCACGGCCCGGGCCGCCAGTTGATGCCTTCGGTGGTTCCACAGTAGCGGCACCAGTCCACGCCGTTCTGCGACAGCTCTTCAAAGATCGTCGGCCGCAGGCTCTCACGCGTCGCCACCGGGCCTGCCGTATCCACGCACGACTCGCCGCTCAAAGACACAGTATCCGAATCACCACTACACAATGAAAAAAGAATATGGGATCAGCATTGAATAATTGCACTCTGGACAAGATGTGCGCTCTCACGCATGCTGCAGACATGAAATTCATCGTTTCCATGCATATCTTAAAGGTCGATTGTTTGTAAAGGCAAAGGACTTTCCATGCCAGACGCAAGGCACCCATGGAAAGACAGGCTCTCTTTCTATGGGGCCCCTGGGAGTAAGCGGCTAATATAGTGTGCTCCCAGCACCCAAAGAACATGTCCAGCGTACTAGACAAGACAGTTTCAAGATAGTACTGATAACATGCATCCCCTTCTCCCGCTGCAAGCCCGTTTTCAAGCCTTGCGCATAATTATGCAGATCAGAGGTCTGGCGGTGCATTCAGTTTCCTAAACGGCGATCTGCTGCAAAACAGGCACGCGCACACAACCTAGAAAAAAGTGGATTTGCTTGTGGAACTTACCATGCATACTGCGACTTCGCTTGGGCAACATGAGCCGAGAGCAGCGACCTGCCATCGGCACTGGCCGGTGCCTTGATGGCCGGCGCGTCCTCGTAGTCCGACGTCACGGTGGCTGCTGGCGAGGGCTGGCGCGGGCTCAGCGTGCACGCAGTGTCGATTTCGCCCCACACAGAGCGGCCCTCGCCGCCCTGCAGATCGGCAAACAGCGCCAGGTCGGCAGACGGATCCATGTCTTCCAGCCCGTCGCTGGGCATCCCGGGGAGCCGCGGCCGCACGTCGTCCGCATCGCTTACCGGCGTCAGCTGTGGCGACTCGTGCCGCTCCTCGGGCGTGAAAAACACATCGTTGATAATCTTCTGCTTGTGGCTGGCCCCCGACATCCCCAGCAGCATCTCCAGTGGCAGCGCCGCCAGCATCCACGATGGCGGCATCATCTGCTGCGCCGGCACTGGTCGCGGTGCCACCAATGGGCTGCCGCCATTGTCTGTCTGCCGGTAACTGCCCGTTGATTGCATGCCCGCCGGATGCATCAGCGGCAGACTGCTGCTTCTGGGCTCTGCTGCCATGTGTGCTAGTGCTCCGCTGCCAGGCGCAGTTGCTGCTGCCATTGCCGCAAATGCCGCTGCTGCCGTGGTCACTGCTGATGACGTGGTAGCTGACATGGCGGTCGATGCGGCCAACGCAAATGCCGAGGCCGCCGCTGCATTGCTGTCGGAAAATGTCACGCTACCATCAGCGCCAAGAGAGTTGCTCCGCTGCTGCGTGTCAGTTGTGTATTGGCCCGCAGACGCTGTAACGTCCACCGTGGCTCTACGCTGGCTGGATGCCATGTAGTGTCCGCTGAGCCCACTGCCCAGATGCGGCTTTGCCACTGTGTTTGTCGATAGCATTGTCATAAATAAGAGGGAGAAAAAGAAAGAGTAGAACAGAGAAGGGATGTGGCCCCAGAAGGGATGGTGATATGAAAATGTCAAGGCACTTGCTTCTGCAGTAAAATACAAAAAAAAAAAAGCCTGCAATCACTTTGAGAAAGAGAGGGAGACAACCGGCTTTTATCTGGTCAACCAAGCTATTTAAAGGTAGCTTAGCACTAATGTATATATGCTTTGGGGGAGAAGTGAGTTAATATATGTAGCTGAGTCTAAGCTCCCACAAAAAACACCTTGTTGGGTATGAAGAAAGACCGTGCGCACAGCGCTCAAGAACAGATAAAAACTATGAAGAGATAAAAGAAAGAACAACTGGTTCTTGCCACTATTCAAGCTCAAGTAGAAAAGAGAAAAGCCGCCTTTATTTTCCAAGCTGTTCTTAAACTGGGTCAAGGTCCCTTGTTTTTTTTCTCACCGACTGCTTTTGGAAGCGCTTTAAATAGGTTAAAAAGAACTAATAGGGGGTGGGCAAGTGACCCGCCCCGCTTGTCTCTGCCATGGCAATCCCTGATTGGCTGCCAAAGGCGTTTTTTCGTCACAAAGACTTCTTCATTTCCAGGTCGTGGATATATAAATATCAGACTGAGAGCCAGGGGGTCTCAGTTGAAGTCTTGGCACACCTCCTCGCCATCACTTGACCTGCAACATCCGCGGGGGAAAGGCTGCTAAAACGGCGGCCTCTTTTGCTCTCCTTTGAGAGCCCACCGGCCCATGTGGTTTCTTTGAGAGCCAGGCGCAGTCTTGCCATCCCATTCTCAGCTGGCGTTTGGGAGGTAGAAATGGCGTGAGCCAAGCATCTGCCTAAATCGCGATATATTCCAGATTGATCGATTGTGCTGGAGGCAATGTGCCCTAATGCGGGTCAAACTACCTGTACCAGCCCATAAAAGGAAAGGCGCTTGCAAAAAATAACAGCTTTATCGGCCAAATTTATAAGAGAGAAATCTAGATTGGCACGCTCGTTCTTTAGCATCCAACCACGTGTATGCTGTAACTCCTTCCCCGCGCTTTAAACAAAAGAGCAATCGTCCTGCACCCGGCAGATCTCTAGTTCCAGCGTCCGGGGCTGAGCTGAATCACACCATATTCGCCAGAGTACATCCAGTCTTTGCGCAGCGCAAACAGCTCCCTGGCTCTCTGCGGGTCTACGCCAACAATAGTGTCGCACTTTGCTGTGCGCAGACTAACGACTGCTGGTGCATTTGGGTCCGTGGCAATCGGGCCAATAGCGTCGATAAATGGCGTCGATACCGGCCATTGCAGGTCGTAGATAAGCTTGCGGTAGTTCAGGTCGCCCTTGAAAATGACACAGTCGGCGTTTACCAGCTCCATCCACGTGTCGCTGCCTTCTGAAGGGAGGTAGCGGTATCCGTACGGCCCGGTCCAAAACAGCTCGTCCTTGAGCACCCACACGTTGGATGCCAGCAGGCTGCTCCACTGGTTGCCCAGGCTCTTGAGCACCGCCTCGTCAGAAGACGACAGTCCCGAAGCGCCCACCGATTGCGGATCTTGCAGGGCATTTATCAACCAGTAAAAGTCCTGGTTGGTGACGTCGGACACGTACCAGGGGATGCGTTTGGGATGGAACACGATCTGCTGGGCGATGCCCACCGACACCAGCCAGTGCGCCAGCAGCACATCCTGCAGCAGCTCAAACCCCGAGTTGTCCAGCACGATGTCCACCCGGCCCTTACTGATCCGGCTCACTATGCTCCAGATCTTGTCCGTATCGTTGGAAACAATCTTGCTGTTGTTTTCACCCGAGGATATCTGCGCCTGCATCTCCTCCAGACGCTCGTTGCTTAGATCAGGGAACATGCTCAGGTCCGTCTGGTTGCCCCACAGGCTGGCTTGCAGCATCTCGATAAACGCCAGATGCAGCTTGGTCGTGCTTGGGTCCTCAAGGCATTCGCGAGTCAGCTTGTCTACTCGAGCACATAGCTTGGCCACGGCCACCATCGATGCTATAAATGTGTTCTTCTTTCTGCTTGCAAAAAAGTCGTACGTGTTCCAGTATTGGGATCTTTTAAATATCATGGCGATCCGACGGTACAGATACGGCTCCCACACCAGAAACGGAGCACTGTACCAGGTGGCCTGAGGAAAGTACTTTGCTAGCCACGAGTTCCACTTGGCAGTGTCTCCGACTCCATCTTCTTCCAGCGGCGTGAGCAGCTTGTCTGTTACCATTTCGTGCTTTAGCCGAGACAATGCGCTTGTCAGCTGCTTGCCCTCCGCAACTGCTTCATCAGAATCAGTGCGACTTTGTATAGCCGCGTAGAAATCATTGATTACATCAGTCAGTATATGAGGCACGCGGTCGTGGAGAGACGTGTAAGTAAAGTTACTTCCGTCCTTGGCCGCAATAAGGGGCGGAAATGGCGTGTTGTTGGGTGCAAAGCTCTCCATAGCTGAAAAAGAAAAATATAGATAAGAAATGTGTGTCGTCATCAAAGACCGATACTTCCCCTAAAGTTGCCGTTTTTTTTTTTTTTGAAATCCAGTTCTGCAAGTATGACCAATAGGGGCAGAACCGGGTTCGCTGGCTTAACAAAATGAGATGCTGCAGCGGCAAACAGAAAAATCTGCACAAGAAAGCACTGACTTTTTTTATGTGCTCAAACAATTGATTCAGCTGCTTACCCCTTTCTTTCCCATTCTGTTCGAGGCTTCTCTCTCTCTCTTTTTCCGTGTTATGCATTTTTCAACCTTCTTTTTAAATTTCCTGCCCCTATAAAATATTATTTTTTTGCATTGCGGTTTGTTCTACTCATTTTTTGCATGCGGACAGTTTCTTTATCGTCACGGTTACAGTGGGCGTTCCGTGGAACGGTGCTTCCAGGCGCTTTGGCCACAGGCGATGTAGATAGCGATGGAGTAAGTCAGCTTTGTTTCTTCCTGCACAAATATATTCGTGCGTCAGGCGCCCGAAATAATTTTCATGTCCACCTGAGCATTAATAGTATATGCATATTTACTTGGTCATGCTATGCTAAATGACAAACGTGCTAAATCTATATATAGTGTAAGGAGTTTGTGGTCGGCAGCGTGCAAGGAGAGCTGGCTGTATTTCGAGGACGTGGCGGTTGCGGATCGTGGCACCACTCTGAAGACCAGATCGAGCCCGAGTATGATTGCTGGGATGCAGTTGAGCGCGGAGAAATTCCTCAAGAGGCGGTGTGTCCGGCTGGCAGCGCGGCTTCAGGAATCAAACGGCAGAGCACATACAACAGCATGGCCTCCAATCGCGAGTCTCTATCAGTAGACGAAATTATGCACATGCTTGATGGCCACGACAAGCCGCTTGCGCCTGCGCCCACGGGGTCATGCGATGCGAGCTCTGGCGAATTGGACGGTGAGCGCTGTGCGCCGGAGCACGCGTGGGATCCCGATATTAATGGTCATATGAAGTGGGAGGACGCATTGGACATTGAACGCGACGGACGCAAGCCCTGGATTCTGGCGCAAAAGCTAGGCACCATCTCCTCCGTTGCTGTTGCCGATATAAGCAACTCTGGCCACAACTCAATCGTGGTGGTTAATGGCGAGGGCAAGTGCCATATCTTCGACTACCCATTTAAACGCCGGTTGCATCCTGACACTGACAAGCGCCGGCGCCAGCGCAACCATTACCGGCGCTTTTCGCAGGCTCGCTTCTTTAGAGACAAATCCGAAGTAGACCACTCGCTTTTTGCGGGCAACTCAGAAGGGGATTTCAGTGGAGGCGGAATGGCACCGTCTGCGCCTTCTGCTCATCCACCGCCGCCACCGCTGGCACATCGTTCAAAGTCGGCATTCGCTGACGGCGTGGGTGCTGCAGCAGCCGGCCAGAATCCCGCACAGCAGCATACCCGCAGCACGAGCATTTCTAGTCCAGCAATGCGTAATTTTGCAGCTCTGGGGGCACAGTCGGAAATCGCATATTCTCAGTCAGCAGATGCACTTGGATTGCAGCAGCGCATTCTGCCTGCAGGCGACACTACGCATGGAGCATCGACAGTAACCATTACGGAAGATAGCCGAGCAGGATCCATGGGCGCTGGATCAAACCACACTCCTCCGCCAAAGGCTTCGTGGCGACCCAACTCGGGCATTGAAAGCCAGATTGATGACTCACATGCTAGCGGTTATCTGATACCTAGTTATGACATGGGCGCTTCCAGCAATGTTTCCTCACATGTCGATCCACCACTGACAATGCTTGCTGGTCGCGTGGGTAAAGATCCAGCCTCATTTGCTGATAGCAATCCAGTCGAAATCAGTCAGATGCCGAGCTCGCCATATGCAAACCGCACAGCCGCTGCCACCACATCCAAGCAGGGCGGATTTAGTGCTGAAACTGGAAGCAGCAATGGACGTCGCCGGCCTGGAACCAGCTATGACGCACTTAGCGCAGTGTTTGGTGATGCTGACATGGTCACCGACCAGGAATCAGATGATGCGTTATCTGATCATGAAGACGGGTTGCTGCTGACAGCCGAAGAGGTTGCAGATATCGAAAAGATCTGGGGTGCTGATGTGGGAAAGCGCAGTGGCGACTGGTTCCCGTTTGTTTTGGACCGGCCTGATGCTACGTTTGACATTCCAACTAACGTTGAGCATGCACTGGTAGCAGATATCGATAACAACGGATTAAACGAGCTGGTGCTGACTTCGACCGATGGCTTCGTGTACATATTTAGAGTTGAAGCGCGGATGAAGCGTACGCTGAACCCGTCCATAACGTCGCTAGGTGCCTTTAGCAACATCCCCACCACAATTCCGAGCGTAGATGCCACTGGGAATGGCTCACCATACCTGCACATGTCTGCTCCGCGATCTCCCGATGCATCGGATTTGGATCTAGACGATGTAACTCATGCTAAGCCCCACAGCGGTCTTGGCAAGCAGATGCGCCATAATGATGCGCCGGAGCAACAGCAGCAGTCTCATAATTCAGAAGCGCAGTCCGATATGAATCTGGTCAATAATTTGCTGCGCTCTATCAAAGATGTTTCTGCCAATGGTAGCCTGCATGATGATGAGTCGAGATCAAAGAATGGCAATGTAGCGTCACTTGGCGAAGATCAAACTATGCCAACTCGCGATACGGCACGGATAGCACCTCGACGGCAAAGTTCTGGCTGCCGGAGTACCTTGACCAGCCGCATGCGAGAAAACTTTAGCACAATTGTATCAGGGGCAGAAACGCCCCGGCGACCAAGCTCGACTTTTAACCGAACAGCCCCAGCCAGCCTTAACCACTCCAGAGTAACTACGGCAAACAACAGCGGCAGTTCAACCAATGCTCATTCGCGCCGGCCTAGCTTTGGGCCAGATACCACCGATATTGTTTATAGTGGTGCTGGCACATCTATAGCCGACAGCGATGCCCATCTGTTTCAGCTCAAGGCGCCTAGTGTGGTGCAAGCAACTAATGTGATGGTAACCAGTGATGTGCGTCGGAGTCCGCATCGTCAGCGTGGACGTAATAACACCATATGCGTCGGTGGACTGGATACGACTGTTTCTTTGGCAGCTGAAGCTGCAGGGAATATTCCGGAAGTGGTATGTGGGGAACTGCCTAGCATTATGGAAATCTCTCCCAGTGCGCCTATTAGTCGCCAGTCGATCACTGCCAAGAATGCCGACCTCAACAGCTTGCCAAAACAAGAAAACAAGCCTGTGGTGGCAGTTCGTGATTTTGAACCGTACAATACAGCTGAAAATGGCGAGGCAGTAGTGGCTAATCGACTGGCGCGTACATCGGGCAGTCGTGTGCATAGTCGGCGCAGCAGTATAGCACGTTCGGCAGCCCCAGGATCTCGAGCTCATAGCCGACGCAGCAGCATCTCAAGCGTGGTAAGCAAGCCGCGAATTCCAGTGATGCCCCAGGATCCAAATGCCAACAGCATCAATGGCCATGAAGGAGAAAGTCGGCGCGAAAGTCTGGGAAGCAACACTAGTAACTGCGAAAGCAGCACCAACAACAATTCCGCCACCAGCAATACCACAGCGCCGCAGGCGGTTGGAGCAGCTACTGCAGCAGCTACCGCGGTCAATGTCAGAGCCAGCTTTTCTACTCACAGCCAGAAGCCTAAAAAAGGCGAAACTAGCGAGGACAGTTCAAGCTTGATCTCGCAAGTAACCGAGCGTCTGGAAAGCTTGAGCTTTAAAGCGAAGGGGAAATTAGCCGAATCGAGCCAAACTGCAGATGCGCATGTAGCAGCTCCTGTGACAAACAGACGTAGCACCAACACCTTTATTGAGTCACTGGAGCACGAGATGGCAGCTCAGCTGCCTCCACCGCGCAGCATAGTTGATTGGAGGACCACCAATGCCGATAAAGTGGCCACATGGTTTCTGGACAACATTCCTGGCGGTATATCAACAATCAATGTGTCTGCAGGCGCATTTGGCGAGCCCGTCAGTTCGCGTAGGCGCATCGTATATACGGACGACTCGACTGATTCGAGCTGCTCGTCGTGCAGCTGCTCTCTATGTGAAGATAACAGCGACGGCGAGTCTCTAAATGAGAACCGCATGGGTCGTGTGGTTGGTGTGCAGCCAACCCCTGCAGCTTCTAAAGGCAAACGGACAAAGACAGTTGCAGCATCAGCTACGCTGGACACGCCCGTGTCTCCGCCAGCAGCAGACAAGAATGCGCTAAAGTACGGCACTATGGCCAGCTCGCTGGGTGTGATCAGTGCCAGTGCTGCAGCATACTCGGGGCTCAACTTGCCGCAGCCGCTGGGGCTTGAGTCGGTAAATTCTGAGCGCACAGATTCAGATCCTGCCAAACCAGCTCCAATGTCACCGTCTGCCGCCAGCAACGGTTCCAAGGCAGAGCATGGTGAGCAACAGGCCAGCACTACGCTGTTGCAGGACAAGCCGCAGCAGTTTTTGCTGCTGAGTAAGCCTGGCGGACGATTTGTACCGATTGATATGAAACAAGGCATAATATTGCCGACAGTGGATCCGCCAAAAGTGGTGCAGGCGGTACTGACTGGTGGGAACACCGCGCATATGATGAATGTGGATGCGAGTGGGTCGATGCTCAACTTTCCCATATCAATGGATCCACTACTGCTGCATAGATCCAATGTCGATATGACAGCCACTACCGGCTCCTATCTGTGTCGGTCTCCCAGCTGGCAAAGCGAGTGCGTTCCTTGGACATCGCAAGCACAGCCCATGTCTTTTCAGGGAACGGTTATCAGAAGCCCAGTAAATGTGTCAGAAACCAGGGCTTTCAAATCATCTGGGCAGAAATCGGCGTTTCAGGCAGTGGAGCAGTCAACTCAAAACCCCCACGATATGGCCGCTGAGCGTGTATATGATGAATCGCATTCCAATGAAAGCCCAGCACCCTTGTCGGCAGCCGAACCGAGCTCTACACAGCAAATAAGTGCAGAGATGCCCAAGCAGCCGGCCACTGGCACTAGCTACACATCGGTATTCAAACCCAGCTTGGCATCGAGTTCTATATCACTAGCTGGAAACATGCGTCCACGCCATAGCCTGCACCGTACAAGCTATGAGTTTTTGCGCAACCAGCAGCAATTAGCTCATCCAGTCCAAAGTCCCGGGTACCGCGGCAGCTCACGCAGTGGCACGATGACTCCAGTGGGCGGGCAGCTTGAGCGGCGACAGCTAGGATACGCAGGGCTGCGTGGATATATTGGTGGCAATGGCAACCGTGGATCCTCAAGTATAGGCCAAGGCTTGACTACGGGCACGATGCCACGAGAGCCTGCGCCAGGCTACTTTTCGTCGCTGTCAACAAATGCATCGGTTCTGAATGTGGGCCGTATAGGCGCCGATGTGTCTCGAGCAAACCCGCGAATGCTGCATGGACAGCCAGCAACTCCTGGATTGACCTCAGCATCGCCGCAGCGTATCACGTACCAGTCTCGCTACAGCCCATCAATGGTTGGATGGTCCAGCTACCGAGACGGAAACATGCTGACCACAATTCATGATCACCCCGAAGGCGATGGACATGACGATCACCATCATAGTGCAGAAGCAGCTGTATCCAGCCCAGTGGCCGAGATCCCTACAGCTGCCGATCGAGCCTTTTGGATGAACAATGAGATGGTGTCGGCACGCTCGCACTCATCGCTTGGCACAGGTGCTAGCGCGCAGCAGGCTCATGCAGTTGATGAAAAGGAAGAGGAGATTGAGCAGGGGCCAGTGCCCATGGAATTTGATGTGGCTACATACCTGGTAGGCGGAGTGACTCCTGGAAAGCGGTACCGGCGGATATCTCCTGAGGAAGAAGAGGATTCAGAAGAGGATGGTTTTGCAGCTGGTACTAGTGAGCTAGTATCGATGGTAACAATGGATGGGATGATTAGCTGCTATGACCCAGCCCGAAAACTCACGCACTATGTAAGTCTAAGCTCCAAAGACCCAGTGCTCGGTATCTGGAAGGCCAAAATGCACGATGATGTGTGCTACCCGTCGCCACTGGAGTCGATGGTGCGGGATGACCAGATCAGCTTGGATGGCGATATTGGCGAGCGCTTGCTAAGCAGCACCCCAGGCAAGCACATTTACCGCCGTGTTGGGCTGTCGCATCGCGACCTGCTTGATGCGGTGCACTTTGCTACCTCCGTTGAGGACAGCGTATTTACTGTTGGCTTGTTAGAAAATCATCACCGGCTTCGTCGCCGGCTGCGGCAGCAGCGAGGGTACCGCAAGCGCAACAGTCGTACACGTGTTACCAGCTACGGGACCTCTGGCGATAAGCAGTCGCACGGTAAGCTTGAAAGTCACCAGTCGCCTCTGCGTGTGCAGCGCGGCACACCGAATAGCCGGGCCATACACAATGGGCAGAATGGGAGATTGCGCGAAACTTTGGGCTACTCCCGCATGGGTCGGGCGGTGCGGTCTATTGGTTCACATATCAGGGACTTTGCTGGCAGCGCATATCCCAGTGACTCGACAGCGCCGCCATACGCTTCATCGCAAGCACTTGCAAGAGACGAGAGCAGCCAGGCATTGCCTTCCGATGCAGCCACGCCCAATGCATCTTTTTCGCCTGTTAATCGCAAATTCACATTGGGCTCTGGGAGCCAGACACAGCCCTCGGCATTATGGACAGATCCAGCTTCGGTGCAAAGGTCTATTGAAGCAGACGTTGCTACTGCATTGAGCGGCTGGTATGGACGCAACCGCCACGATTTCCGCAACAAGCTGCACAACGTGTCTGACCATCTGATTGTTAGCACCTGGCGAGGCACCACATTCTTTGTTGATGTGAGCACGCTGATGGACATTGCTCACTACAGCGAGCTGTTTATGCACCGGTGGAATACAAGCACTGCAGAAGCAGCGCTGGTATCGGATAGAGATGGTGGAGACGCACAAAGCACCAGTTTGTCTGCTATATGTGGGCATCTGAGCGACTTTTCAGATGTTAGCGGCCTGATCTCGCGTTTGCGACCCAATGCCAGCGTGGTGCAGTTCAAGTTCCAAGACACAGTGTCAGCGTTTTTGGCCGACTTGTATGCGCCGGCAACTGGAGGGCCCAATGTGCCGTGTCTGTTTTATGTCGACTATAAAGACCGCATTTGGGCGTACTATCACCTGGACGAGATTGCTGAGATGGACGATGTGTATGGAGCCACCTGGATGTCTGGCGAGCCTGACAAGCTGCATACGCCTGAGTCACGCGCTCGAGCTGCCAAGAATGGGCTTGACTTTATCAACTATGACAAGCCGTTTTCAGTGGTCGATCTGGCATACCGTCGTATAAATCTGGATCCATGGACGCCTGAAAAGGACAGTGTGCTTTTCCAAGTTTTAGTGGCACATACTCAGACAAGCTACCCATATTCTGCAAAATCATGGAGCAAGCCTGCACGCGTGCCCAAGCCAGCGTCTGATGGACACGAAACTGCAGATGATTCGCTGAATCGGTCATCCCGTGGAGACTTGAGCTGCACGCCCAGCGAGAACAGTACCCAGGCGCATTCGTGGCAGCCAACTGCCAATGTCACTGGCCGCTATCATCCGTCGTTTTTGCCAGGACCGTATCTATGCCCTATTTGGGCGGACATTAACTCAGTTGACCTGTACGACGTGGGTGCATGCAATTTGCTTGAGCTGGCAATGCCGGAGCTGTTGGCTATGAAGCATGTGTTTTGCCAGGCTCTTGGTATCAGCGCAAGCTCAGTTGATGAGCGAACAAACCTGGCAACCATTCCAGGAATGGCAAACTGGGTCCGTAGCTGTCTCTATTTCTCATAGTTTTTGAAAGGAATAAATAGCTCTTTTTGATTTATTCCAAAAGACTTCAAGTGAAACTAAAGAAATGCTTCGTCTTTTGCTTCTTTTGCTTTATTTTATGATGCATATTGGTGAACTTCCTGTGGATATCCTGCTTATTATACTTGGGAATGCTGCCAAGACCCCATGCGACCTGATTTCCAACTGGAAAAATAGACTGCAGGTACTACAAATTTGCAGAGTGTGGCGAGTGATTGCTTTCCGGCATGTGTATGATGAAATATTTTTTGATAATATAGTGAAGCAGAGGCAAGTGTATAATGAAGACGGAAAAATAAGTATAAAACATACCCATGCATTGACCAGCAACTTGGACGTGGTAGTGGCAAATGGTGGCGCTCAATACATCCGCAAAGTATCACTTCGAAACCTTCTGGTGACCAATCATCTGGCTATGTTAAAAAGCCTGCTGAAAATGCTAACGATAGATGGTGTGAGTTGGAGCAGGGTGAAAGAGCTGAGTCTGCTATTTTATTACAAAGATGCCACCGACTCAGATAGCATTGACGAAGATGATATAGAAGCAATAAAGGTTGTGGCACAAAGCTTTTCAAAACTACTTCCTAATGTGATCAAGAGCCATTTTGACTGCTCGATACCGTTTGAATACCAATGGCATTTTATGTCTCAGCTGCTCAGATTCTACTCGCAAATAAGCATTTTTTATGGAATAACAATAATGCCTAGCTGTAAGGAGTTGCCATTCAATCAACTAACTTGTTTGGATGTAAGGCGCGTTTACTTGTTTCAGCTTGAAGAAAACTGTATTAATGCGCTTCCTCTCCGTCATTTAAGGTTAAGCGAAGTACCACTTACGTTTTCATGGAGCTATTTCTTTACTCCTTCAAATAGCCAAAATGTTGTGTTTGAGCATTTGCAAACTTTGAGTATTGGATATTATGGGGATATTATGGAAGATGGAGTATTGAGCAATACCGAAATGCCATTTCAAAGTATCAGTATGTCGTTTCCCAAGCTTGAGCACCTTAGAGTACATCGTGTATTTAGAAATTGTCCAATTATTTTCAACTCCAAATTTCCCTCGTCTTTAAAAACCATAGATTTAAGTATGCCTATGTGGTGTGCCAATTACTTGCCTAATATCGAGTTGCCAGAAATTCAGGATTGCTTGATTCGTATTTACAGTGATAACTTTGAACATGGAATTGATACTGTAGAAATTGCAAATAACGCGATTGCTTCAATCAATGCACAGTCGTCTTTTCATATGCACTTGATTTCCAAGTTTGAAAACATAGATTTGGCAAAGTGGGATAACTTGACACAGCTGACAATTTGCGATGAAATGTCGCTTATTCTGATTTTGCCTCTATTGCATAAAGTTCCTAATATTCTTCAGCTGAATTTGAATTGTCTAGTAGCAACTAAACCAGAACTGAATGCATTGGATGTCCAGATTGAAAATTCAGATTTACTGACAAGCAAATCAGCCATTAAGCTCCAAAAACTCAACATTTTGCATATTGTCAAGCACATAACATATAAAATGATTCCTCTGCTACGATCTATAGCCAAGATAGCAACCAACTTGGAAACAATTTCAGTAAACCAAGCTACCATTACCAAGCTATCACTTGAAAAGTACAGCGACACTCGTTTATTGTTTGTTTTACAAAACTAAACTGGAACCTTAAATAAATGAACTTGTTCATCCCAACTACACGTGGCCATTGCGCCTGGGTGAAACAGAGACCAGTCGACGCCAAAAACAAACTCACGATGCGCATCATGTACAAAGACCACTGAGCCATTGCGGACGTCCCAGATACTCGCAGACATGTCGTAGCCGGCAGCAGCAATGTAGTGAGGAGAAAATGGAGAGAATTTGACCCGTCGTACGGAAAACTCAAAGGGACCAAACATTGCTAGTTGGCCGCGAGGATTCCGGATATCCCAGATCTTGATGGTCCGGTCAACCGAAGACGTGGCAAACTGTTCAGGAGCATATTTGTTCCAGTCTAGCGAAAGCACCTGATCCATATGCCCACCAAATGTTGCTATGGATTTGCCATGCGGCTGATTGACGCTCCAGAGCTTTATCAGTTTGTCCTCGCCGCAAGTAGCAAACTGATCGGGCTGTCTAGGAGACCACGCACTTTCATACACGCATCCTTGGTGCTCACTGAATGTCCGTATGGATTGCGGTGATGCGGGGTTCCAGATCTTGGCAGTTCCGTCCCACGATGACGATACGAAGGATGCCTTGGTGACATAGTTCCATTCGACACTCATGACTTCTCGCTTATGCTCATGCCATTTGGATATCGGATGGCTGTTTAAGGTGATATCCCACAGCTTAATGCTACCATCGCCGCTACCAGTCACTAGTTGGTTTTCATGAGCCTCGTTCCAGGAAACGTCAAATAGCCCGTCTTGAGTATCAAAATGCTTTCTTTCCAGCAGTGTTTGTGTGCCAAGTTGAGTGCCAAGTATGCTGAGCCTTCCGTTGCCCACTAGGCCAAAGTTTGCGCTCGAGGCTACGGCCAGAAGCTGATCAGAAAAGGGACTGAACTTTACAGAATATCCTTTAAACCCGACTGTCCTGAACCCAGCTGCCATTATCTATAAAAATACAAAAATGAGGAGATAAAAGTTAATCGAGAGAGATTGGGGAATACATGTGAAAGCTGCTAATTGACTGATCAAAAAATCTTTTCTCTACTTTTTTTTTTCAAATGGCGAAATTACCAACAAAAATTGAACAATATTCTTCAGACGAAGACAGTGGCTCCGAGAGTGAGCTTTCGCAGCTAGAAAGCAATTTAGAGCACAGCGATTCAGAACTCAGTAGCGATGAAGAATCAAAGCAAGCTCAGGTTCGAGAGCAACTTGCAAACGTGCCGTTTGAGCAGCTGATCCGTCTACAAAAACAACTAAAACGGCCGTCCTCAAACCAGTCGCATAATCGCGAAACCAAAGCACAAATCAAACGAGACATCAAGCGGGCGCTACGGCAGCAAACAGGCAAAGAATCAGAAAGCGAAGCAAGTGATTCTAGTGGGCCGGAAACAATGTCGAGCAAGCCATCCAAACCGCAAAACAAAGGGCAATTTCACAGAGAAACCACCAAAATGCCAACAATGATGAGCTCAAAGCGGCCAGTCAGCCGATTCCGACAGGTAGTCGATATGCCACAGCCTAAAACACGAGATCCGAGGTTCGACAGTTTGTCGGGGAACTTTAACGAGGATCTGTTTGAGAAATCCTATGAGTTTCTGAATCAGCAGCAGAATGAGGAGATGAGCGAGATGAAGCAGCAGATAGCCAAACTAAAGCACAAGAACCCTGCAGAGGCCAAGCGCGTCCAGCGGGCCCTGGAAATCATGCAGTCGCAGAGAGCCGCCAAGGAGCAGCAGAAGCGGACGCAGGAACTCAAACGTACGCATCGTAAGCGGGAGGTTGAGGCGATCAAGAAAGGCAAGCAGCCCTTTTATTTGGGCAAGCGCGATCTTCGCGAAATGCAGGTTGCTCAGCAGTTTAATAAGCTGAAGGACTCGTCTAAGCTGGACAAGGTTTTGGAAAAGCGGCGAAAGCGCAATGCAAACAAAGATCACCGTAGCATGCCGTACCAGCGCCGTGACGAATAAAGCGCTGATGTGGTGTAGTGCATGTTGTCTTCGCTATATATGGGTGATTTTCTTAATGATAAATGGATATGCGTGGAAAGAAATGTGCAGCATTGCGCTCTAAAAACCCCTTTATAAATCATGGAGCCATTTGAATTCCTCTCCGATAGGGGAATGGAGTAGAGGATAGGGAGCTATATCAGGCTCATACAATCTAATTGTACAAGCAAGAAATGTGGGCCTTAACAATGGCCGTTTTACTTTGTCCTCTCCCTCCATTTCGCTGCCATAAACAATCTTGCCAAAGAGGCTGAACTCTGTCGCCTTAACTAAAAGCGCAGTATAAAACCATATATTCTCCCCCCTTCTCCCATGCGGGATGAATGATGGTCTGCAGACTTGCCTTTTTTTCTCTTATTTATCGTACTTTTTTATTCTTTAATTTCGTAAAGTTCATTAGAAGCGTGAGTCGTTCAGGAGGAGTCTCTTTCTCTTGTAGCGCTTTTCTCTTTGTTCCTATAAAGGGTTTAGACAGTGTCCTCGAAAAAAAAATAAGTCAATTGCGAGAAAAACCTCCCAATAGAGTGTGACGCTCTCCGGTTATAAGAGAAAGCAAACTTGCTTTTCTTTTTCTCTTTTTGTGGTCCTTCTTCTGTAGTATATAAAGGGCTTGGATCAACCTTCTGCCAACAACCTGTTGGAGCTTTAGTTCAAACTCAAAATAGCAGAGTGCAGTTTCATAGTACACGTAGCATACATAAAGATGGTAAGCGTTTAACCAGCATAGCGTGGATATATTCTGCATTTATGGCGGAGGAGATGGACTATGCCAGTCTTGACAATGGTTTACTATATTGCTTACGTTTCTGGACATATTGTAACTTTGCAAACACCTTCTTACAAAGCAGCTAATTAATTTGGATTGACGGACATGTGCTTGTAGGGAAATGGTCATTCGAGCACGAGGCACAAAAGCAGCAGCCGAAGAGCTGACAGCAGCAACGCATCCCGTTCAAGTGGGAGGTCAGGAAGCATGCATCGAGATAGCCTTAATGCCAACGTTCCTGGGAATATTCGTCGACCACAACAACAAACAACAGGTATATTATCTTTTTTTTTTTGGGGGGAGGGGAGAATGACTTAAATTGGATCATTTTCTTCATATTATTGGTATCTGGAAGGAGGCGGGAAAGATACTTGAGATCATGCGACTAATGACTTCACAACTATGTGTGGCCAGCAATACTCATTATGCTATATCTTCCGTCTTTTACTCCTGGAATTCTTCAAACTATTGCTAATGATCTCTCACGCCCTTGCTCGGTCATACTTGTTTGTAGGTACTTTTGTGCATGGCGGGTTACGTAGCACGGATTTTGCATCTCAACGAGCTCGACCGTCAACAGCCAGATCACGCCTCTCATATGGGTTAGGTGCCAGCAGCAGCTTTAAAGAACCACGGCATCCCAGCAACTACAATGGCTCTTATGTGAATTCATCGGGGCTGAGCCATGTAAATGACAGCCGCATATCTCTACTCTCCATGGTGAATACACGAGAAGACTCTAGTGACTCTTATGCAGCAGAAAGCTCTCATGCTTCCCTAGAGCCAGCGATTAAGAACATAAAGTCAACCCGAGCACTATCCAACCAGCACTCTACTAAATCGCCCGAGGCAGGTCGCCCACGTAGTCGGACACAGTCATCGGAGGTAAGAACCCCCCTTGCTCTGCAATCTCTAAAAGAGGAATACCATATCCGATTTGCATTGTTGTACTGGACGCGTTATTAAACCTACTGTTGGCTTGTAGCAGGGCGTTGTAACTGTATTTAGCGGTATTCAGGAGCCACCTCCACTGGATCCTGACCTGGATGCGTTCAACAAGTTGCCAAAGTTCCGGCCATTGGTATTGGCGCCAACAAACAACCGGCTGAGCGGGCTGTTTCACCTGGGTGCTCGCTACATTGAGCCCACTGCTGAGCGTAAGTATGATTTGTCTCCTCATGTTGACCTGTACAATTGCATTGTGCGATTAGCCATTGTTTGGCACAAGTAGCAGGCCAAGGCTCAGAAGCCTTATGAAATTTGACAGTATGCCAAACGCAGTTATATTTATCCCCTTAAACTTGTGTAGAATTGAACTTGGACGAGACAGAGCTGACAGGGCTTTGCTTTAGCTTTCGTGATTACCTTTCCAACCGAGTCCAACGTATATGCGATCGGCAATCGGAATTTGTTGCCGCAGCCAAGCACATGAGTACACGAGCAGCAGATACTCAGGTGCAACTAGCGCATGTCAGCCAGCAAGTCAAGCGGGAGCAAGACAGCTTAGCGGTATTAAAGTCGCTGCAGCGACAAACAGAAAAGTCGTACGAGTTGGTCCAGGACATTTTGCACGACTTGGAGCGGTTAGAAGCAGCATTGCCTGTTGAGGAGCAGCCATGTGTAAACGAAAATGACATGATGGTCGAGTTCCCCAACCTGCTTAAAATGTTGAATCAGCGTCGGCGTGCGTTTTCGCCAGCTCACCATACTCATCCTAGCGCCACTCTCCGGCGACAGATTGCTGCCAAAAAGGCAGGCATTCCAGCATTCCCCTCTAGATCATCGTCCGTGATCTCATCGCATTCTCGCTCAGGTTCGACTATCAGCCAGTGTGAAATTCCCATATCGGCCGGCAAGCCACGGCCTGGACCATACCGATTGCCAGGGCTATCGCGGCAGTCGTCGACGCTTGCCCCGTCAAGAAACCACTCAAAGCTACTTTCTGACTCCCGGTCATTGCGACCTCGGGGCTCGCGTAGCAGCATGAACAGCAGCAATCATTCCAACTCGAGCATTCCAGCATCTCCTATTACCACCGACGAGGCTCGAGTATCGTTTGATGGCGAAGCAATCCATCCTATGGAAAACACCAGCCTAGCCATGCTTGCTTCTCATGGCACGGCAAAGTCCACTCAGCGGCGGTCTGTGCAGCCATTCGCTTCTTTGCGTCCTCCAGTCTCAACCAAGTCAGTTTACGGCGATGGAAAGGGCAGCTACAGTCGCAGCGAAGTGTCGCTGTCTAAAGAGCAGGTAGTGTGGTCGCCGCAGATTAACGCTAATGCCAGCGAAACCACATTCATTAATTCGAGCGATTTGTCGGTGCCTCACGCATCACTAGCTCACGTGGAAGAAGAATGTTTGCGGTGCGCTCAGCTTGTCGGTTCCGATTCCGAGTATACCGATGTAAGCGGAAGGCTACACGACATGTACGTGGGCCCAATTTCAGTTCCGTCGGACTCTGTTGAGCAAAGAAGCCGTAGATCTTCTCGAATGTCCATATCGGCAGTGAATAGTGGACTGGCCAATGCTACCATAAGCAAAGAGCGGCCTCATGAAGATCAGAGCCCCGGCAGCAATAGTCAGACATCTGGTGATTATGCACATCGGCCGATAATTTCACCGGGATCTGCGCGGATACCCCAGCTTCGCATGCCAGCGGATCATGGTACAGAGTCGCCAACATCGCCCAAGTCACTTCCTCACGCACTGTCGCTCCGCTCAGCATCATCTTTGGCATCTTCGCCATCGGCAATGTCTATTACCCAATCGCCTCCGGTAGGGTCGCCCTCTATTCAAACTGCAGGTAACCAGCTTAGCATAGTAACTGCATCTGATAGCCAGCCTGCCAGCCGCTCAGCTGCGTCGCCACAGTTCCCACTAGAAGCAACCCGTATGTTGCGACAGGTGATTATGGACCAGCCAGACGGCAACTCGGATCCACAGTATCCAGTGCATCGCTCTAGCTCGCGATCCACGCATACCGATGATCGGAGCTCAAGCATCAGAGCCGAGTATGCCAGCTCAGACGCATATAGCGGCGTTCTTGAACAAGGAAAAGACGTAATGGACATTGGAGGATCTAGTAGCTTTCGTCGATCACGTACATCATCCATGGCCGCAAGCCAGCTGAGCGGCACTGAAGGAAGCGAAGGAGCGGACTTTCTCCAGTCGATGGGGGCGGCAAGCACCGTGGTAGACGGGCGCCCAGGAAGCGATACGCCGCGTGGTGCGAATCCGTGGGCACGTAGCAACCCCGAACGGATGTCAACATGGAGCTCATCGTCTGCACGCACACTTGCTGACAACGCATATGGATCGCGGATATCCAGCATAGACGACTCGCTGCGGGCATCCAAGCGACCGCCATCATCGGCAGCCTTGAACGCGCTGACTGTGTCGGCAGCCATGATTAATCGGCATCCACGGGCAAGTAATCTTGGAGCAGACCGCAAAGGCTCGACCATCCATGGAGGCGCTCGAGTTGCAAGCATGCGGCCAGCCGTGGATCTGGGGCTGAGCATTCGGACGGACCTTGAGCATCGAGTCCGGTCATATTCCGAGTCCGGCCGCAATCCTCTGCTTCGAGAAGAAGAAAGACCACATTCCAGCATGGGGTTCAGCGAGATGGTTTCTGGAGTGCCAGTCTGGTCTGCACGTCCCGACTCCATCCATGCCCGTCGCCACTCACCGCACTCGGCTTCGCTAAGGCATTTTCGTGCCGATAAGCTCAACCCGCATCGGCTGAGCATGATGAGTGCTGGCAGCCAGTCTGGCCGTCTGGGCCCAATGTCTGCTGGCTCAGTCAGTAGTGACGAAATGCACTCGGATGCGGCGAGCATTGGCACCAGCTTCTCTAGCCAAGCTACCGACCGACTGCTTCTTCCGACCACGTCACAAGCATCGGCTTCAGGGAAACTATTCAGTAAACGGCGAGCGCAAACTATGAACCAGAACTGACTTTCTTATTATTGTTTATATTATAAAACCTATTCTCTTTTGCGCAATGGTAGCAAGGGCTTGGCAGCTTTAGATCCAGGCGCAATGATGGGGTTCATCCGGCCAATGACCTGGAACCCGCTTGCCGCTTCATTTTTAATGGGCGTCACTTTGTCTACCAATTCCACCTTAACAATCTCTTTAATTTTCAGTATTTTACCCGCCAGTTCGTTGGAGACTGGCCGAAACACTACGTGCCCGCAACGAGTAAGCCCAAGCACCCGTGCGTTCTCTCTGGTGTTTGGATGCAGTCCGATAGGCGACCGTTTTAGCGTGATCTTCCAGAGCTTTCCCTTGGCTGTTTCTGCTGCTTGGCTGCTGGCTGAACTAGCATAGCACCGCTGGAGGGCCTTGGGTAGTGTCTGGCCAATTTGTGTAAATGCTAAACTTTTTGATTGTGTCAAAAACATTTGAGAAAAAAGAGAAGA
Source organism: Coemansia sp. RSA 1250 (assembly GCA_027578955.1). NCBI lineage: Eukaryota > Fungi > Kickxellomycota > Kickxellomycetes > Kickxellales > Kickxellaceae > Coemansia > Coemansia sp. RSA 1250. The sequence goes on along the minus strand of JANBTS010000003.1, from coordinate 168,721 downwards.
TAAAAAAGTTGTGATTAAAATCAAAGAGAGAATTAAATGTCTATGGCTCTAAGAGCTTTTGCTCGATTAAAGCAGGCTAGCCTTGGACCGTATTAAACTCTATCCAAAGCCAAGGAATCAATGCGACTTGTCTTTACTCAAACTTGATCTTGCAAATAGCAAGATATATTCAGAGCCTTATACAGCATCCATTGCTAAACCACTTAATCGAACAAGATAAGGCTCACCGCCAGATATCTAGTTCTCTTGTAAAGAGCATACCTATGTTTAGAGAAGGGATACAGTTAGTATAACTTTCCAAAAAGTGCTAATGTCTATGCCGTAAGAAAACAGTTGGTTTCCAGAGTGGTAAACACATGAGGTATTTCGTCCAAAAACCAGGCATTAGGCGATAGTAAATTTAATATAGCGCTAGATCGATAACCGAAACGTGCAAAAAATATTACACGCGAGAACGTTAGGCAGCGTACGAGTAGAACAAAGTCATATCTGCTAGTCTCACACAGCGCAAAATCACATAAAACTTTTAAGCTTACCTTGAAAAATAAATAGAGAGAAGAAAATGTTTTTTTTTTTCGCAGTTCATAAAGTCATTTCAGTTTATAGACGGCTCGGCTTCATGCTTTTCTGTGCTTTTCTCCCTATATATTATGTCCGCTGATTCTTTGCAATTCACAGTAACGCCTTGCATTCAAGAGGCCTACGAGCTACTCCGGACGCGGCTATCCAAAGCCCAGCTAAAGCAGAGCAAGCTGGCATCTCTGTCTCAAATACAGCAGAGCAAAACAATTCCGCTATCCAGCATCAAGCTGCTTTCCCGGAAGCTTCAAGAAAACGGACAGGATATCTGGATCCATCAGCTGTTACAGGGAAGCCAGCTGTATGTAGAGCCACCCAAACCCAAACCCCGCAATCCGGAGCTAAAAGCCCGGCTGGATAAAATCAAACAAGAGCTTGATGAGCTAGAGTATCAGCGCATGACCGCCAATGTAGCACCAATGAGCAAAGCTCCCGTAGCTGCCATACCAGGAGTTCGTTATGGACAGTCTGGAGCCAGCGCAAGCATCAAGAAAGAGTTTCGAGATGCCAACAAAACCATATCAGCAATTATAAACATATTATTTAGTGCAGTGGGGGTGGGATTTGCTGTTGGCTATGCTTCATATACACTGACAACAGATATTGCTTGGCGAGTGCTACTCGCTCTATGTGCCGCCTTAGTAACTGTAATTGCTGAAACATGGCTTTTCATATTTGCTTCTTCTCGTGGTCAAAAGAAACGCACTTGGTTTCTTACAGAATAAACTGTATTTCAATGAAATATAAAGAATTTTTTTAGCGCAGACGGCGGGCTTCACGCTCAGATTCCAGCAGAGTCAATACGTCGTTTTCGCGTACCGGGCCCTTAACATTGCGGATGATCGAGCGGTGAGTATCGTCCATAAACTCCACCCGGACCTGGGTAACACCACCACGGGAGCCAGTACGGCCAAGAACCTTAACAACACGAGCCAGCTTTACTGGTGCAGCCTGCTTAGCGTCCTACAGAAAAATTTGCATTTAGTCAATGTCGAATTTCGAGAATGTGTATTTTTCGAATGTGCATTTTGCGCAGATTCTATAAATTTGTGGCTGTGCGTATCTCGTCGTACGCATACTGTCATAATTCGTATCCACTGCATATTCGTGTCGCATCCATCATGTCACATACCATTCTGTCAGATTATAAGTATAGAATCTGGTTATAAAAACTTAAAGTGAAAGAGGGAGAAAAAATCCAATCCATCTTTGATCGCCTAGATTTGAGAAAAAAAAAATTAACAAGCAAAAAAATCACACGTGATTTGTAATTTTTATTTCTTTTTGTGAAAGAGCGATTAGTTCATTTTGTGCTTTTATTACTTTATGACAGAAATGCAGCCAGCTGATTCGGACGTTGGATTTGCTCATTGGAAGCGTCAGAATGAGCTTTGGCGCAGTGCAGCTTCAAGCGAAGAAGGCCAAGCAAGAATGCAGTCACGAAACGAAAAGCCTATTAGTCCAAGAAAGTACGGTTATGTATTTGTGAAGCTGACAGTTGACCGTCGCCCATTGAAAAAGCCAATTCCGCTACCCGAGTTATTTTCTATACTGGTGTATGGGTGGAAGAAGTCTGGGGTGTGGCCCAAAGACCCGCAAACGCTAACATAAAGCCATCGCTTAACCCTCCTAGGAAAAATGCTTGTGTAAATAAGGTTCCCATTATCATTGGGTTCCATGTAGTTTTGATTTTTAAGGTTTGGAGAAATTTTTTTGTGGGTAAAATAAAGCGCAATTATGTCAGATAGCAGTAACGGATCTATTGTTTGTCTCGAGTTCTTTAGTGGAATCGGCGGGCTGCATTATAGTTTTTTAGAATGCGGCATAAGAGGCAAAGTAGCCATGTCATTTGATATGAATGAGTTGGCAAACACTGTATACGAGCACAACTTTGGCATGCGGCCAAACAACAAGGCTATCGATTATTTAGAGCTTCAGGATATAGAGAAATACCACGCAGATTGCTGGCTACTAAGCCCGCCCTGCCAACCCTACACGCGAGGTGGCAACTACGGCGATATCAACGATCCACGGGCTCGCGGCCTTCTACATCTCCTCAAACTCCTTCCTCAACTCGAGAAACCCCCAAAGTACATTTTACTCGAAAACGTCATGAACTTTGAAAGCTCGCAGTCTCGAGCATTCTTGGTGGAGACTTTAGGGCATCTGGGGTATGAAATTAACGAATGCCTGCTATCGCCAATTCAGTTTGGCATTCCTAACAATCGGCTACGCTACTATTTGGTTGCTCGTCAGGCCTGTTTGTCTAAAAAAGATAGCATGTTGCGGATTCAGACTCGCGAGTATCTTGCTCAAGGTAAAGATGTTGTTTTCACAGAATGGCCGTTTGGACGAGCAACTAAAACTATAGACCCAGTCAACATAAAGCGTACACCGTTGGAAAACTACATAATGCCAGAATTCAACGTCAAAACTGAGCTGCGTGTTCCTGAATCCCATATACTGAAACGCACACGGCTAAACTTTGATATCGTTCGGCTGACCAGCGACAAAACATCCACGTTCACCAAAGCGTACGGCTCAAAGCACCTTATTGGCTCTGGTTCTTTGCTTCAGACACAACACCTAGATGTTGTAGAGGATGGATATGGGTCTCCTGAAAAACTCGTTGGTTTGGGGTTACGGTATTTCTCTCCAACGGAGGTTGCCATGCTACATCATTTTCCTATAAGAAAGGATGCCAAGCATAAACTGGAGTTTCCGGAAGAAATTACGCAAAGGCAGCGATTGCAGCTTTTGGGAAATAGCCTTAATGTGCACGTAGTAGCTCAGCTGCTTAAACATGTTTTGTTTGGTTGACACTTTAACAAAAAAGCGGATTGTTTTCTAAGACTCTTTTTAAAAAAATTGCGAATAAATGAAGTTCTCTACATCATCACACCCGACAACAAAATTTTAATCACTTTCTTAGTACAAATAAATTCGCTTTTCCACATCATTCAAATCTCTGAATTTTAGCAGCTTTTGGCAATTACGCAAATAATTTATACAAATGTGTGGTGGGAAATTTCACTAATGTCTAATATAAGAAGAATGCTTTTTCCTTTGAATTTTGCAGTTTTTTATTCACATTACTCTCCATCCTCTTACTTTAATACTATGTTTCATCAGATTAAACAGAAGCCAGTTTGTTATGAATGTATTCCTCCAAAGGAATTTGACAATGTACTTGATCTTCAGCTTCATGAACAAAGAAAACATCTTATGTATTGAGCAGTGGCTAGCCCAAGACCAAATTATGGCACATTGTTCACTCAATTGAAGTAGTGTTCTATTTTAAATAAAATAAATCTATAAACACCCGCTCTTCTCAAACTTATACTTAAACCTCACAACAGAACCAAATGATGGGCTTTTGTTCACGGTTGATGAGAATCTATGCAACACTTTATTGCTATACACCGTCACACACTTTGGCGTAAGCACAAATGAAACTCTAGTTTTCTACGTAGAAGCTTTGCTGCTTAAACATGTTTTATTTGAATGATATTTTACAAAAATTGGTTAACGACAAAGCAATTCCGCAGAAATGAAAAAGCAATTTAATAGATTGCCAATTAATTTCGGGAATGAAAGCCAAAGCATCCGTCTTTTTTTGATTTTCAGGCAAGTCTCCTCCTCTTCCTTTCTTTTTTTTAGTTACGCATTAAAGCTGCCTTTTATTTTACCTAGTCAGTTAGATGAAAATACCAGTGTCTGTAGTAGATATCAAATCTCGTAGATATCATGTTCTATGCAGTACCCAACTGTATACAATCATGTGCAGTTTAACGAACGCATAATTATGGCTGGTAGAAAATAGCAATATTTTTCGCCATTATTTTCTATTAAAATTTATTTTAATATCTGCGGAATTAATTCACCTGATTTTATTACACTGCGAGTTGCACATTAACAAAGAAAAAAAGAAAAAAGTACACATTACAAGCTAATGTAAGAAGAGTTCGCTCTGGATCTTATTAACACAATCATTCAAACTATTATCTACATTCGAAAGCAATTCATTCACAAACAAACGGTCCAAATTCTTACAGTTGCCAGCTTTGTAATCCACCAAAGTATTTTGAAAAAGGCATTGACCTTGAAACTCATGAAAGAAGATGGCACCCTAATCTGCATTATTGACTCTGGACTAGCTTTATTTAGAGTAATATTCTAGAATAAATACGCTTGAAAACTCACTTCTTTGCCATAGTCAGCGCCTGACGCAATATTGAAGGCAAAAGCACAAATAAAAGTTAAACATTTAGAATTATAATGTTTTTCTTAGTTTTTTTGCTGCTAGTATATAAAGCTAAATCTATTAGTTGTATATTACTGCTACATGTTTAAAAATCAAAGGTAAGTTTATTGCACTGCCTACTAATTCTGGAAGTCGCAAGTCAAGGCTCCCAAAAATTAATTAAAGTAAATTAATTTGACAAGTCTCCTTTTTGGAAATCTCTGCTTTTTTCTTTGCGTTTGGCTATACTATATTTCACCAGGTAGTTGAAACACACTGGTATTTTATTACTATAGGACACGTATATTGATTATTATGAAATGACAGCATAGGACAGAAGGTTCTAATGATTATATGAACTTGATATGAGTAAGCCACTTGAAGAGTTCACTCACTAAAAATTATTTATTAAACAGCCAAAATTTAATAATAAATTCATCCACACTGTAATATTAAAATGTAATGTATGGTATTTTTAAATAAAATTTATATTGCACAATAACAGGAAAAGGTAATAATGGTCGCATAATAGCGACTTACTAAAGCTAAAAAATATATTGCTTGGCGTATAAAAGAATACAATTTTCTGGATTATATCTTTTGTTCAGACGATCTTTCATTTTCTACACTATAAGGTAATGTATACTCGAATCAAGTAAAGCCCAGTTTGTTACAAGTGCGATCCCCCACAAGAATTTGGAAATATGCTTGGTCTTCAACTCCATGAACAAAGGAAACGCCTTATGTATTAAGCAGTGGTTAGCATAGGACTAAATTTTAACACATTGTTTACTCGATTTACGTAGTATTCTATTATAAATGAAATACACTAAGCTGCTTTTAAAACTGGAGATAGAATTTGCATTAAAGCTGAACAATTGATTTAAAGTAGGAATGTTACTATGCAGTACTTTGTTTGCATTAGACAACTACTTGCTTGTTATATCTGAATATTAGCTTTAGTCAGTATATATAACTGCTAATTATATTTTTAAATAGAATAAAATTTAAAGCTCATAGTTACCTTACTGCTTGAGTGCACTTTCTTTTATATAGATAGAAAAGCTGCAAGACTGTTTTATTAAAAGCAGTTTATTATATTGCTATTTAATTCTGGAGACTGTAAATCAACGCTTCCACAAATTGATTTTGGCAATTTTAGACAAGTCACCTCCCCCATGGTCATCTGTTTGCATTCTAGAAATAGACAGTGCTCCTTTAATTGGCTAGGTAAAAATTGCTGGCTGGCTGTTTTTATTAAAACAATTGACTCTGTAGACTATTATATAGTAGTTGGTCACTTAAACCGTAGGAAGTGTAAAGGTTATGTACATTCCGTAGAAATCAACCAATTTACATATAATCTACTTTTTTCTATTCTCGCCAACTGCTTATTAAACAATGGGAATTTGATTTTAAATATATGGTTCATATTTGTGATATTAAATTTAATATTCATTCTCTTACATCATATATTGCATAATATTAGAAAAGCAATAATCGTTATTAACAGGAAAAAGTGAATTTGCGTTTAAAAAGAAATAAACAGATGCGTAGTATAAAAGAAAAATAAATTTACATCCCATTTTCAGCATTTTCCATATTCAAACTATTCCTTACACCACAATGTTTCCTCAAACAAACAACGACTACGTATATATTTGCAATCTTTGCGAGCCGAACAAGATATTTGAAAAGACCATCGACCTTGAAATTCATGTACAAAGATACCACCCTGGACAGGAATGTTGAACAATAGCTAACTCTGAACTAGCTTTATTTAGAGTAATATTCTAGAATAAAGTACACTTATAAACTCATTTCTTCGTCAGAACCAGAGCTGGACTCTGTATCGATACTAGAATCCGAGTCTTCGCTCGAGCTAGAAGAGCCATCGTGCAATACTTCAATGTTTGGTTTAGGCCGTTGCCTGCTAGCAATCTTTGAAGGATCAATAATAACATCTGGTTGTGATTCATCGCCACTGCAGTCTTCATCTCGCGTACTAACAGTAATAGGCTTTTTGGGCTTCATATCAAATACACCCAGTCCAAGATCCATTTCAATATATTGCGGTTCGTCATCGCCGACATTCTCTATATTTAGTTTTCCAGGATCCTTGTCAAGATCCTTATTTGCTTTTGCAATTTGCGGCAAAAAAGCATGTAACCGCGTCAATAATTCTGATGGCGGATCGACCCGGTATGTTTTAGGCGGTTGGCCGGCCGAATCTGTGGGTTGTGAAGATCTGTCTAAAAAAAATGGTGGTGTGTTTGAGTCGCTCACATCTAATAAGCTGCTGTTGGGTTTCTTGTTATGCTTGGACATGGCTTATTAGACTAAAAGTTTGGAAACAAAGAAAAAAATATTTTTTTTTTCACTTTTTGTGCAATCATAATCAAAGCTAGTTTGTGGGAAAATCAACTGATTTGTTTTAATAAAAGGCGAGGCTGCGCATTATTTCTTCTTTGTTTATTCGTAAATTTCTTATGTCAGTCATACAAAAGCTGCTAATTCAGGGCATTCGGTCTGTTGACCCTGGAAACCAAGTGGTCATTGAGTTCTATTCGCCGCTAACCATTATTGTGGGCCAGAACGGTTGCGGTAAAACCACTATAATCGAATCGTTAAAGTACATAACGACAGGCGAGCTTCCACCCAACAGCAAGGGCGGCGCATTTATCCATGATCCCAAGCTTCTAGGCGAAAATGAAGTCAAGGCTCAGGTTAAGTTAAAGTTCCGAGATACTCAACAGATGACTATGAAGTGTGTACGTTCTATGCTGGCGACACAAAAAAAATCGACAGTTACATTAAGGACACTAGATGGTACGTTGTCGATAGATGGCACGTCTACAAAGGAAGGGAGCAGCCACAGCCTAAAGAGCTCCGAGCTGGACACTCTGATGCCACAGTATTTGGGCGTGTCAAAGGCGGTGCTAGAAAATGTGATCTTTTGCCATCAGGAAGAAAGCAATTGGCCGCTGTCGGAGCCTTCGAATCTGAAAAAGCGGTTTGACGAGATATTTGCTGCTTCCGGCTATACCAAGGCGCTGGATAAGTTCAAAGCATACCGCAAAGACCAATCCGTAGATATTCGCTTGTTGCGTGGAGAGCTAAAACACTTGGAAGAAAAGAAGCTCAAGGCAGAGCGTGTGCGTGTAGAGTATGAGAAATCCACGGTGTCTATTCACAAATATCGAGAGCGAATTGAAGATATCCAGCAACAAGAGACACTGGTTACATCGCAGATCGAGGCATTGGCGGGGCAGCTGCAAGAGTTTATGAGGTTGCAAACCACTGTGGAAGGCTTGAAAATGAACTTGGAACAGAAGATTGCTAGCTACAAGGAGATGGAAGCCAGCACCAATGTGCTGACAGTATCTGATGAAGAGCTCGAGCGGATGAATGCTGATGTTTCTCGGCAAATTGACTCTCAGGAAAGCGATTTGGAAAGCAAGCGCGCTGAACGCGATAGCTTACAGAAGCTAATTGATGAGTTGCAGGATGCCATCAACAACACGCTGGCAGATATTGGCCGGCTGCGAGCGGCGCAAGACAGCTTGGAGACCAAAGTCACTGGTCGCGCAGACACTGTGAAAGACCTCTGCGCTGTGTTTGAAGTATCCATCGATGCCAGTCAAGATAAAGAACAGCAGGCTCATGACTGTGCACATGCTCTTGAAACGCTGTTGTCTGGCATCGAGACAGAACGTGCGGCAATGCGTCAGCGCTTTGAAGAGACCGAGCAGAAGCTGCAGGCTGACATCAACGCGACGCAGTCTGAGATATTTGGGTTTGCCAATGCTGCAAAAGTGAGCGAGCAGCAAACTGCAGCCAATTTAGAGCAAATACGCAGTCTGGAGCAAAAGCGTTTGTCAATCCATATTGATAGCGCAAAGCAAAAGATGCTTGAAGAAGAAATGGCTGCCGAGACCAAGCAGCTGGAATTGGCCCAAGCAAAGTCGTCAAGCGATACGTATAATGAAAGTGCCAAGCAGAAGCGAATGGAACTTTCAGGTGTCATTGATGAAATTGAGCGGCTCAATACAGAGATTTCGCGCAACAACCGCCAAGCAGACGTAAGAGCGAAATTGGCACTCGAAAGGAAAAGCCTCAAAGACAAAAACGAGCAGCGCAAGGTCTTGCTTAACACAGAAGGCCTTGACAGCTATGCCAGAAACGGCCAAGCGTTTGCATGCGAGCGCGAGCGTACATCGGCCATTTCGGCAGCTATAGAGGCCAAAAAGCTGGCTATAGCCGACTGTAACAGCCGCTCCAAGAGCTCTTACGACAGCTTGACCAGCTGCAAGCTGCGGCTTAAGCTGGCCAGGCAGTCTTATGAAGACCAAGCAAAGGACATTGCTCAGAAAACCGACCGGATTCGTGCGGTATGTGACCCTGCTCAGTTTGACGACGTTTATGCGGATGCTCAGAGCGAGATGCACGAGCTGATGGAGGAAGCAGGCCAGTGGAAAAGCGTGTCGTCCATGTACAAGGCGTATATCAAGAAAATCGAGTCAGATCACTCGTGTCCAGTGTGCCAGCGGAGCTGGAGCAACCAGGATGACGAGAGCCGGATTGTGAACAAGCTTAAAATCGACTATACGTCAGCACCAACAGAACTGATAAAGACCGAGAGTGATATCCGCGACTGTCAGCGCCGCTTGGATGAGCTGGCAAATCTCAAGACATCCGTACAAGATGTTCGGCATTGGAATGACCGCGGAAAAAGTGAGCTTGATTCGCAGATCAAAGAGCTCGCCGCCAAGGAAGAGCAAGTACGCACTGAAGCTGACGATGCAGAATGCGAAGGCGTTGCGTTAGCTGTTGATCTGGAGAACATAACGGGCCACCTGGAAGTGTCGCAAAAGCTGGCTCAATTAGAGGAGGCGGCTTCAGCATCTCAGGCCCTGATTGAACAGCTAGAGCATGAGCTGCAAGCTACAGGCTCGACCAAGACCATTGATGAGTTGCAAGCTGAAGTTACCAAATGCCAGTCTCAAGAGTCGGCCATCCGTCGAGAGCTGGATCGGCTAAGCCAAGAGCACGTGCTGCAGCAAAAGGAAGTTGGCTTTCGCCAAGACAGCATCCGCAATCTTCAGAATAAGCTGGACCAGTTTAAGCAGCAACAAAGCGAGCACGAAAGCATTTCGCAGCGCATTGCCGAGTTGGAATCTGCCAATGTTGCCAACACGTCATCGGCCAAAGAATTGCGGCTCAAGGCTGAACAGCTGGCTCCGCAGCTAGAGCAAAATCAAAGGCGCTTGGCAGAATTCCGCAACAAGGTGCGAAGCGATGAATCTGAAGTTGACCAGCGAGCTCGCAAGATTATGCAGAGCCGAGACCGGCTAAAGTTGATCTCAGACGAGATCGAGCAGGTTCAGGCATCGCTGCGCTGCGAGCCAGAAAATGACGAGTATCCGGATCGTCTGGCCATGGCCAATGCCAAGCGCGAGTCATTGCAGGAGGAAGTGTCGGCAAGCAGCCAAAAACTCGCTGCAGTGGACAAAGCCTTGCAAGAATCGGACCGGCTAGCTGTAAAGCTCTCTGCAAAGCAGCGCGAGCTTTCCGACAACATACGCTTACGTGCGAATATAGCCGAACAAGAGCGGATTAAAGCCGAATTAAAGACGGCTCAAGAGTCGCAAGCGAAACTGGAAAGCCAGCTTAGTCAGATCTACGACGACAATGCGGATGATGCTGCATCTGCCAGTGATGATGATGTGGATTTGATCAGTGGGGTTTCACGCAAACGGCGGCACCGAGGCGGCAATGGCGGCCACGGTGCTGCCAAACGTCGGGGCAATGGTGGTGCTCGGCTGCAGGAGCGACGGAATGTGCTGAATGCCAAGCTGTCGGAGCTAACTAGCGAGCGTGCTGGGCTGCAGGGCGAGGTCAAGCAGCTAGAAGACCAAGCACGGCGCCTTTCGCGTGAGCTTTCGACAGAATACAAGGATGTCGATAAGCTATATGTGCGTCAGCTGGTGCAGTGCCGCACCGAAGAGCTAGCCAACTCAGACACGGAGAAGTTCACCAAAGCGCTAGATGCAGCTATCATGCGCTACCACTCGTTGAAGATGCAGGACATCAACAAGATCATCCGGGAGCTATGGCTCAACACCTACCAGGGCAACGATATCGACACCATCGAGATCCGATCTGAGATTGAGGGTGCACGTAGCACCCGTTCACACAACTACCGAGTGGTGATGATTAAGGGAGGAAATGCCATAGACATGCGTGGGCGGTGCAGTGCCGGGCAGAAGGTTCTGGCGTGTCTGATCATCCGTATGGCGCTGGCTGAAACATTCAGCGTCAACTGTGGAATTCTGGCACTTGACGAGCCCACAACTAATCTTGATCAAGAAAACATCGACAGCTTGGCACACAGCCTGGCGCGCATTATAAAGTCGCGGCAGGGGCAGCGCAACTTCCAGCTCATCGTCATTACCCATGACGAGACATTTATGCAGTTGCTTGGACGGTCGGAGTATGCTGACAACTACTGGCGAGTTCTCAAAGACGATAATCAATGCAGCGTATTTGTACGTAGACCGATTGCTGGCCATGATGCATAAAAAAATTTTTTTTCTTCACAATAACTTTTTTCTTCTTTATAATGGTTAATACGTATATAGAAAAAACAGTGGAGGGGTGGACTCCCACCCACGCAAAGCTTTCAGAGCTGGTCCTTAATACTTCCGGCAACGTACCATTGTCCCAGCGGTACCGTGCACTTTTCAGCTTGAAGGGACTAAACGATGACCTGGCAGCGCAAATTATCGGCGATGCGCTACGCATCAAGAACGACTCTGACTTATTCAAGCACGAAGTAGCGTACTGCTTGGGGCAGATGGGACGAAAGACAGCCATCCCGTCTCTTATAGAAGCAATGGCCTTGGTGGATAGCCACGACATGGTGCGTCACGAAGCAGCCGAATCTCTGGGCGCAATCTCCGACCCCTCGGTAATTCCGGAACTAGAAAAGTACATCAACGACCCATGCAAACCACTGGCAGAGACCTGCGTACTGGCGATAGAAAAGATCCGCTACGACCATTCGCAAGAAGCACAATCAAAGGACCCACGGCCACAAACCTCCTCCTATGAATCGGTGGATCCGGCACCAGCCACCACCTCCACAAAGTCTGTAAGCGAGCTAAAAGAGCAGCTGTGCGATGAGAGCTTGGGGTTGTGGAAGCGTTATAGGGCGATGTTTGCCTTGAGAGAGATTGGTAGCGAGGAGGCGGTGTTGGCGTTGGCAGAGGGGATGGAGAAGGATACACAGAGCGCGCTGTTCCGTCATGAGATTGGGTTTATTTTTGGCGAAATGCAGCATCCTGCTAGTGTTCCTGCGCTAGCGAGGGTCCTTGCCAACACCCAGGAGGCCCCGATGGTTCGTCATGAGGCTGCCGAGGCCCTGGGCTCAGTGGCCACTGACCAGGTCAAGGAGATCCTGGCCAAATATGTCAATGATCCTGAGCCGGTTGTTCGTGATAGCTGCATTGTGGCTCTGGATATGTTTGACCACGAAACCAGCGGCGAGTTCCAATACGCTATTATTCCCGAAAACTAGGAAATAAATTTATTAAGCAGTCCATATGGGTATCCGTCGATCATTGGAAATGAACGCTGCGATGTTTAGTTTAGGATGGCACGCCATGCCGGTAACGTCGTCGTTAGGGATTTTGTTCTCAGCATGCATGGTGTTGGTTTCAAAGTCCACATAGTGCAAAATAGACTGATCAGATACCGCCAACATATACTTGCCGTGAGGCAACAGAGCTGCTGTCTGAAACGCATTACATGTGCTTTGAGAGGCTGTGAAACACTTGAGGACCTTGCCGTCCACAGACATTAAATAGATGCTGGGGGATTTAGTGCAAACAACGAAATTCGACGAGCCTGGGATAACCAGCAAGCTGTGTGTTCCAGGAAACGTCAATCCGTGGTTTTGGATATCAGGAACCACCGAATGAAGACATGTGGCTGATTCTGTATCCCAGATACGCACATATCCGTCATCCGATGCACTAATGACCCTGCTTCCATCCTCGCTAAATACCGCGCTAGTTATAGGCGCCGAATGGCCACGGAATTCTTTCAGCATCTTGCCTGATTTGAGTCCATGAATGCGAACCATATGGTCGGCGCCTCCACTAAGCACTTGTGAATCATCGGGAGAAAACTCAACGCATGTAATGTTATCGCTATGAGCGGCCGAAAATCGCTTAAAGCAAGTGCCAGTTTTGATTTTCCAAATTTTGATCTTGCCGTCAAGAGCACCGGAACAGACAAAGTCGCTATTATGGCTGAATGCCAGCCCAGTAACCGCCTCCTCCATCAACATCAACGAGCCATCCGCCTGGTACTTTAACTCGGTAGCCAGCTTCCCCGTCATATAGTTCCATATCTCAATAAACCCATCCATACTGCCGGTGGCCAGGTAAACTCCATCAAACGAGAATGCCAAACTGGTAGGGTGCTGCTTCTTGGGAAACTTTACTGTCGCCAGTAGTCTCTGCGGCACCTTATCCTCTTTTACAGTAGATAGAGTGGTGGCTTTACCAAAAAATAAATTGTAAGAGTCCGAGTTGGCAAGCATGCTCTGCTGCAGTTGCCATTTCATCGAGTACCCCAAAAGAGTCAGCAGGCGTGAGGCAGGCGCTTCATCTACTTCATTTAATAGCTGTTCGGCTATGCTGGTTCGTCGGGAATCCCGTGTTTCTCCCGACTTGTATGCAAAACTAGCGTCAAACGTGGTCCTCGACATCAGCCTTTCGAGATGCAAATAGCGATCAGGTTGCTGTGTGCGCATAATCTCCATGGGCTCGGTTTGTCTCAAAAGTGCTCGAGCCGGATTGACATCTTGCTGCTCAACTAGTTCAATTATTATTTGCTCATATAGGTCTATACGCTTGTTGGGTGCTATTTGTGCTTGTTCTGTGCTGGCCAGGACTACATCCCATTCACCCTTTTGGATGCTGGCTTTAAATGAATCCAGATCATCTACGGTGTTTAAAAATACTCCGGTCTCTTTCTGCAGAGTTTCTAACGTTGCAGTCAGATTGTTTTCTTTGAGAAACTGCTCGATAAGTCGAATGATATCCGTTGACTCGATCTTCATTTTACAGATATAATATGGCATTTGGTTCATGGGTAGTCAAAAGGCTGTTTCTCATTTTAGTGAAATAAATGCGCTTATGGGATGATCAACTTTTTAGCATATTAAATCAAAACCTAACGCGAACCACTTGCGTTATTTACAGCACGCGTTCATGTAATTTCGTTTTACCGTGCTTCTTTTTATTCGGTTTGAACAAAATAATAATGCCTGGCGACGAAACAGACAAGCTGCTGTTTGAAACTTTAGGCAGCTCGCTGCTGACCAGCGTGCCGGCTAAGCAAGAAGCCAACGCAGCACCAAGCGACGAGAAAATGGATGGTTTGTTTGCCGACGAACCAGCAGATGGCCTAACCTTGCTGCCGACAGCCGAGTACTCTGACGACAGTATGAGTGATGATGAGTTATTCTCATCGCTCCAGCCACAGATGCCTTCAAAAGAGGAAGACAAAGAGCAGCAGTTGGGGCGGTTCCGAGATATGCGGGTAGTGAGCGATATTGACACAGGAGAGGCGAGGCTAGAGCCCTCGGAACGACTATCGTTGGCTGACCAAGAAGATGCAGTGAAGCAGGGGCGAATGATAGCCAATATAACTAAGATACGTAGCATTCGAGAAAGAAAACAAGATATAGATTCACTTGCTTCCCGAAAATTGGCACAGGTGGATGCTGCTGAGCGCTTCAACGTGTATCAAAAGGCGTTAGAGCGACAGGCTCAACTAGACGCAGAAGCTGAAGTGAACAAGCGACACAAAGCTGAGCATACACCATCAGATAACACGGCAAAAGAAATAACCATTCCAGACTATACTGTGGGCAGCAGCAGCAAGGCGGCTGAAACAAAAGTGATGTATGAGCTTCCGCCAGCTAGAGGCGAGTTTATCACTGCACGGAATTCAAGTGGAAAAGCACGGTACTTTAGTATTCTGAGCACTACACAACTGGAAGCACGTATGAACCGCATGGCAAGCACAGATGGCGAGCGTGTCGGTACAGCCGCAATCAACAGCATTGTGAGCAGAATCGAGACCACATTAGACAGCAGTATGGATGTTGCAACTGAAAGCAGAAGTAACAAAGGCAGTGGGGATAGCGAGCTGTGGGTCGACAAGTACCGGGCACGGGCATTTGTGGATCTTGTTAGCGATGAGCGCACAAACCGGGCGGTGCTACAGTGGCTCAAGGCGTGGGATCAATGTGTGTTTGGCCGAGCAAGCAGCGGAGACCCACGCGATCAGTGGAACCGCCCCCAGCAGCGAGTTTTGCTGCTATCAGGGCCGCCAGGACTGGGCAAAACAACACTGGCGCATGTGGCCGCACGGCATGCGGGCTATGATGTGGTAGAAATCAATGCCAGCGATGATCGTACAGCAGTAAAAGTGCGAGAGCGGGTGAAAGGAGTAACACAGGCACATGCGGTACGTGGACGGCCACAATTGCTGGTAGTAGACGAGATCGATGGTGCTGCCAATGGCGATTTTGTTGCTCTGTTAGCCAAGAGCGCACGTGCACAGCGTCGCCCGATCATCTGCATCTGCAACAACGCATATGCGGCAGTGCTGCGTCCACTGCGCCAGTCTGCGCTATGCTTGACGGTGGCTGCACCGCCTGCTGCTCGTTTGGCTCAGCGTCTGGCAGATGTGTGCACGCATGAGCGCGTAGCTGCCGATCAATGGGCACTGCTGGAGCTGGCACGTTCTAGTGAGGGCGATATGCGTGCCAGCCTCAATGCGTTGCAGTTGGCCAGTCGTCGCAGCCATCGCATCGACACTGACACGCTGCGTGATGGCGGTGCCAAAGACGTACAACGGCCGCTGTTCTCAGTGTGGGCCATGCTATTTACGCGACCGGACTCGACATCGCGGGCATTTGCACAGTCGGCGCTGGGCAAGCGTGGACCTGGAACAGTTCGTGGCTATGCAACAGAGCTGCTGCAATGTGTACGTGCTGCAGGAGAAACAGACCGGCTTATGCAAGGCTGTTTTGAAAACTACCTGCGCATGGACTTTCGTGATCTGACTCACACCAAGATCTCGAATCTGTGCACTGATTGGCTCGAGTTTGACGATTTTGTCGACGCCGCTTGCCGCCGGCACCCGGGGCTGCTGGATACCATAGGCTCTTATCGCCATTACGCGCTGCTAGCCATCCATCGCACTTGCAGTACGCCGTTGGGTCTGTCGCGCGCCGAGTTTGCTTACCCGCACTCGGAATTCGATGCATTCCAGGCACGCACAGCAGCGCAGGCCGTACTGCAGTCTCTGGCCCGTTCTCCACGCTGCCTGCGTTCGCTGACTACGGTGTCGCATGTTGCTCAGCATTTCCTGCACCCGCTGTTACTCATTTTGTCGCCCCAGCTTACTATATCCAACCGCCACTTGCTCCGCGGTGCCGAAGAGGACCGCTTGCTGCGTCTAGTCGATGTAATGGACGCTTGGCGCCTGTCACTTGTTCAGGAACGCGACTCAACTGGCCAGCTCATCTTCCGTCTTGAGCCGCCTATTGACCGGCTTTATGCCCTTGGCAGTCGTCGCCCGCAACGGCCCATCTTGCCCATGAGATATCCTGTCCGCCAGCTTATAGCACAGGAGATCGAACATGTACGTCGTGCGCGATACGCCATAGACATAGAAGATGCCAATAATCGCGAGTCTACTGCCCGTGAACATATAGAGCGTCTACGTGCCGACCAACAGCCACAAACCAAAGTCTCGGCTGACTTAGCAACCAAAAAAGCAAGAGACTTTTTCGGACGTGTCATTACCAAGCCAGCAAACAACAAAGCCAGCTCAGGCAGCGAAAACGCGAGCTCTTCGCAGCCAGCAACTAGCCGGGTGTGGTTCCACTTTTTCGAGGGGTTTTCCAATGCTGTGCGCAAGCCTACGCAAATGTCTGAGATTCTCTAAAGCTTTTAATAATAACCACGCCCTTCCTTGATAATTTGCTCTTGCTGCTGACGCGGCACTGGTCCAAACCCTACAACTTCCATTGAAAAAGTACCTGCGCCTGCAGTCAGGCTGCGTAGCGCTGACGAATACCCAATCATTGTGCTCAAGTTCACCTCTGCTACCAGCGATTTCCCATTGCCTGCATCCTGGTCATCCAAACTCACTACCCGTCCTCGCCGCACACCATTCAAATCGCTTAGCACTGCACCTACGCTTTTTGCCGGACACTCGATACGCAGCCGCGCTAACGGCTCTAGCAATGCTGCAGATGATTCTGCCAGCGCCTTTTGCATTGCCTGTACAGCACACGCCCGGAAGGCTGTGGGTGTTGATAAAGTCCGACTGTAGAAGTCAATATTGGTCACTTGTACATGTGTGCGTACCAGCGGAAAGCCTAACAAGGGTCCGCTAAGAAGTGCTGCATGAATGCCATCACGGATGGCGTCATGGATTTCACGGTACATCAGTGGCGAGACTGCTGCCTCTGAATTGCTTTTGGGGACTAGCTCAGCTGGCATACTCACATCTACGCTGTTGCTGTCGTTGTCTTCCTCGCCAGGCTCAACGCTTACATTTAAGCCAGCCTGTGCCGGCCGTCCTGCTATCTCTTTAGCATAGTCAAAATGCGCTGTTGATGCTTGCGATGGGGTTTCGCGGAACGACACACGCATATCGCCAAACGATGCACGAACACCCATATCTTGCAGCCGCCCCCGTATCACTTCTAAATGCAGCTCACCCATTCCACTTAGCAGCGTCTGTCCAGTTTCCTGGTTGTACGACACATGCAATGACGGGTCTTCCAGCATTAGACTGCAAAGAGCATCTGCCAATGCCTGCTCATCCTGCGGCGAATCAGCTTCAACTGCACAGAAAAATACTGGTGGTGGCACTTTGATCCCATGCAGCTGTAGTCCTACTGAGTTCGTTGAATTCGTTCCTTCCATCAATACAAGTGCAGAGGAGCGTTCACGAGGTGCCTTTATACGTGCACTTTTCAATGAACGATGATGTGGGTGTAGCAGGGTATCGCCCGTGCGTGTATTTTTTAGACCAAGTACCACGCCAATATGGCCACAGCCGATTCGAGGGATTTCTTCTGGAACATCGGCATACATCTGCAGCAGCTTGGTTGCGCGTTCACGTACGCCCCCTTGCGTGCCATTGACCAGCGTTGATCGTGCGTCCAGTGTGCCTGCGTACACTCTCACAAACACCATTGGACCGCGCATTTCGTTAGCAATCACCTTAAATGCAAATGCCACCAGCTGATCCTTGTTGTCAGATGTTTGCAGCTCAGGCGGCATTGGCCGTTCCGATGGTGCTGGTAGGTAATCTATTACAGCATCCAGTAGCGGCTGCACGCCAACGTTACGGAATGATGCGCCCATAAGCACTGGGACAGCCTGTGCATTGAGAGTTACCCGCCGGATTGCTGCTTGCAGGTCCTCGATAGACACTTGCATATGATCGCCATCGGCAGCCAAAAAGGCATCGACAATTGTACTGTCCAGCTCAGCCAGTGCTTCGACTAGCTGCACCCGCGCCTGCGATGCTCGCCCATACGCTTTGTCAGTGGACGTAAGTTTATGTCGCTGTACAGTAGCACCTGTTTTATCCGCATCGGTATCAAAACACACCCGCTCCATCGATACCACATCCAGCCACTGCTGCAGCTCACTAGCAGTATACTGCCCTTCTTTGGGCTTTATCGCTTCGGGAATAATCAAAACCAACGGCTGTATCTGTAATTTAGTCTCTATATCCTCAACACTGCGTTTCCATGATGCACCTTCACGGTCCATCTTGTTTATAAACACCACTCGTGGAATCTGGTAGTGCTCGGTCTGTCGCCACACGGTCATGGTTTGTGCCTGCACCCCAGCTACGGCATCAATTACTGCCACCGCTCCATCAAGCACTCTTACTGCCCGCTCCACTTCAACCGTAAAGTCAACGTGTCCAGGTGTATCAATCAAGTGTACTTGGTGGTCGCGCCAGCCAAACGTTATAGCTGCCGACTGGATCGTAATCCCGCGTTCACGCTCTTCTCGCAGATAGTCCATGACGGTATCGCCGTTATCAACATTGCCTATTTTGCGTGTGAAACCAGCATAATGCAACATCCGTTCGGTTGTGGTTGTTTTGCCAGCGTCTATATGAGCAATGATCCCAATATTGCGCACCTTTTCGTAGAGCAGTCGACTAGTTGTGAGCTGCCGTATGGTCTGCTTGGCCCACCGGTGCGTTCCTGCCTGCGCAATAGCTCTTACCAGCCATTGACTTTGCATTTCAATTAGAATTAGAAAAAAAATTTTTTTTATTGATCTATGCGTTCAAAAGCAGTTGCCCAAAAAGGAAGATGCTGAATGCGTGTCAGTACGCTTTTGGCAGCCATTATATGGACCACCAGCCCATTACATGATGGAGGTGCATTCATGATCACGACATGATTAGGAAATGCTGCTTCGATCGGGTTAACCCACACTGGCGAGCCTCCGCCGAAATCAGCATTGTAGTGCGGCAGCCTGGTATGGTTGGTTACCAACAGTCTGTAAGGATGCCGTATCCCTCCTGTAATGGGGCGTGCAAATGCATCGTGCTTTGTGTCCAGCGCATCCATATACCCCCGAATATACTGTCCATCTACACTATCTGTTGTTCTTCTTACTCGTTTAGCCACTGGAGCCAGCGACTGGATCGATATCGGCTGCTGAAGCATATTCATAGACGTGTGCATGCGTTGTACAACAACAGCATTGCCGCAATACCCTTTGCCCTGCAGCTGAGAAAGACGTGGTCGGGCATCCACAGTCATTGCTGTTTCAAACATCGAAGGCGTCAATCTGTCTCTCATTTTACGAATACGGCTCCGACTTACACCAGAATCAAAAGATGCAACACTTTGAGCAAAGCACATACTAAGCAGCGCCAAGACTACATCGTTGTTGGAAATTCGCGTTTCGTCCAAAGCGTCTCTAACAGAGCTGCGAATTTTGTTGAGCTGGCTATGTGAGATCATAAACCGGGCATGAGAAACCCGACAGACAGTATTAATCAGTCGCAGTACTCGCCCCTGGTTGTTGATTGAAAGGCAGGCAAAGGCTTTAGATACCAAGTTGCCTTGGGCAAACTTTGACGCCACCAGGCTTCCTGTTATTGTTTGGCTTTCAGGGACACAGCCACGCAGCAGTTGCCGGTCATGGGACAAAGCAAGCTTGGGTACTACGGGTACAATCGAGTTATTCATCTGACAGCATGTCTCAGCCCACCGGTTAACAAACGTGGAAAAGCCAAATCCGTCCAGTATAATGTGCGCAATGCTTATAAATATCGCCACACCGCTATTCTCTTGAAATCGCATAACTTGAATATCAGCCATTTTCCACTTTCCAATTTTGGTTTGGAAAAATGGTGTTTTAGATTTACACTCAGGAAGCATCGACAGGTTGTAGTTTGCAGCTGTGAACTCTTTAAAATGCAATGAAGTTGTGATGTGCGAGATGCTAGGCAGGTTGATATTTTCCTTATCGATGGTGACTTTCAACGCTCCCTTGTCTATATAAGCTGAACCAGCTAAAAGTGGGAACTCGTGCAGGGTTTCATAGAGCGATTCTTGAAGCTGTTCGAATGGCATAAAATTGGGGTATCTGCTGGAGTTATCATAGATGTAGAAGAAGGGGATGTATACAAATGATGTAAGCTTGTCCAGTCCATCTATGATGATGGTTTGTGGTTTAACAGAATAGGTAAATCTTTCAACTGAAGGAAACAGCGACATGACATGGAAATAGCAACAAAAGAGGCAGAAGATGAACAAGTTATGACACTGGGACACAATTTATAATCCTTGGCCTGGAAAAAGGGACAAATAAAATGTGTTTGTTGTGGAAATGACTGCAAATGGTCATTGCTACGAGGCTGGCGCTTGAATTAGGCAATACCCAACACCTTTTAAGAAAGCCACAATGCAAAACATCAATAGAGGCACAATAGACTCAAACGACCGTTTTTTTAAACCTGAGTGTTTTGGTTGCCGAATAATGCCTTATATAAACCGCTTGGGCTAAAAAAAGGACTGCCATCACAGTGATAATTAAAAGCCTCTGTAATTGCTTTGACTTTTAATCTTTTATACGTTGACATAAAGCAAGAGCAACAAAACAAAGTCCTCGACTTCAAATTGGCAACAGAACATTTATTAAAATGTTAATTCTTCACTATTTCTTAAATATGCATTTAACACCTGCAACATGAGGATACTCCGAAACATAAGAGTCCAATTTAATATCATCAATTTGGTGAGCGATTAGCCGTTTCAATTGAGGCATTCTTAAAACTAAACTGGTAGTAGCCTTTACCATCAGGCCATGGGGGCAGTCGATGTAGATTAATGCCAGCTGCTTGATAGGGCTGGTGAATGGCTCCAATGAACTGGTAAGCTCCAAAGCACCTTGGTCATCGACATCAATAATTCCACCTAATGTTAATATTTGCAGCCTGGATAATTGAGCTAATATGCCCACTATAGTAGAAACATTGACACAGGCATCTAGCAAAAGCTTAGTAATGTGCTTGCAAGTAAATTGGTCAGCGGTCAGGGTAGCTGCTGGATTGTTATAAAACATGTCTACGCATTTACCACCATGTCTCAGCAAGTGGTTTGTGCGGGCAAACGCTTGGTCATCAGCTCCATAGATATTTACTGCAATGTTATCAACAGTTGGAAAGTTAACATTTTGCAGCTGCTGGATTATTTCGCCCGTGCTTAGAAGCGATAAACATTCCAAATGAGCCGGCAGCGCTGCCTGGTGGAAAATACGACAGCATTCGCCAGAAACTTTAAGAACCTTTAAGTTTGGAAGTGCCAGTGGGATTTGGTCTGAATCACCAGAAGCATAATGGATATACAGTCGAGCCAGCTTTGGAAACACAACGTCAGTCTCGAACTGAAACAGCTTACTAAATATATTGGGTGGAACATTCGCTATGCTTAATGATTCCAATGTGTCAGGCACTATCTTGGGTAAAATATCATTATAATCCATATAGAAGTTGACTTCCTTCAGCTGAGTAAACAGCTTGTCTGTTGTAAATGAAATCACACTTGTTATAGCACGCAGTTGATTTGCATAATGCCCTGCTATATAACCTAACAATGCACTGGCTGACCTATTATAGTTAACGCTGCCATAGTTTACTTCAGTTATGCCGGGAAGTGCTGTGGCCAACTTAAAAGCAACATCTGCTAAGTCTTTTTCAAGCGGCTCTGCATCGGCTCTGCTACCTTGACTAAAATGTACAGTTGGCTTTAAATCCAATTCTAGTATGTGGGCATTGCATCCTAAAAGAGCAGCTATCTGCTGCAGACCTGGAATAGGGTTATCATAATAATGCAACTGAATATTTATGGTTTTGGTAAAGTCATAGTGCTGAAGCAAGTCAATATTTGTAGTTAGCTCATTATCAGTATCTGACTCGGTCTTGTGCGTTCCATAAACTATAAATGCTTTGCTATAAACCAAAGGAAGAGCTATCTGCCTCCAGGCATGGTTAATAGCCAACAAGCACAAGTGCTGCTTAAAATGCCCTAGGCTAGAACAGCCATTGAATAGCCTGTTGATTGTCAAAATATGAATATCGTCCGGAAGTGTAGAAAAAGAAACCATGGTGAAAAATAAAAAAAAACAAGTATATTTCCAGGGCTGCAACCATATAAGCCGGCTTTCCTTTTAGCAAACGTGTATTCTTTCAAAGAAAAGAATGCGGAATAGATATGTTTTTTTTAAACAAAAAAATGTATTGATTCTTTCAAACAAAAGAATTTTTAATAAGCTACAGTTTCAAAAAAGAAAAAGGGTTTACATTCATTCAGTACCTGCTTGAGTTGGCACTTAAGTTAGATACCACAACCTCTATGGCTTAAAACTAAACTCAATCGCCATAGTATTTATAACTATTTTTTGCTTGATGGAAATAACTACAAAATATGAATATCGCCCGAGGGTGTAGTAAAGTGAACCATAGTGCAAAGACTAATAAAGAGCTAAATGTATTTTTAAATTGTGGTGGCAATAAAGTCCCCTGCTTCTGTGACTAAAAAAATAAAACAAATTTTATTTTGCTAAAGGCAAATGGTTTTGTAAGAGAAAAGAACTGTTATACTGTGCATTGTCATGACGTACTTTACCTACAGTTGTTGCTAACAACGCAGATAATGCATGTGGGAAATTTTTTTATCCCATAGTTTTCAATTAATGATCCAGATTACAAAATAATTACCTGATAACAGTTTTTTTGTATATCATTGCTAAATCAATTATTATAAATGAACGGGAGCAAGGAAGGTATTCAATCGCCATTGTCTTTTCACGAGACTTCCACCACGGCATGGATTGAATATACGTCTCCAGATGGCCGTGCCTACTATTACAACAGGAACACCAAAACGACCACATGGGAAAAACCAGACGAGCTTAAAACACCTCAAGAGCGCGATTCGGTATGGAGGGAGTACTCCAAAGATGGCCGCCCTTACTGGTACAACACGGTGACCAAAAAATCTACTTGGACTCGACCTGATGTATTCAAGTCTCAGTCTACAACCATTGTCCAGCCCCATGCAAACACCAACATATCTAGAGATACATCCAGGCCACCGCGAGCAACGAGTTCACGCTCAAAGTCACCAACTCGTAACCAGCAGTCTTTGAGACAAAATGAGTCTCGCGGGTCCCGATCTCGACCTTCAGAGTCATCTGCAGCCCTCGTAGATGACCATCAGCTACCACGTCGCGAGTACCGGACTGCAGAAGAAGCGGAAAATGCATTTATAGATATGCTAAAGCGATATAAAGTCTGCGGAGATTGGTCATGGGAGAAGATGCTTCGTGCAGTGGTAAATGACCCCGACTACCGCGCGTTAAAAACATTGCCTGAACGCAAGTCTGTGTTTAATCGGTATATTAGCACAGCTCAGGAGACTGAACGAGAACAGCGCGAGCACGAAAAGCGCAAGCAGCGTCAGGACTTTTTCGCCATGATGGATACATTGCCGGTGAGCGAATACACACGGTTTCGAAAGATCAAGCATTTGGCTAAAGACCACGCAGCGTTTTGTGCGGTGCCTACTGAAAAGGAGCGGGTTCAGCTATTCGAGGCCTATATGGATGAGCATATAAAACAGCTAAATGATGAGCGACGCAAGTTGCGTAGCAATTTTGTACAAGAGGCTGTGGAAGAATTGGGTGTATTGCCTGTAAGTGCGCGGTGGAAAGATGTGAAAGAGCGGCTGATGGAAAAGTTTGGCGACCGCCTTATGCCTATTTTGCGTTCCGAGAATGACCAGTCTGTTTCGATGGACACACTATATTACTTTAACGACTCGACAGATCCAGAGCTGGGACTAAGTGTACTTGATTTTATGGATGTTTATGACCAAATAATCGCCGATGCCGAAAAACGCGATTTAAGCCAACGCAAGCATGAGAAGGACTTGCTATTTCGTCAGCAGCGTCTCAATCGCGAAAAATTCCAGCAGCTTCTTAAAGAGCATAGCGACCAGTTTACTCCTAGCAGCACGTGGAGCGAGTTCTATCCGCAGATCAAGCATGATCCGCGGTATTTAGCGATGCTAGGCCAGCCTGGATCCACACCACTAGATCTGTTCTGGGACGCCATTGAGCTTCTTTCCGATGAATTTTACAATGAGCGCAAGAGATTGGAGCTTTTGATGCATGACAACAAGTTTTCTATGCAGGTGGATACCTCTTTAGACAGCGTGCGTGAGTTTGCACAAAAGCACAGCACTATTCCTGAATCACACTTGGGCTATATCTATCAGCAATTGATAATAAAGGCCAAGCGCAGAAAAGAAGAAGAGGAAGAGCGGCGGCTGCGCCATCGACGCCGCCTTCTCGACGATTTCAAATATCAACTTTATGATTTGGAGCCTCCGCTTCATTCCGATACGCAATGGGAGAGTGAACACGCACGGATTTCTGCTTTGCCCGAGTTCAAAGACATTGATGATGAAAAAGCGTGTCGTGAAGTGTTTGACATGGTAATGGAGCGTGTAAGAGAGCGGGCGCAAGCAAAGGCAAGAAAAAGACGCGATAGCGAGCCGCGCAAGCGTTCACGGAGCCCGGTAGCTGCAGTTACCATTGCTGCTGAAGACACTGCAGACAAGCGTACTCGGCGCCAGTCGGATGCCTCAAATTACTCAAGCGAGCTTGAAGAAGGAGAAATGGTTTAATAATAAATATTAAGATGAGCCGGTGTTTGAGTGGTTACTAATAGAGAAGTTTGGAGCAGACGAGCCTGTGCTTCCGTTGGCTGCTGGATAAGAAAACGCGGTAGGAAAGTCGTAAACTTGCGGCTGTTGCTGTCTCATAAACGAGTTGTGCATTTCCGACAACTGCACATTTTTCTGTGGTATAGGCATCACGACGCCATAGTAACGCTGAGGTGGGATAGGTGGCGCGCCATTTGGGTCTCTTATCGGTTTTGGCATTCTCCCATTTTCGCCGGGTGCTGAAACATCTCCTGTAGGTATCACATGAGGTGGAGGAGATGCCGAATAACCAAAGGAGGAGTACTGTGGCTGAGGAACCTGTCCTACATATGGCATGACTTGTGCGTAGCCAGAGTATTGGAGGTAGGGTGCTGCTGGAATACTAGAGCTTATCCCGCCATTGCCTGCACCTCCATAAGGCATACGACTGCGTAGCCGAGCGTACGGATCTCCACGCACAAATGTGCCGTTTGGTCCAGTAACTCTGGTTGCTTGAAGTCCCTTGGGGCCACGAATCACCTCAAATTCGACTGGCTCTCCTTCAGCTAAACTCTTAAACCCGCCACTGTTATAAATAACGCTGTGGTGGACAAACACTACAATACGAAAATACCCATTCAGCTATGCTTTTTGTGTTGGGTGAATGGCCCAAGGGAGGGATCAATTGAAATTTTGCAAAGACAATAAAGCTAGCAAGTCTTGAGGCTTGCTTTTGTTATATGACTGAGAAAGAGCCCAAAGTGTATCGTAAGTTATATATGCATACCCATGTACATAAAAATATCCGAGACTCAAATATTTACCTTCGCTATGTCCATCTATGGGCTCGCTGGGTATTACAAACCCGTAACCCTTTTGACTATTGAAAAACTTTACTCGACCGGATTTTATGTCCGACATCCTACTTGGTGACCAAGAAAAAAGAGATGGAAAAGAGTGCGAAGCCAGCTTGCTTGCTAGATGCGAATTAGCAACAGTACATAGATTAAGTTGCGAACTGAATGGATTGCTGGATGACATAAGAGCGGCAAGTACGACTAAACGGAAATAGAAACTACAAAAGATGGTGTACAGTGGCCCGACTAGCACACGAATATCAACTGCGGCAGGACTAAATAAAAGAAAAACCTTAAAGCTATTGTGTAATTCCAAAAAGAGACAAAAAAATTAAACCATCTCAGAACCTTTAAGGTTTCTAAACTGGCTTGTAAAGAAATAGCCAGACCAAAACGAGGGAGCAACGAAGAAGAAGAAAAAACAAAGTATTCCATTGTAATGGTTCAAGAAAATTGATGGTTGTCACTAAAGCAATTGTTTGGTTCATTCCTTGATACAGCTTATCAGCTGAACCATGTTGGGATGTTTACATATGCATACTGATTAAATAGCCAAGACGAGACAGCTTGCTTGCAAAAACAAAAGAGATATGCGACTGACCCATTCATAAGGCCGCCACGGAAAATACACATAGCTTCAAATGCCTCCGTACATTGGAACAAAATCAACTATTTGTCTTATTATTCCAATGACGTTGAAAAATTTTAAATTCTTTGGTGCTCTTTTGGACAATAACGAGCTTATTGTTTAATGTGCGAGCCCTCTTCCGAGAGAGTATAAAGTGGAAGCTTATTATTCATGTGAGAAAAACACTCATCATGTGTCAGATATGCAGCGTACATAAAGACAAAAGCAGGAGGCATGTGGGAGGTGTTTGTGAAGCGAGGCCCTTACCTTTTTACAGCGTGTCCAGTGATTTTGCACAAAAACAAAAGAAATGTAGAGCGATTGAACAAGAATTTAACGTATGTCGAACAGATTTTAATATATAAAAGTACCGGTAAGGAAAAAGATGTGAGGATTATCGACTGCTATATAAAAACTACACAAGAGATAAATCACAGGCAGGTACTGTCTTGGCACTACTGAAAACAAAAAGAAAAGAGAAAGGAAACAACAAAGAGGATATTGGCCCTTAAATTGTTATTATATAAATGAAACCCCCGAGCGAAAAGAAAACATAGAGAATGAAATATCCCACATTGGTTGCTTAAAGAGAGTCAGTCAGCTGCTTCTAAGCTTTGATCTTTTTATTTGGGGGAATACACCACCCTGCATGAACCGAGAAAAATGATAGATAGAGGGCCCAAGCACCTTTGCCTAGAAATCACTATGGTTTTAGCCAGCTCAAAACATTGTGGCAATAGCACTTTAACTTGATTACAGCTAATCTTGAATAAGCCTGGCCTGAGTGTTAATAGCACCCAATGTAGCGTTTGAAATCTATGGAGGGGAAATTAGCATGATTAGAGCCAATCAGAGCTCGAGGGCTTTCCATGAGTTGCGAAGATAAGGACTGCCTTTTTTCCTTCGTTTATTCGGCTTTTCGTTTAGATTTGTTTGGAAATCCAAAAAAAAAAAAAAAAACTCAAGCTATGATTCTCAATCGCAGCGTTTCGCGTGTGGCCACCAAGGTTGGTCGCTTGTCCAAGACCGCTCTCGCCGGTAAGTACTTATATGGCAAATCACCAACCTTTTGCTAAATCTGCTTTATAGTGCGCAATTATGCTGCCGAAGCTGCTGCCAAGTCTGCAGTGGCCTCGGGCCAAGTGCGCCAGGTTATTGGTGCCGTCGTTGATGTCCAGTTTGAGCAAGACAACTTGCCGCCTATTCTTAACGCTCTTGAGCTTGACAACAACGGGTCCCGGCTGGTGCTAGAGGTAGCTCAGCACCTGGGCGAAAACACGGTGCGGACGATTGCTATGGACGGTACCGAGGGTCTGGTCCGTGGCCAGCCGGTGGCTGATACAGGCTATCCTATCCGGGTGCCTGTTGGTCCCGAGTGCCTGGGCCGTATTATGAACGTGATTGGCGAGCCCGTAGACGAGCGTGGCCCCATCAACTCAAAGAAGGTGGCTTCTATCCATGCGGCTCCTCCAGAGTTTGTCGACCAGTCGACGGCTCCCGAGATTCTGGAGACCGGTATCAAGGTGGTAGATCTGCTGGCTCCCTATGCTCGTGGTGGTAAGATTGGTCTGTTTGGCGGTGCTGGTGTCGGCAAGACGGTGTTTATTCAGGAGCTGATCAACAATGTGGCCAAGGCGCATGGTGGTTACTCGGTGTTTGCGGGTGTGGGTGAGCGTACTCGTGAGGGTAACGATCTGTACCACGAAATGATTGCCACCGGAGTCATCAAGCTCGACGGGGCATCCAAGGCCGCCTTGGTATACGGCCAGATGAACGAGCCCCCAGGTGCTCGTGCCCGTGTGGCTTTGACCGGTCTGACCGTCGCTGAGTACTTCCGTGACGAGGAGGGCCAGGATGTGCTGCTGTTTATCGACAATATTTTCCGCTTTACTCAGGCCGGTTCCGAAGTGTCAGCGCTGCTAGGTCGTATTCCGTCGGCTGTAGGCTACCAGCCCACCCTGGCTACGGATATGGGTGTGATGCAGGAGCGGATTACCACCACCAAAAAGGGCTCGATTACGTCCGTACAGGCCATTTATGTGCCAGCTGACGATTTGACGGATCCGGCTCCCGCCACCACCTTTGCTCACTTGGACGCTACTACTGTGCTGTCGCGGTCGATTTCCGAGCTGGGTATCTACCCTGCTGTAGATCCGCTAGACTCCAAGTCGCGGATGCTGGACCCGCGTATTGTCGGCAACCAGCACTACGACATTGCCACCGGTGTCCAGCGTATCCTGCAGTCATACAAGTCGCTCCAAGACATCATTGCTATTTTGGGTATGGACGAGCTGTCGGAAGAGGACAAGCTGACCGTAGAGCGGGCACGTAAGATCCAGCGGTTTATGTCGCAGCCATTCTCGGTAGCCACCGTATTTACCGGCTTTGAGGGCAAGCTGGTGCCGCTCAAGGACACTATCCGCTCGTTTAAGGAGATTTTGGATGGCAAGCACGACACGATCCCAGAGTCCGCCTTTTACATGGCCGGCGATATCGACGATGTAGTGCGCAAGGCAGCCGACATTGCCCGCGAGATGGCAGCCAACAACTAAACACTTGTTTTGTTTTAAAGCTGCATGCTATTCAGCCGCAGTCGAAATACGAATTTCTTCTCATCTATTTTCTGAATCAGCTATTTTTCCACATTCTCAATTCTAACCAATGAAGCTTGCTGGGCTCAGCACTCGTTCGGCTGGGCTGCTGCTGGCGGGTGGGCTGCTGGCCCCCCTGGCTGGCGCCTTCTACCTGCCAGGAATAGCACCACACGACTACAAGTCTGGCGAACTCGTCGAGCTGCAGGTTAATTCGCTGACGCCCTCGCTTAACGCCGAAAACAAACTCGAGTCTGTGCTTTCCTTTGGCTACTACGACGACCGCTTCCACTTTTGCCGCCCAGAAGGCGGGCCCAAGGCAGCGCACGAGTCGCTAGGCAGCATTCTGTTTGGCGACCGGATCTATGGATCGGTGTTTGACCTGCATATGCTTAAAGATACGTCATGCCAGGTCTTGTGCAAGCAGACCATTCCCGGAAAAGACGCAGCATTTATCAACGACAAGATTATGAAGGGGTACAACTACAACTGGCTGATTGACGGTCTGCCAGCAGCCACGGTGAAGGTCGACGACCGCACGCAGGACCAGTTTTACTCGGTGGGCTTTGAGCTGGGGTCCAGCTTGGCTGGCCAGCTGGTTCCGCATTTCCACAACCATTACGACATCACTGTGCAGTATCATACGCTGGACGAGGTGCATCACCGGGTGGTTGGCGTGGTGGTGACTCCTGCCAGCAAACACACCGAGATGCCCAAGGACGGCGGCGACGTGTCGTGCGATGCAGTCGAGCCAATGAACCTGCACGAGGATCGGGATAACCAGGTGGTGTTTACATACTCGGTAAAGTGGGTTTCTTCAGACAAGTCGTGGGCTACTCGCTGGGACGCTTATTTGCATGCGGTTGACCCACGCATTCATTGGTTCAGCCTGATCAACTCCATGGTGATTGTGGTATTTTTGAGCGCAATGCTTGGCCTGATTCTGATGCGCACGCTGCGCAAGGACATTGCTCGGTACAACTCTGAAGACGCTGAGGACCTGCAGGAGGACTTTGGGTGGAAGCTGGTTCACGGCGATGTGTTCCGCCCGCCGCAGCGCTTTGAGCTGCTGTCGGTTATCCTGGGAAGCGGCTACCAGCTATTTTGGATGGTAGTTACCACGCTGGTTATTGCGCTTCTCGGGTTCCTGTCGCCATCTAGCCGCGGATCGCTGACAACAGCCATGCTGCTGCTGTTTATCGTTTACGGGTTTTCGGCTGGCTTCAACTCGGCACATCTGTATCACTCGTTTGGAGGCCTGTCGCTTAAACGCATCATCATTACCACCGCGCTGTTTGTTCCTGGAATCTGCTGGGTGGTCATGATGGTTATCAACCTGTGTCTGGCAGCCACGCATTCGTCGGCAGCAGCACCGATTGGCACGCTGTTGGGCGTGATGGCTCTGTGGTTTGCCATTTCTATTCCGCTTACGATCTGCGGGGCGTATTTGGGGTTCCGTCGCAAGACAATCGACCCGCCAGTCCGCGTCAATCAAATTCCGCGCCAGATTCCCGACCAGCCGTGGTACTTGAAGCCGATTCCGTCGGCGCTGATGGGCGGCATTCTGTCGTTTGGCGCCATTTTCATTGAGCTGTACTTTATCATGAACAGCATCTGGTTCCACAAGGTGTACTATGTGTTTGGCTTTCTGTTTTTGGTGTTTACTATTCTGGTAATTACCACGGCGGAAGTCACGGTGCTGCTGACGTACTTCCATCTGTGTGCCGAGGACTATCGGTGGCATTGGCGGTCGGTGTATACGGCTGGTGCATCGGCATTCTATGTGTTTGTTTACGGAGTGTTGTTTTACTTCTCCCGCTTGCGGCTGGCCTCGTATGCATCGCTGATTATCTACTTTGGCTGGATGGCTATTGCATGCTTCTTGTTCTTTATTCTGACCGGTACCATTGGGTTTGTTGCCAGCCATATGTTTGTTCGCAAGATCTATGGTGCCATCAAAATTGACTAGTTTTTTTTTCTTTCGTTGTTGAGTATAGAGCCAATAGTTGGTGCTTTAACTAGCGGATATATTTTAAATCTAAAGAAACACAAATGATGGTCTGGCAAAAGGCTATTTAATGGCTGCGAGGTCCTACCGTGGTTCGCTTTGGCAGCTCGGCAGCAGATATAACACTATGGATATTTTTGACCAATGAAAGTTTTTATGAAGGTGATCTCTTGAATGATCATCTCTTGAGCGCACAGAGCAATCACATTTTTCCCACCGCAATATCGTTCTTGCTGTAATCAAGCATATTCACAAGCCAGGCCCTTTTCTCTCCCTCTCTCTCTTTTGGGTTTATAATACAATATAGCAAGCTTCTTGTAACAAGCGGTTGGTGAATTTGCAATGAGTGACGCAGCAGCAAAACGTATGTAGCCCGCGAATTTAAATCAACCTCATTCGTTATTAAAACCTTAATGTAGCACTTCCTTTCCACTTTCAGTTTGCCGCCGGCGCAGTAGCCGGAGTATCGGAGATTCTGTGCATGTATCCGCTGGATGTAGCAAAAACACGACTGATGCTGCAAGTAGGTAAGGGCGGAAGCGAGCAATACAAGTCGATTTTGGACGTGTTTAAGCGCATCATCAAGGAGGAAGGGCCCACCCGACTATACCGCGGGATATTGCCGCCGATCATGGTAGAAGCGCCCAAACGAGCCATCAAGTTTGCGGCCAACGACACGTACGGGCCCATGTACAAGAAGCTGTTCAACAAGACAGAGCTGACGCAGCCACTGGCGATCATGACGGGGGTTACCGCCGGTATAACGGAGGCGCTAATTGTGGCCACCCCTGAGCTGGTCAAAATCCGCCTGCAAGCAAAGGAGAATGCAGGGAGGTATTCAGGAACAATGGACTGTGTGCGTAAGATTTATGCGGAAGAAGGCGTCAAGGCGTTTGCCAATGGGCTGGAAGCGACGATCTGGCGGCATGCGTTGTGGAATGGCGGGTATTTTGGCTCCATCTTTGGTATCAAGAAGATGCTGCCGAAGGCGGAAAGCAAGAAGGGCGAGCTGGCGCTTAACTTTGTTGCCGGTGCTATTGGTGGCACCATCGGCACGACGCTCAATACTCCCCCGGATGTGGTCAAGACAAGAATCCAAAACCACAACCCGGCAAAGGGACCGGCACCCTATACGACGTTTTTGGCAGGCGCGCGGACCATTGCTCGCGAAGAAGGTGTGCGTGCATTGTACAAGGGATATGTTCCCAAGGTGCTGCGTCTGGGTCCAGGCGGCGGCATTCTGCTGGTTGTGTATGACCAGGTCACTACATATATGCGGAAAAACCTCATGTAGGTCACTTTCTATATTTCATATTGAGATATTTTAATGAAAAAAATTATAATGCAATATGTCAATAAGATTGTTGCACAACTGCTGATACATGTGTATATGAAATGCTTTCATTTCAGAATACAAATTTTTTCCCAAGGGAGAAAACGATGCCGTTCCAGAACACGCCATACGTTTATCCCGAATTTATGACCTATCCAAGCCGCAACAGCTTTTTCTGTACACAGGTGAGAATCACATTTACTGTTAGAATTGTGTGGCTGATATTAGTGAAGGTTCTAATCGAAAGTTTTCTAGAACATCAGATCCATTGTTCGTTTACTTGCCACGTTATCCTGCAAAAATCAGCTTTGTTTAGAGGCATATAGATAGCTGGTGAGGCTAGTAGCGACTTTGACTCATGCAAGTAGGCGTGATAATTCAGATATACGCGTTGACAATCGGTGCAGACACAATTCCCCTAATAGAGATATGTGGAATAAAGAGATGACATGCAGATAAAGCCCAGAAATAAAGGAATGTTGCGTTTTGACATGACAATAGCTAGTGTGCCAAGCTTAAATGGCTTTTGTAAATGAGCCAAAATTGCAGCTTGGCATCCGCCACCGTAATCTTCTTGGTAGAGGCGGCAAATATCTGAAGATCAAAATATGTTTAGAACGCACTCGTGGAACATTTTATTTACATATAAGGAAGCACAGATTGCAGATAAAGAGGATTGGCAAAAATAACTTGAAACATTGCTCCCCCTTGAATTTCATGCTGGTATTTCCGAGGGAGTGCTTTTTTGACCAATTGCTATACGTCATTGCGAAAAACCCACCTTGTGGTTTTTTTTAGGAGCTTGAAGGGCATCTAGCTGTCTAGAACTTGTGGTCCCGGTATTTTGCGCGAAACCTCGAGCCTTCATAAATAACCAAAAAGGGCCAGTTTCTAGCGATAGAGTTTCATACGTAGAGGGTATTTGCCATTTTTTTAGTGCAACCTGTACCCATCCTGCATATCCAGGTAAGCAGCGCCCCCCTTATTACCCCTCCCCCCTGCTCCGAACAATTGCCATTTGAAAACGATCTGACAAGAAAAATTCCTTGGTCAAATGAATGCTAAGAAAAAAAGAGCCCAATGTCTTTTAAAAGGCGAAAAAGGCCAGCCCCCAGTTAAAAGCACTTCTTTTTTCTCTCTTTTTCTCTCTTGTATTTTTTTAAACTGATACTTTACGATCTTCCCATGCGTTTTGTTGTTTAGCAGATAACCATTTGAGCTTTTTTCTTTGGAGGTTGTCTCTGCCAGCAAGTATCAGTGTCAAGCGTCTGCTACGCTTTTATCTCGCCACACATTAGCGCATATATTCTCGCTAAACTTTTTTAGCTGCTGTTCAAGTAGCTAGGTATGTAGCTTTGGAGGTTTTCTTCTGCCAAGAGAACCTGGCTCCTTTTTTTCCAATAGTGTTGGGGATGAAATTTTTAGCAGTCACGTCGGCCATATTGAGTTGTACTTGGCCAACACAAGTATGTCTGTGCTCAATGGCCCACATTGTGGGCGCAGGGGGACACCTTTGATCGCCAGGAACCTCGATGTCGCCAGGCATCGCTTCTCCACACACCTGACCATCGATTGACAAAGCACACAGACCTCATGGGCCCGATAAAGTACTTTCTTCGTGTTTATTGCCCGCAAAAAAAAGAGGGATTTCCGAGGAAATAACGCTCTTGATTACATGTGCGCACATTGTTATTTGTCTAGGCCCTGCCGGCCACACACCAAAGAGGAGGGGGTTTTAGTGATGCGGAATTTATGCCTGCCAAAACTCGGTTTTTCTTTTTTTCTACTCATGACCTTTTTTCCTTTTACCGGCTTCCTCCGTTTCCACTCTTTTTCCCACTGGTGTGCTGCTCTGCTTTTCATTTGCTTTATCAAGCTGGTGACCAAAAGAGACCTTTGATCGGCTTTAAGAAAGTCCGTGTCTCTTTTTTTGGGAGGTTATACTTTAACCAGCAAATTACTTTTGATTGCTTTAAAGCAGGTTGCTAAAAAGTTGCATGTATTGTTTCGTAGAGCGTATCGCTTTCGTTCTTGTTTCGACTATATATTTGAGACTTTATTTATATAGCCATTGCCACTATCTTTTAAAGCGTATTGTTTTAAACGAGAAGAGCAAACGAGGGGCTGTAGTTATTTTGAGGAATGGGCATAATCTCGGGCTTGGAAAGAAAGGTCGAGAACAGCCACTTTCTCCATCACCAAAACCACCACAATCAGCAGCAGCAAGACGCGGGCTCCAAGCCAAGCGACCCGCAAAAGCAGCCGCCAGAAATGCCGGTAGCAGCGTCTGAAAAGACAGAATCGCTGCCGTCAGCACTGCCAAAGCATGTCCGGCACTCGTCGCTCAAAATTCGCACGGACAGCGCAAACCACGACGCAGCACTTCCGCCGCAGCCCAAGACAGCCGGCGTTGGCAACCCGCCCTCGCCCTTTGCAGACAGCCGCCAGAACCGCTCGCCTGCCACCAGCACTCACGGGAGCGTCAGCTTCCAGCAGCCAAAGGCGCCGGTGTCATCTGGCGGCGGGACGCCCAAGCCGCCCGCAGCATCGTCAGCTAGCCCGACGCCAATCGGGATTAAGCGCACGACATCGTTCTCGCAGCGGCTTCACAACCTGCTGCACCGTGACAAATCGCAAAAGCACCCGAGCGCAACACCGGCAGCTGTCGGTGGAACAGGCGTGCAGGGGCGGAACAATGGCGGGCAGGGAAATGAGACGCCCACCATTGCTTACCGAACCCCGACTCAGAGCACAGACATCTCGGCAAACGTCAGCGGGTCTGCGTCCACAGCCAACTCGCCCCCCTCGGGCATCTCCCCCCACGCGTCGTCTGCAAACATGGCCAAGGACGCGGTGCTCCACAGCGCCTCGTCTGCATACCACGCGCAGCGGGGCTTTGAGCCCGTGCCCGAGGACCGGGTGTTTGCCGTCAGCAACGTCAGCCTGCGCTCGGTCCAGCGCCACGGCACGCAGATCAAACAGTCCATCGATTCCTGTGCCCCGGCAGCCGGCGCCCACGCTGCGGAAGACCTTGTCCAGCCGCTGCGGCACGCAACCATCAACTCGTCGTCAGGCACGTCTGCGCACTCCGTGTCACGTGAGCCCAGCCAAAACACGCTTCACCAGAACCAGTCAGCTGCCGACATACATGCGCCGACAGCTGGCAGTCAGGCACCGGCGCCCCATCACCCCGCCGGCGCTGACCAGGGCCTGGGCGGGAAGACGCTGCTAACCAAGCCCACTGCCGCCGACGTTGCCCGTAACCGGCAGGAGCTGGCAGCAGGCACAACACGAGACCTCCAGCCACCCTCGCCTTCAGATACCAATAGCCACAGCCCCTGCCCCAAGAAGATGACGCCCGTGTACTCGACGCACAAAGCCAAGCTCAACCAGTTTGGCCGGCAGACCAAAGTCATCGGCAAGGGCACCGGCGGCACGGTGCATCTGCTGCGCTGCGCTGAGCTCGAGAACCGCCCGCCGAGTCTGCGCAGCGGGCCCCCGTCCTCGCACCACGCTGACGAGCCAACTACGTACTCGCCCAGCGAGCACAAGCTGTTTGCCGTCAAAGAATTCCGCAAGCGCCGGCCTGACGAAACCCCGCGTGCATATATGAAGAAGGTGACCTCGGAGTTCTGCATTGGCTCGTCAATCCACCAGGAAAACGTCATCGAGACGCTGGATCTGATCTTTGAGGGCGAGCGTGTGTACGAGATCATGGAGTACTGCCCGCACGACCTGTTTTCGTTTGTGTCTCGCGGAACCATGGACCTGGACGAGACCTTCTGCTGGTTCAAGCAGCTGTGTCAGGGCGTGCAGTACCTCCACAAGATTGGCATTGCGCATCGCGATCTCAAGCTGGAAAACTGCCTGCTGACCGAAAATGGCATAGTCAAGATCATTGATTTTGGCTGCGCAACCGTGTTCAAGACGCCGTTTCAAAAGGAGCCAAGCAAGGTTGTCGGCGTGTGCGGCTCGGACCCGTACATTGCCCCCGAGGTGCTGATGTCGCGGCGACAGGTACCGTACTATGCGCAGGTGGCCGACATTTGGTCCGTGGGCATCATGTACATGTGCATGACGCTGCTGAAATTCCCCTGGAGAATTGCAGACACCGAGGTTGATCGCTCATACGGGTCTTATATCCGAGAGTGGCCACGTGGCCGAGATAAGCTGTTTGCCCAGCTGCCCAAGCTGCGGCACGACGGCGAAGACGTCATCAAAGGCATGGTGTATCCCGACATCAAGGGCCGCCTTACGATGGACCAGGTCATGGAGAGCAAGTGGATGCAGGAGATTGATGCGTGCCGCAGTAGTTACATGGCCCACACACACCACCACAACATGAAGATAGACTAAATGTGGCTGTTCTTTGACTTTGTGTCAGAATTTGATCATGTAGAATTTGTTTACCTTAAAAATTAAACAAATAAACAAGAAGCTCGTTTGAGGATAAATACTAGCTTTATTTCTCTTTATTTTCTATTCTGTACCATTTTTTTTCGTTTTATAGTTAGCATGAACAACACTCGCTTGGCAGCTTCATCCGCAGCCAACTCATCTGCCCAGCCAGCAGCGCCTAGCAGCAGACAGCACAAAGCCAGGCCAGTCTCGGCAATCCCATCGCGCTTCACTAAATCCGCGTCCAGCGAAGCCGTACCGCGTGCTCCCAGCAACCAGTACATCGGAAACAAGGCAATAAACCCAGCACTTGCCAGAGTCCACAGCAAAGATGGAGGATCGATCAGACACAAGCTTCCGCAGCATATCCGTGCTGGACTAAGCAGCCCAACCGACAAGATCCAGTCGCCTGCATCCAAGGCCGTCCGCAGTCTAAGGCACAACAAAGACACGTCGCTGCCCAAACCACAGGTGCTTGGATCGCTGTTCAAGTCGATGCAGAAAAACTCTAATTCGGCATAGTATTTTTCACTAGTAAGCAGAATAGTGTTGGCGATATAAATGAGCGTTACCAGAGAAGTCATTGTCAATAGCTAGTAGCTATATAGATTTATTGGGGGTTTTTATTAGCTTTTTATTGGCTTTTTGGTTGTCTACTTTGCTTATTTTCTGAGTTCAGCGGACAAAACAGTAATTAGTTTGGAACTGCAAGCAACAGTGGTGTAGAGGTATCATGGTCGCCTGCCACGCGGCCGACCCGGGTTCGATTCCCGGCTGTTGCACGATTTATTTTTGCTTCTTGTCTTTTAACCAGAAAACCATAACTATATGGCAACTTTTAAAAATAGATTTCATGGAAATGTTTTGTTTCTCAATATCGATAGACTCTATATTTTTTTTTTAGCCTATGGCAGACCAATCGCACAGCATCGACGGATTTAAAGTGCCAGCTGCACCGAAAAGGTCAGCGCCTAAAGCTCTGCCGCCATTAAAATACGACGAGCCTGCGACAGCCGCTCCACCTTCAACCGAATACACTTTGGAAGTAATTAAAGCCGGCACTCAGCTGGAATCTCACACAATTGAGCCCAATGCCTCGCAAACATACTATTTGTTTGGCCGTTTGCCACATTGCGACTTTTCCATGGAGCACGAATCTATATCCAGATACCATGCTGTCTTACAATTCCACCAGAACAACACGGCGAATCTGGTAGATCTAAACAGCAGCCATGGCACGTTTGTAAACAAGCACCGAATATCTACGCAAACACTACAATCCGGCGATCAAATACGGTTCGGAATGAGCTCAAGGATATGGATATTCAATTCACCATCCCAAGAAAAACAGCAATCTGAAGAGTCCGTGCCCAGATCGCCTCAACATAAGAACGAGGATAAGCGATTACGCAAGTTTTTACGCAAGCATTTGGACAAAGACGAGTACAGTTGGACAATCACCAAGGAGGATGGCCAGACGTGTTGCTCTATAGTCATTGACGCATTCAAGGATCAAGAAGACAACAGCTTAGCTGCCCGCCATACATCGCTTGAAAAGGAAGAGGCTGAGCAAACAGCAGCACACAAAATGCTTATGCTTCTAGACCACTATGGCTTTATGGATATGTACCAAAACACCAGCAACCGCTATGAAAGCAGCGAAGATGAATACTACGACCATACTATTCGGTCCAAAACCCCCCAAGTTGAGACCAGCGACACGCTCAAACACAAGCTTGAATCGGTTGCTTTGGATCTTGCCAAAGCGCAAAGCGAACTTGCTCAAATTAAAGTTGTGGGTTCCGAATCCCGGGAGCTGGATGAACTCGATAGGTATATGGCAGATCTGAATCAAAAAGAACAGCAGCAGTTGCGTAGCCAGCTTGTAAAACAGATCGATGGGTTGCTGGCTCATCAAGATAGACTGAAATCTCTGTTGCAAATTGTTGCTCCAGAAACTTCATCGGATGCTAGCCCACAAAAGGTGATTCGGAGTTCTAGTCCGCCCAAAGGGCCACCAGCTGTAGAGAGCCCGCCTACCAATACCGACAATGTCGCAACCAGCGTCCGTGCAGAAGAGATGCCTGCTCCAAAACGCAAACGCGCTTATGGCCCAACTAGGAAAGAGCTTGAGCAACGACATGTTACTAGGCCGACTAGCATTGCACCAGCTGAAGATAGTAGCTCTACATGGCAGCCGCCTGCAGGCCAATCTGGCGACGGTAAAACATCGTTAAACGATAAATATGGTTACTGAAAAAAAAAAAAACTTTATTAAGCCAAATGGAGAGTGAATAAATGTTTAAAGATGTGACTCTGGCAAAAGTAATTCATGAGCTGTGTCTTCATCACTGATCTGAGCAATGGTGGCAGCCAATCATTCTTGGCCAACAGCTCCCACGAATGCACGCGTGAACGAAACAGCTCTCAAACCAGCGGTTCCACAGTATCTTCAGGAATTGAGACCATCTCAATAAACTCGTCATCGTCATCGTCTTCCTTCTTCTGCACCATGACTGGCTCTGGCGGCTTATAGTCTTTGGCTGTCTTGAGATACTTTTCAGTAGCCCGCTTATTCATCGCCCGCAATATGGCCTCTGCCGCCTTCGCCTGCTGTTCTTTAGTTAGCTGTGCTTCCGTTTTAGCTGCTGAGTTTGTGCTCGAAGACCAGGATAGCGCAAACAGTGGCATAAGCATCTGGTAGATCATGCTTCCCAGCGTTATAGCCAGTAGAACCAGCACCACTTTGCGTCCATTTGGTCCCAATGTCGGCAGTCCGTTCTTTAGTCCTTGTTTACGTAGCCGCTCGGCTTCCAGCCTCTCCTCGACCTTGGGGTTGAGCGACTTTTTAACATGCCCGCGGTGGTTTATGTTTTTGGCATATAGCGCGGAGCGTTTGCGAAACGCTGCTGGCATTGGAGTAGTGACCATGATTAAATTGCGAAAGAGTACAGAAAAAAAAACGAGGCACAAAGAATGATGGGCCAAAAAATATTAGGGATTCTGAAAATGTGGTTCTTCAGAGCTAAAGCGGGGAGGGGAGAGAGATCAGCTGCTATTTTTAGCATTTGGCGTGTTGGCTACCACACTGCGCACACTTTTAATACACAATTTGGCATATGCTCATGCTAAACGTATTCAATAAATATAGTGGCTGTTGTCAGCTACTATTTTAATAGGGCTCTCAACAAAAGAAACACAAAGAATGTTATCTGGTAATGTAGTAGAGATTTCGATTGAATAAGAGGAAAGCCTGAAAAGAATCGAAAAAGAAGATACCCGAGAAAATTAAATGGCGGTTTAGACAGCAGGTGGATTGGTGGATCCAATAGTTTGTGGAACAGGTACGATTACATAAGTGTTTTGAAAAAGGCCTCCTGTACTGTATGTGGCCGCAGCAAAAAAAAACAATGCACTCTAAAAACATCGCGTCTGCTTCACTTTTTTTTTTTCTTTTTTTGGTTTTACTTTACCAATGGCTCACTTTTCTACAATTCCAGACGATATCCACAGGCTAATTATCGATGAGCTATTCTATAGGGACTGGCTTCCAGCAAATGTAAAGAAAAATTTGTACTTGTTGGCCATTAATCATACTTGGAGACAGCTGGCTCTTCCACTCGTCTATAGTAAGGCGTATATATGCTACGGCAAAGATGGAGCTCAGTCTGATACTGACAATGTGCTTGATACCACTATTGAGTTGATACCCCACGGTAATCTTATAAAAGATGTATTTATTAAGCTACGCTATCGCAGCAACTTAATTCCTGGGCTTGATAGGGTAATTGAACTCTTGGGATGTGGTGCTACGAGGCTGAAATTAGTAATGAAACCGACTGTAGACAAGGGAGATGGAGAGCTCAATACTGCCGAACTTGCTCAAGCTGCTGATAGATTGGTTGCTGCACTGCCTAGCGTATCAGTATTGGATTATGCTGGAGTTTCTAAAAAGAGTGCTACCGGCGTATTACTGGGCTATATAGCAGGGCGCTATGCAAACCAACTGACTGCTCTGACCAGCAACATCTCATTTGCAACCGAAAGTACATTCACTCAGTTAAAAACAATCGACTTTGTTAAAGAATACCCCGACCAGGTACAAAAGATTAACCCGGAACACTTGACAAAACTAACCATATCAAATTCATGTCCAAATATGATGTGGGGGAATTTCCAATTACATGGCAATGGTGGTGACATAGTATTTCCCAATTTAAAGCAGTTGACTATTCACAACCTTTCAAACAGCTCTTTGCATTATTTTCAGTTTAGGCTTGTATTTCCTCGACTTGCCAGCCTTTTTATTTTCGGAACAAGTCCTATTCTTTCTCAACTGAAACTACCGACTTATTTGGAGAGTATCACTATTAAAACGTCAGGTAGTGTATATAAGCAGCTGCAAGATGTAGTGTTGCCAACTGCAGATAATATTGAATTATCAGACATATGGGAGTCTGATTACCAAACCCTGACTTGTATGAATCGCTTGCTAAGAAACGGCGGTAAAAAGGCAAGCTTAAGCTTCTACAATCCATATATAACTATAACTGCCGATCAGCTTACCTGTGAGCATTTTTCTATTCTTTTATTGCATGCTCGTGTCAATATTTCTACTTTGCTGGAAATTGTCAAGTTACCCAATCTACACACATTAACATTATATAGCGTAATCAACTCCAGTGATGAGGATATTTTGGAGCTTACCAGTTCATTGGATCCATTTACAAGCCCTATCAAGCAGTTGGCATTAAACTACATCGACTGCCCCCATGGCCTGATGGTAAAGGCTACTACCAGTTTAGTTTTAAGAATGCCTCAATTGAAACGGCTAACCGCTCACCAAATTGATGATATTAAATTGGACTCTTATGTTTCGGAGTATCCTCATATTGCAGGTATTAAATGTTTATTCAAGCCAGTACATTAAACTAAAGAAAAATTATCTAGTAACTAACTCCTGTTGGTAGTTGGCCATTCTCGGAGAATGCTGCTGAGACTGTTTATAAGAGCGTTTTTATAATAAGGCTAACTTTGATAAAGCAATAGCTCTCATACGTTGTCTTTAGTACAGCAGAGCATCGCTGGCCTGATTAAGCATGTTTAGCAATACCCACCTGCGTACAATGCTAAAAACAGCTACCTTTTACTTATTAAAAACCCTGCAAAAAAAAATCTACTAAATGTTCTTAAATTCTAAAATAGGCTCACCAATCCCAGTGATTTCATCAAAGTTTGGACGCAAATCAAACGTTTTGCTTAATGCGATTTTGAATATCCTTTGGACATTAATAGATCTTAACGAGGAACAAAACACCAGGGGAGCATGCATGGCGCGAGCAATAACTCTAGCTCGTTTGGTTATCACCAGCTGCTCTTCCTTGGTGGTAAATTCTTCGTCCGCAAACTGATCATATTTGGTGCCCACCAGAATAGGGACCGCCGTGCTGTTGAATGCCCGTGCTTGTCGGTACCACTGCTCTATAGAGTTTAGCGTGCGTCGCTGTGTCAGATCAAATAAAAACAATATGGCGGCGGATTCCGAACATACCAGAGGCAGCATGTTGAGAAACTCTCGCTCTCCTCCCAAGTCCCAGATACTGAACCGCACCCGAGTATTGCGCAGGTGTACTGATTTCTCCAGATAGTTCACCCCCAACGTCTGCACTATATTGGGGTCGTATTCGCCAAACACATACCGAACCATCAATGTTGTTTTCCCGATCTGCGCATCTCCCAGCATCCCCACTTTCAATACAATCCTAAAACAAGAAAAAAGAGATTAGCATATGTGGAAAAAAAAAAGAACAGCACTATACAAACTTACTCTTCCTCTCCAGACTCGTCTTCGTGTTTACGTTGAGCTGTGGCCATTTTATATGTAGATATTTGCAAGCAATGTAAATAATGCCAATGCTCAATTTATGCTAGGAATAATACAATTGAAACAGAAAAGAGTTTTGCGGGTGTGTTTTTGTTGTTGCCTTTTTAATATGCCTCTAAATTTCAGCCCTAAAACTGCCAGGAGAAAACGGTAATGAGTAGCCTCTGTAGAGAGAGTAAAAGACAAAAAGGGAGTAATATCTACAAACTTGCTCAATTGTAACAATAAATTGACAGGCAAAAAGAAAATGAGAAAGAAAACCAGATTTGCAAAATAAACACACAAATGCAAAAGGTATAAAAAGAAGCTCAAAGAACGATATGCAACCCAGTAGAGAATAATACAGGCAAAAAAAAAAGGAACAAAAAGAGCTTCATTCTCTGAGGCCACAAAGATAAAAATGCACTGTCACGCTTAGCCCAACACTTCATTTTAAGTAAACGTAAACAAACCAGAAAAGAATCTAACTGGTAATGGCAGTGCTTTTCAGTATGGAGTCTGGCGGATCGCCCTCCACAGGTGTGGGTGCCACACTTGATACGCCAGATCCGGCATTTGTCCGCATGCGCTTTGTGCTCGGCTCAGGCGTATTGGTCCGTGTCTCCGCCTTGCTGCTGCCATCTTTCTTTGCGCCACCTGCAGACGTGCGTGCCTTGCGCTTCTCACGCGGCTGCCCTCCGCCACGCCGTCCGCCACGCCCGCGGCCACGCCCACGCTGCTGCTGCTGCTGCTGCTGCCGCCGCTCCTGTTGCTGCTGCTGTTGCTGCTGGTGCCAGATTGCCGTATCAAACATGTTGTTCATGGCTGCTTCTATTGCTGGCATGTGCCGGCCCTGCAGATGCAGGTTGGGTGGTGGGAGCACTACCACTTGGCTCCACACGTCGCCTTCCAGGTGCGACAGCTTGCTCATGTCAAACGTGCCTGGATACCCGCCGTTGCCGTAGATGCGGTTGGATGTGATTTGTGCCTGCCGGGCCATTTCCAGCCGCTCGATGTCCGCAGTGGCCTCGTCGCTGGCTGTCTCGTTGAGCAGCCACGACACAATCTCCTTTGAGCTTGGCTGGGCTTCTGCAGACAGATCCTCAGCAAACGCTTCAGACTCGGCATCGTCGGCAGCAGTCTTGATGTCACCGCCGGCAATGACTATGCGATGGATCTCGTCCTTTTGCCGTGCACGCTGCAGAATGCGCTCCTCTATCGTGCCGCGAGTAATCAGCCGGTACACCACCACCTGCTTCTTCTGGCCCATGCGATGGGCACGGTCCATGGCCTGGCTATCAACCGTGGGGTTCCAGTCGCTCTCAAAGAATATCACCGTGTCAGCTGCTGTCAAGTTGATGCCCAGCCCACCCGCTCGCGTGGTCAGCAGGAAGATAAAGATGTCGTCACGCGTCTGCCAGTCCATCACCATATCGCGACGATCCGCGATT
This sequence comes from Coemansia sp. RSA 1250, assembly GCA_027578955.1. Taxonomy (NCBI): domain Eukaryota; kingdom Fungi; phylum Kickxellomycota; class Kickxellomycetes; order Kickxellales; family Kickxellaceae; genus Coemansia; species Coemansia sp. RSA 1250. The sequence goes on along the minus strand of JANBTS010000003.1, from coordinate 124,423 downwards.
TTTGATGAGCCATCCAGCCGCAGATACGTGTACTTGCGGTATGCCAAGTACTCCTCAAACAAGTCAATCATCTTGGTCATCTGGAAGTACAGCAGCACCCGATGGCCCTCTTGCTTCAGCCGTGTCAGCAGCTTGTCCAGCACTGCCATCTTGCCCGAGTACCTGATCAGCTTGTCCTTGGACGGCATCCAAATGTCGGTGCGGCCCTGAGAGCGGAATGGGCGCGACCAGTCCTGCAACGACTCCCGCCCACAGCTGAATCGGTCACTCACCGGATTGCGCATCAGCACATCGCTGTTTTCCCATAAGGCCGACCGATCGCGCACTACCAGATCCACCGGCGGTGACAGCGCCACTGGCTTGTAAGCAGGCAGCACCAGACTCATATAAGAGTGCACAAACTCTCTGCTGGTGATCTGTGCCAGCCCTGCCATGTTTGGCGACACGCTCAAGTTGTGCGGCGAAAACACATTGGTAAGCGCGTGCAAGACGGTTCCAGGCGAGTATCTGGCTGCGATTGCCTCACCCTTGTTTTCTGCTGCCGTCATGGCCCAGTACTGGCGCCGGGCGGCGGTCTCTTGCTCATACGCATCAATGCTATCTAGCTGCTCGCTCAGAGTGCTGTTGAACCACTTGGACACACTGTCTGCTGATGGCGTGCACAGTCGCAGCAGCGAAAGCATGCTGCTTGGCGATGAATCGTGCGCAATATTCGCAGGAGTCCACAGAGAGAGCCGGCTTAGCGCCCGCTGCCGTGGAGTTTGGATGTGCGGCAGCTCTAGCGATTCTCGATATACCAGCTTGGGCATATGGAAGCTGACTACGCTCCGAGTAGCAAAGCTGTACTCTATGTTGTCGCCCTCGCGTGCAAGCGACCCAGTGGTCGGGAAAGTGCCCAGCACATACGGGCTGTCGACTTCAGCCCGCTCAAACAGCTCCGGGTGGCTGCACACTTTGCGGAACTGCATGACCAGGTTCATCAGGTTTGACGTGTCATCGTCTTTGCTGCCTTTGCCTGCTCCGTTCTGCAAGTGCTGCAACAGCTCCGTTAGCGAAATCTTGCTCATCAGACCACGGTACATCGCCTTCTGCCGCTGTGTCAAGTCGCATGGCACCAGATGCTCAATCTTCTCGCCCAGCTCATGCTGCACATGCCGCTTGTTGCGCCGTAGCATAAACGGCTTAAGAATCATATGCAGACGTTGCAGCTGGTGGCGGTTAAGCAGAGACCGGTTTTCAGCATGCGCCTCAATGTCGCGAGAAAACCACTCGCTAAACTCCTCGTGCGAGTCAAACAGCGTGGGCATGATAAAGTGTAGCAGGGCCCACAGCTCCTGCATGCTGTTTTGGATCGGCGTACCCGTCAGCAGCAGTCGATTGCGGCAGTGGAAGCCCAAAAGCGTCTTCCAACGCGTCGACGACGAGCTCTTAATTGCCTGGGCCTCATCCAGCACCATATACTGCCACTTTACGCGGTTCAGGTACTGCTCATCGGTAACCACCAGCTGGTATGACGTCACCAGCACGTGGAACTCGGAGTCCTTGCGTGAGAGGTTTTTGGGATTCCACAGAGACTTGCGCAGCACCTTGCGGTCCTTGCGCGGGCCCCAGTATGGCAGCACTTTGAATTCAGGCACAAAGCGCTTGAGCTCTTGCTCCCAGTTGTGCAATGTCGATGCTGGAGCAACCACCATAAATGGCCCCCAGATGTTGTGCTTTTCTGCCAAGTACGACAGCAGAGATATCGACTGCACCGTTTTACCCAGGCCCATCTCATCGGCCAAGATGCCGTTGATGCCTTGCTCGTACAAGTTTGCCAGCCAGTTCAGACCCTTGAGCTGGTACTCTTTGAGCTCGCACATGAGCATTCGTGGCTGAGCAATCTCGGGCCCGCCCAGCGTCTGTGGCTCTTGAAAGTCCATCGTGTCCAGTACCTCGGCCACGTTGGCGCCTGCTGCTTCGTCGATATTTTCTGCTTCGCTTCGCTGCTGCCGCCGGACATTGTCGAACTCGCGCATTTGCGCTTGTTGCTGTGCCAGTGCGTTTTGTGCGCTTTGCCGTGCATGTGCAGCCAGCGTGGCATCGTCCTCTGCATCAAAGTCAATGTCCTTAAATTCAGTTGCCTCGCTGTTTTCAACCGGCTCTTCTTTGGCGCTGGCGTCGCCATCGCCGCCGCCAATCTTGTTGCCAATAAAGTGACTGTACAGCTCTGTCTGAGTGAGCAGGAAGTTGAGCTTGCGCTTTTGCCGCCGGGCTTCACGCGCCTCTTCCTCCTGCTTGCGACGCTCAGCAGCTTCACGTTCGGCGCGCTTGCGCATTTCGCGCTCCTCCTTTTCGTACCGCTTCCAAAACACCAGCATCTCACGCATGCTGCGTCGAGCCCGCATTAGCAGCTCCTTGGGAGGCCGCTGCACGTAAATTGGCTGCTGGGGGTTAAGCTGTACTGTCCGTGTTGGCGCTGACCCATACACTCGCCGCAGCTCACGCTGGCATAGCTGCGACACCTTGCGCATATTAGCACTACGCACCTGGATGTTGGACTGCATGCTGCGGTACGCACGCGGCACATGCTCAGTGGCCAGCCGCGCCCACATGCTTTTGTAAAAGTAGCTGCCACTTTCAGAGCGACCCATATTCTCCTCGTCGGCCACCCACAGGGCCAGAGGCTCGCTGCCTGCCGACCGTGGCGTGCCGTCGCGATCATAGCGATGCTCATAGCCGCGAGGAGACACGGGATGCGAGGGCGTAAAGTAGCCCATCATTGGGGCCTGCATCTGGCTGTACAGTGGCGAGTCATCATAGTCAACGTAGCCATTCCCGTATCGCCGCTGATGGTACTCTACGTCGCCATGCATGTCTTCTATGGGTCCGTACTCATCATGGTACTCTGGCCGACCTCCCGTATTTTCAAAGTACCCATTAAGATACTCGCCATAGCGCTGCACCACGTGCTCGTGTATCCGCTGAGACTTGCGCCGCGAATACTCTTCGTACTTTGCCACAGCTCTGTCTGTGCGCTGCTTCACATGGTGCATATAGTCCTGCACATTTTCATCCACCTCATAGCCATCAGCCAAATGCCCATCGAGGGCAGCTGAGCCTGGGACAGCCCCGTCGTGGCGACGCCGACCGCCCAGGTGAGCTGTGCTCTGCTCCAGAGGAATGTCGTCATCGTCCTCGCCAAACACATATTCGCGGCTCAGCTCGGTCTTTTTCGTGCCACGAGGCTTGCGAGGCTGGCGACGTTTGGTTGGAGCTGGCTCAAGGGAACCAGGCCTGCTCGCATTATTCTCAATGGGAGATGCTTTGGCTGAATTCCCGCCGCCGCTACGACGGCGGCTGCCCTTAGTTGTCTGCTTGCGGCGTTTGGTAGGTGGCTTGTCGGCACCATCAGATGTCAAATCGATAAGCCCGGTCCGAGCAGCCAGCGGGCGGTTGTCATCGTCGCTGTCGATTGATCCCTTAGCGTGGGCCGCTTTGCCGTTGAATTCGCCAGGCTTTGATGTGGCTACGTCATCGTCAGTAACCACTATCGGTTCTGCTAGCCGATTCCCGCGGCTCTTGGCCATCGAAGCGCCAGGTGAAACATCCATGGTATAGTCCACTCCCTGCGCAGCTGGGCGCGACGGCGGCGTATGCATGCCATACCCGGGAGGCGCATTGCGGTCGGGCGTGTGGCCAGGGTACCCATACTCGTCGTATGGATGAGCTGGAGGAACCATTCCTCGCTCAGCAGTTGCCTGAGACTCGCCACCAACCAGCTGCGATATAGACATTACGCCGTGCCCTTCAGGCGCATACTCTGGGTATCTGTACTCCTGGTCATAGCGCGCAGGCCGATGATAATCGCTGTAGTGGTGTGGAGCTCGCTCGTAGGGACCGCCGGCATCCTCTGGACCTCGCATAGCTGCGGGCGCATCCGACAGAAGCGATGTGATACCGATGCCTGCAGGCCTTCCAGAAGCAGCGCCCTCGTCGCCGTAAGCTCTGCGCTCCGCAGCCTATACGCAAAGCTTAGCATATATGTGACTTTGCTTAAATTGGCACTAGTGACTATAATATACTTACATATGAATTTCCTTCGTAAACTGCGCCTCGCTGAAAGACCTGCGTATGTGTCTCTGCCGGCAACCGGTAGTCGTACTCTGGCGGGTGCCGCTGGTAGCGTGGGTCTTCAGCTGCGTATCTATACGGCCGATGTTCCGTGTCTCGGTCAGCAGAGGGGGCTGCAGGCGCAGGACCCGGCGGCGCAGCATATGATCCATCAGCATGAGGGGCTCCGTCTGCTGCATGCGGCGTTCCATCATAGGCATACGCAGTTGGCGGCTGCGAGCCGTATTTCGAACCTGCCTGTTGGGAGCGGTCAGGTGATCGAAGTTCCGCGCGATCGACAGCCGGCTGAGGCTGAGGAGGCACGCTGCCCTGCTGGTATTCCCGCCGGTGGCGGTCTTCATAAAACGCAGATCTCGATGCCGGGTGCCCGTACTCTACTGGATACTCGTACTGCTGATAGTAGTAGTCGCCAGCATACGCCGGGCGATCGTACTCGTAGCCATAGCCATAGCCTGGCTGCTGCTGCTGCTGCTGCTGCATAGCATAATCGTAGTCACGGCGGTCGTAGCCCTCAGGATATTCCGCGTAGCGCGGTGCATTTGATTCCCGCTGATATTGGGGTGCAGCAGCATCAGCATAGCCGTAGTGCTGTGACGAGGGTGGCGCATACTCACGCCCACGAGAGTCCCGCGAGGCATACTCGTAGCTTTCATACTGCGGATAGCCATCGGGACGTGCACTCGGCCGTGGCTCCTGCTGCTGCTGCTGCTGCTGAGGTTGTGGTTGGTATGCAGGATCAGCATACGACTGCTGAAAGGTGCCTTCTTGCTCCGAGGGAGCTTCATTGCCCTGTCCGTCTCTCGACGTGAGAAGACTGTTGAGGTTATGAGGGTTGTTTGGTGTGCGTTCGTAAGACATGCTTCGCACAAAACCAGAAGGAGGACCCGCTTTTTTTTAAAAAAAGTCACTGGGGGGTGTGCTAGGCAAAAGTCTGCACAATTAGCAAAGGCTAGGCGAATTTGGCAAACGCGTTTGTTTTCTAATAAACAAGCGGTAGCCAAATAAATACTGACCAAGGTTAGCGAATTTGCAGAGTACAGATGCAAATAGAAAATTAAATATCTAAATTTAAAGTAGGAATAAAAGGCGCATATAGTTAGAACTTTTGTTTTTTATAATGGAGCAAAGAAATGGGAGAAGAGGGAAGAACAAAAAGAGCACTTTGAAACTTCAAATAAAAAGGAGGGAAATTGGTTTGCCGTGTGTGAATATCAGATGGGGTTCTGACCACTCGCGTTTTGACCATATTTCATTAAAGACCACTTGTGAACACACATCGACCTAATATATACTTACCCGTCCTAGCTCCCACAAAACCTCTTTGCCTTTATATCTGTATCCCGAGCAAGGAAAAAAAACCCAGCTACTCCAACTTGTGAATTGAGCTTCCAAAATAAACTGGTTCACTATGGTTATTAAATGGGCTTTCCTAAAAAAAACCAAATTGTATATGTCGTTAATAAAGTATAAAAATGTTTTGCAGATATAAAAAGAAAAGAGAAAAAAAGGTCCGCCAAACTTTTTTTTTCCAGCCTCTTCCCCCGTCAGGAGTGGATGAGAAATTGGAAAAAGAATCCTGGACGAAATGTAGGGTTCCAAAAATTTATTATTTTTTGAAAAATAGGGGGTGGGTTGGATAACCCGCATAAAGGGGGGGTACTGCTCCCGCCATGCATTTTTTTCTTCGGAAGCCTTTTGGTTGTAAAAAAAAACCCCCCTTCTGTTTTAGGTGGAGCAGTTGCTCGCCAGCTTTACAGGCGCTTAGGCTTGTTCGGGCATTAACATGCCGCTTATTCGAATATGTGGCTGAACAAAATACGTTCAAGAGATAGCCAAATTTCAATACGATACCAAAAAAAAAAAATACTCCGTATTGTTAGCCGATCCACGAGAAAAAAAAAATGCTCAGGCGCCAATGTTTCACTTATTGTTCACAAGAGACCACGTCTTAACTTTCTTTGTAAACCAACACAATACCGTAATTACAAAAACACTCTCCGCCGACTAGTCTCCAGGTCGGCCTTGTACGACCACTCATACTCGCCATTCGCCGGATCATAAAGACCCTTTTGCAGCCACCGCAACCTCAGCGTAAACCGCGGTCCGATCTCTTGCAAATCCACGCGCTTGCTGTTCTTGAACACGTAGCGGTGACGGCGGAAGAAAATAAAATCGCGCTGGTTGTGGAACGTCACCACCTGGCGGCCCTGGAACTCTGGCACCTGCGGGAACAGCGAGGCGAACATGCGGCCTACCGTGTGGCCCAGCCGGGTGGAAAACTGGTTCAGAATCAGCTCCGGGTGGTGCGATGTGGCACGGCCATGCCCCGAGATCTCCTTGCCGCCCTTGATCCGCGTCAGCCGGAAATGCGCCGTCGGGCCCTCGGGTAAATGGATCAATGTCACGTGCGTTGGCTCCTTGTGGTCCTCCGTAACCACGACCAAGTCTGTGTACTCGCGCCCTTTGCAGAACTCGATGATCTGCTGCAGCGCAAACTTCTTTCCTCTCTTGATGTATTCCAGGTTGGGCACCACCGACACCAGCTCTTTGACAAAGCTGGTGGTCTTTTTGCCTGCATTGGGCGTGGTTGTTATTAGCACTTTGGGCGCCTGGCCATTAAAGTACGAGGCAAACTCGTCTTCCTCTTCGTCCTGCGCTACCTCCTCGTCGGCGTCGTTGACCACTGCCTCGTCGAACTCCCGTGTGTTTTCTTGGGTTTTAGGCACGTTTTCCCGTAGCCGTGCTTCACGAAGCTCAGGATTGTCCTGCTCCTCCTTTTTGAACTCCTGCCGCCGCTGCCGCTTCGCCTTGCCCTTGGCTATCCGCAGCTTCTCGTATATCTCGCCGCGCTTGGCTTTGTTTTTGATCTCTGAAACCGAGAAGCTCATTTTGTGAAATTTATAAGAGTGAGAAAAAAAGCGAGAAAAAAAATTTCCACAAGAGAAAAGCGGTTGATTTGATCACCGCCGGCCACGACCCATCCCGCCGCCCATGCCGCCCATGCCGCCCATCATTTGCTGCATCATATCCTGGAGCCCGCCCATGCCGCCGGCTCCGCCGCCGCCGCCGCCCATCATCTGCTGCATCATGTTTTGCACGCCGCCCATGCCGCCCATCTGCTGGATCATCTTTTGCATGCCGCCCATGCCGCCCATCTGCTTAAGCATATTGGGGTTTATCGCACCTGGGTTCTTGGCCATCTGCTGCATCGCATTGGGGTTCATCTTGCTCAGCATTCCCTTGGGCCCTCCCATCTTCTTGACAATCTGCCCAAACTGCTTGTGCTGGTACAGCAGCGCCTGGATTTCTACCGGGCGCACGCCCGCTCCACGCGCCACCCGGCGCAAGCGGGACTCTTCTTCAAACATCTTTCCGTCGCTGTTCAGCTCCGCCTCGGTCATGCTGTCGAACACGCACATGTAGCTACGCAGCCGCCGGGTGCTCTCGTCGGCATCGAAGCCCTTCATCATGTCGGGCGACATTCCAGGCATCATGCCCATGATCTTGTTGAGCGGCCCCATGTTCATGATGGTCTGCAGCTGATCGCGCATGTCCTTGAGCGTAAACACGCCCTTGGCCAGATTCTTCATCATGTCTTCGTTCTTCTCTATGTGCATATCCTGGACTGTTTCCACCAGCCCGCTGATATCGCCCATTCCCAGCAGCTTGCTGATAAACGGCCGCGCAGAGAACTTGTCCAGGTCGTGCACATGCTCCCCGGTACCAATGAACTCGATGGGGCTGCCGGTAGCTGCTACCGCGCTGATGGCGCCACCGCCCTTGGCATGCCCGTCCATTTTTGTGATGATTATCGAGCCAATATCCACCGACTCCTTAAACGCCCGTGCCTGCGAATCGGCCGCCTGGCCAATCGTACCGTCCATGACAAATATCGTGTTGTTGGGCTTGACGGCCGCCGCAATCTGCTCCATCTCGGCAAACAGCTCCGCCTCCTGCTTGTGCCGGCCACTCGTATCGACAATGATAAGGTCAAACTTGCTCTTTTTAAACTGCGCAACGCCCTCGATGGCAATCTGCACCGGGTCGGTTTCGCTGTAGTCGCCGTAAAACGGAACATGCGCTCTCGACGCGTTCTGCTTTAGCTGGTCAAAGGCGCCCGCACGGAAAGTATCCGCACACACCAGCCCCACCTTCATCCCCTTCCGCTTGTAGTGGACGGCCAGCTTGGTGCACGATGTGGTCTTGCCGCTTCCTTGCAAGCCGACAAACATAATCACGTTCTGCTTGCCCTTTTGCGGCTTCCACGGCTGGACTCCTGGATCCACCAGACCACACAGCTCCTCAAACACCGCGTTCTGGACCACTTTGCGCTTGTTGGTGCTCGATGCCAGCTCGTCCATGTTCACTCGCTTTTTGACATTCTGCCGCATCTTTTGCACCAGCATTACATTGACGTCGGACTCGAGCAATGCGCTGCACACTTCGCGCAAGAGCGCATCCACGGCCTTCTCGTCGATGACCGATGCCCTGGAAAGCGCTTGGAGCGCACCGTTGATGCGTGCACCCAACTCATTCAGCACCATTTTTTGACAATAGAGCGAAAGAAAAAAATAAAATTAGCGGAAGAAAGAGATGAATGCCAACACGTGATTTATTCAGATAGAACTACTCGATCCACTTGCCGTGAGGCAGCTTGGAGAAGCCGTTTTCCCACTGCTCGGAGTCCTGGGGCTTTTGGGAAGCATCGTAGACCACGGTGCCGCGCACCACAGTCTGGTGGACCAGGCCCAAGCACTGGCGCTCCTTGTACGGCGTAAGCTTGTTGCGGAAGTGGAGCTTGTCGATAGTAATGCGGTTGATCTCCTCGGGAGCCCACACGACAAAGTCGGCATCCAGGCCCACAGCAATCCTGCCCTTGCTGCTGCCAATGCCCGAGTGCACAGCGGTCTGCTCGCAAGTCAGGCGCACAACGTCCTGCAGCCGCAAGCCGCGCTTCTGGCCCTCGGACCACAGGAGCGGCAGGCCAATGCCCACCGAGGCAATGCCGCCCCAGGCCTTGACAAAGTCGCCTTCGACGGCGCCGCTGGCCAGGCCCTTGCCGCCGCAGCACGAGTGCAGCTTCAGATCGGGGGTGCAGGGCGAGTGGTCGGAAACCACAATGTCGATGGTGCCGTCCAGCACGGCCTCCCACAAGAGATTGCGGTTGGCCTCGCTGCGGATAGGCGGGCAGCACTTGTACTCGGTGCTGCGTGCCGGCACGTCCTCGGAGCTGATGGTCAGATAGTGGAAGCATGTCTCCACCGTAAGCGGCAGGCCCTCCTTCTTGGCTGCGCGGATGGCAGGCAGCGCTTCGGCAGCAGACAGGTGCACGATGTGGCAGGGGACGTGAGGGGCAAACTCGCGGCACATCTTGATAACCAGGTCGATGGCCTTGACCTCCATGTTGGCCGGCCGCGAGTTCAAAAAGGTGCTGTAGGAGGTAGGGTCCTGAGTCGTATCCACGGTAGCTCCGGTATCCATCTCGGCATGGAACAGAAGCTTGCCGTTCTTTTTCTTGAGCTCGCCCATGGCCAGCCGCAGCTGCTCCTCGTTGACGGGCGGGAACTCGTCTACGCCGCTGTCGCACAAGAAGCACTTGAAGCCGCGGGCGCCAGCCTCCAGCATCGGTACCAGATCCGGCGCGTTGCCCGGGACCACGCCTCCCCATGTGCCCACGTCCACCCACATGCCGTCCTTGAAGCTCTCGCGCTTCTGCTCGTAGGCGTCAACTGTCACTGTGGAAGGGATGCAGTTCAGCGGCATGTCGATGATGGTGGTGACGCCGCCGGCGGCTGCCGCATGCGACGCAGTCACCACGCCCTCCCACTGCGTGCGCCCTGGCTGGTTGATATGGACGTGTCCGTCGACAATGCCTGGCATCAGCAGCTTGGACCCGGCGTCCAGCGTTGCCTCCGCTGGCCGGTACTCGTTCTCGATCCGCACCACCTTTCCGTCCTTGACGTAGATGGCTGCCGGACCAACCTCGGATGCCGAGTTAAGCAGAACGCGCTGGCTAGTAAACACTGTCTCTTGGCTCATGGTTGCCGTCGTGTATCTTTTAAAGCACTAAAAACAAGGGAGATAAAAGAAGGGCTAGGCGCTGTCTTTTTCAGACATCATGGACATATGGAATGCGGCAAATTAAAGCCTCTAAATTCTCCGCTATACTCAATCAAGCGGCGCGTTATCTGCGTCGCTGCGTGCCCGCTTGTTGCCGCCCTTGCGCTCAAGCCAGGCCTGATTGCGTAGTTCTACCGGGTCTGCCCGCTTCCGGCTTAAAATGGGCCTATACGCTTTGGAGTGCTTTATCACGCCTGCCCCCAATATGGATTTAGTCACGGTTTCGTCATCCAGCAGCTGCTTCCGACACTCGCTCCACGGCTTCATTGAGTCCTGGCCGCCTGCACCTCCCGACGGCACCGCCAGATCCCGCAGATTCTGCAGTAGTGCGCTGGAAATGACCGCCTGGGTATTAAGCTCGCTCCACAGTTTCAGCACCGAGCGATCCAGCGTGGCCATGCTGCCCAGATCACGGCCAGGATTACGCACATAGATCCAGTCAACATCCTTTTTGTCAAATACACAGTCGGCCAGCACCAGCGGCAAATCGCTAGCCATTTCGTATTCGGGCTTGCCGCTAGTGGTCTGCACATCCATCAGCCGGTCAATTATATCCGGCGGCTCCAGCTTCTGTCCAACCGCAAACAGAATTGCCATCATGCAGCGCACCTGGTGCCACAAAAACGCAGTCCCATGAAGCTCCAGCTGCCACCATTTGCCTTCCGTGCTAGCTGCCTCGCCTATAAACGATACTTGGGACGTGACCGGGGTGATGGCTATATCCAGCACCGTGCGTTCAAAGTTTTTGATCTGTTTGGCTGGATCCAGACGGCAAAAGTTGCGGAAGTCGTGGGTTCCCAGGTACTTTGCTGCTGCTTGCTGCATAGCCTCTATATCCAGGCCATCCTGGCTGAAAAAATACCGGTAAAACCGCGACTTGCATGAAAACCGTGCACTAAAGTCGGGCTTCACTGGTGCCCATGCCAGAATGCGGATCTCTTGCGGCAACAGCTTGTTGAGCATGTTGACGTAGGGCAGTTCGCGCTCGTTTTCCGGCAACAGAACCAACTGCCCCTGGTTAAACTCGTCGCATGTGACCAGATGTCTCTGCGACTCATCCAGCTGATCTGCTTCTTCTCGAGTAATAAATCTGCCTACGGAGCGCACATACAGAGCAACCACTTGGCCGAACCCGCTTACTCCTCGATCGGTTCGGCCGCATCGCGAATAGTCGCATTCGGACTCGCCCGTAATCAGCTTGCAGTGCGCCAGCGCCTTAAACAGCTCTCCTTCGATGGTTGGATACTGGTCTTCTTGCTTCTGCTTTTCTTCGGAACCTAGCGCATTGCCCTGCCGTGCTAATCCATAGTATGGCCAGCCAAAATAACTGAACTTGAATGCCACCTTGCGCTGTGGAAATTTGCTGAAATCAAAGTTATCCCGTGGTCCTTTCCGCTTCCGCGGCGTCTCTGCTGGCTCCATAGTGCTCTTGCCTTCCAGACTGCGTAGCCTGGAGATCAGCTCCTCTTTGGTCCAGTTCTCATACTCCATCGTGGGTTGCGTGCTGCTAGCTGACATGCCTCGTATAAATGCTGTTGATCTTAGCGCCCACTTGCGTACAATCTGCATATGGTGCAGCAAAAAAAAAAAACATAAAACTAGTTCCTTTATATTCTCTTTGATACAAGAAGAAGAAAACAAAATCAAGAATTATGGCACTTTAAAATTTTTTCTCTAACGTTTTAGAAGCCAGTTGGTGTGGTTCGTGGAATAGGCCGTTTTGTAAAGTGAGGCACTTTGTGTACGCCCTTGCGGTGCTTGTTTGCTTTCCGCGAAAACGTCGTGTATTTGTCGCGAGCAGCCATTTCATGCTCCTTGGGCATCGCCATGGCCAGATCCAGCTGCTTGCACTGAACTCCAGACTCTACCAGGGTATTTACAACTTGATCAACCTCACGCAAGCGCTTGCGCACATTGGCCTTGCGGGTTTTGCTCAGCCTCCATGGAATCCGCCACGTATGTCCACCTAGTGCGGTTATTGTTGGCCGGAACGCTCCCACAAACGAGCCAAACATTGCTTGATTAATGGAAATTTAAGGGAAAAAGCAAGAGAGGAAATAAAAAGCCATTCGATAATCAAAAAGATATGTGTGATCTAATTGGTTGATTCTGATTGGCCATTTTCCCCCAACCCTTCCATGCTGATAAATAGCGGTCATGGGGTCGGCACTCGAGTTTCTGTTCTTTCTCAGACTCCTATTCATCTAAACTTTACCCTAAACTAAGGTTTGTATCCATAAGAATATGTGCATCCATTCTATTCTGGATGGCGCTAGACTTTAGAGTCTAGATGCCTCACTATTAGGCTGCAGCATATCCATGATGGATTCGCTTTTTTATTGTATCCATCCATACTAATTCAGCAATATCCATTTGTATAGATGAGAGCCAAGTGGAAGAAGAAGCGCGTAAGACGTCTCAAGCGTAAGCGTAGAAAGATGCGCCAACGCTCCAAGTAAACCCCTTTTTGATCGATTATAACTGAGCCATAAGAAGCATTGACACGAAGGAAGAAAAGGTGAATTCAACAAGTTTGTGAAGGGTTTAGTCGGCGGTAAACGAATGATTTCCGTATAGAGAGAGGGGGCGGTACAATAGTACACCGGTAACGTTGCCTCCTCTCTAAATCGGCTAGTATGTTTTCTATCGGGCTGGAAAATGCGCTAGGTTGAGTTACGAAGAAGCACCCGGAGTTTTTTTTTTTAGACGGAGGGAGCATTTGAGACCTAGCAGCGTTTGTTTTGTAAAAGGCTAGGAGCGAGAACTGATGCTGAGTTATTATGCGATGGCATTTTTGTTTTAGCAAGACAGGGGGAACCCTTTATTTCGTCTTATTGGGAGGACTAATTTTTTCTTAGTGTTTTTATTTTTGGTTGGCTTGGTTTGAATTCGATTTTACAATTTGCGGTTATTCATGAAATTGGCAGCAGAGCCGTGGAGCCGGGTAGTGGAGTATTTGCAAACCAGCAAGTACCAGACGAATGGTCAGCCGCAGTTTGTGCTTGATGTTCAGCCACCTGCTAGCGAGTTTGATGATATTGCAGCGTTTGTAGCTAGCAGTCGTAATGCCACTGTGCTGAACAGACTTCGACAGCCACAGCGTTCCAGCTCATTGCCTACTGCATCAAACGGCATGCAAATAGCTTTGCAAGAGAACCACGAGTGGGCAGTAGCTGAGCTAAGCGCATTCTCTGGCAAGCCAACTCAAACACTGGCTCAAGTATGGCAGCTGCCAACACCGCAGCTGCAAAAGCTGTGTGCAGAGCATTTATCATTGGAACATATTGGTGCGGTACAGCTTGCCACGTTTATTGAGTCTATAATAAAGGATCCAGCGATTAGCCTGGATAACCAGCTTGTTTTGCTTCGACATGTTGCTTACAAGTGGACTGCCAAAGATACTGTGGTTCCTGCAGTAGTACAAAGTCAGATCATGGCGCTGCTATCTACCCATGGGCGAGTAATAACCTTGGGGATATTGCAGCCTCTTATGCAGTGTCCGCTGAATGCCTCCACAGCCAGCATGCTTACAAAAGCCATCAAAGGCGGCAAGCTGCCAAACACATTGCTCGAGACTCTTTGCCAAGGAATGGAGAACCTGTCCAGTTTGTTCGGCGAGCATTTGTTTCAAGTAATGGATACAATAGTCAGTGCCATGCCTATAAATGTTATTACTGCTGGTTGGTGCTATGGCTGGACAAACATTCTGAAAACTGCAGCTCTAAGCTGCTCAGAATCAAAGAAACTAGCGGCGCTAATGCTACGCTTCGTAAACAAATTTGGCTCAAAGCTGGAACCACGCGAGCTGGAGCAGATTGCTGGATCCGCCCAAGTCCTTAAAGCTCCTCTCAAGAAAGCCATCATATCCTCGATCCAAAGACATCAAAAGCGCTCGATCTAATCAAGACTTGTAAATTACCCGCATTGATCACATTAGGGGGGGGTGGAAAACATTAGGTCAAATTGTCCACTTCAAGGACCACCCTCTTTTACCACTTGGGTTTTTTTATTTTTCCAAAGACGTATCCGTTGAAAAAATGGTGTGTATCAGTTTAGCGACGCTTGTTCGGCGTAAAGCTCGTCAGATAAGAATGTGGGATGATTCTTTTGTTCGCAATGGATTCGACAGAATAAAATAAACCGATACAGCTACCGGCAATGCGATGGATGTGCTGAATCCATTGATATATTTTGCTAGACCTACTAAACGGGAAAAAGTGCAGCGCCTTGAGCCGCTCATTAGCAAATGCATTTGCAAACGAATTCAAACATTGGCCCGTTCTTTGGCAACTTGAAGGCCAATTTACTTGCAACTCAGTCTCTAAAATCTAGCACAACTACTAAACTATTAAAGTCTGTAGACCGTTAAGCGCAGAAACCACGGACGTAACAAAAAGGGACGCGGACACGTAAAGTTCATCCGCTGCGACAACTGCTTCCAGGCTTGTCCCAAGGACAAGGCCATTAAGCGTTTCCAGGTGCGTAACATGATCGACGCGGCTGCCAAGCGTGATATGGCAGAGGCATCGGTCTACGACTCGTACGAGGTGCCCAAGGTGTACTACAAGCAGCAGCACTGCGTGGGCTGTGCCATTCACCAGCGTGTTGTACGCGTGCGCTCCCGCAATGCCCGCCGTATCCGTACTCCTCCTCGCTTCAAGCGTGAGTTCAACAGCAAGCCCACCAAGGCATCTGCTTAAATGCTTTTTTTATTGTGGGAAAACTACAAATAAAAATATCCTTTTCTTGAGAGAATGTTAGGATAGCAAGTCGCGTAGCTGACGTACTAGCGATTCGTACTGGTCGCTTTGGCTGGCCTCCATCAGACTGTTTGCACGGCCAGGGCTTAAAGCAGCTGCTTGGCCGCTGCCACTGCACACAAAGCCGATCATCCGACGGTAATCCTCAAAAGAAAACTCAGGTCCATGTTCTGCAATATGCTTGAGAATGCCGTCAGCACCCAGATCATACAGCTCGTAGAACTTGCGAGCATTATCCAGTCCCCCTTCCTCAGGCAAGGCAATGTTTGTTAGGTTCTGCTGCAGCGCCAGAATATTGCGCAGCATCTTGCGGTTTCCAGCCCGGTTGAAGTGGCGGATATGCCGCGTATTAGCGATCAGAATATGAGCCATCAGCACAGAGATGCCGGCAAACACCAAGTTGAGCTTTTCTGGAGACAAACACAGCTCCATTTTTTCTTCAATAGACGAGATGTCTGCGTTGAGCGCATGGATATATGGCTCGGGCTCATCGGCATCTCGATCCAAGTGGTACGTTCCCTCTCGCATAGCCAGATCAAGATAGTGCATGCAGTGCAAGCGCACTTCAATACGCAGCACCATCAGACACTGCACCGACAGAGACTGAAAACGACCTACCACCCGCACTCGGTCAGCCTCATGGCGTTTCAGCAGTGCGGCCGCAGCTGCACCCTCATGGTTCCGTAGCGCCTGGGCACGCTCGGCTGCCACATTCTCAAGCTGAGTCAGCAGCCATTCCAGCGTCTGGTGCAGCTGAGCAATGGTGGCCAAGCGCTTGACATCAAACACCAGCTCGTAAGCATTGAGTGAACGATCAGCCTTCATGGCTTCTTCCTGACGGATCTCGCGCTGAGTATCTGAATCACGCACACCCAGCCGCATACGCTTGTCGAACAGCTGCATCATGTCGAGGCTTTCGGCCCAGCGCACGCTCAAGTACGTCTGGCCTTCAGGCGACCGCAGCGTATCGCGGAACAAGGACAAGCTCATCTCATAGTATTGCGAGGCCAGCTGCAGCAGAATGCCCCAGTTTTCCCCTCTAAACATGTCCAGGCTGTTGAGCAAGGTGCCAAAGTTCTGCAACAATGGCACCAGCGCCGCTGCACTGCGGAAAACCGGTCGCCCGCTAAACTGCGTATTGGGATTGGTCTCGAATGCGTCGCTGGCGCTGGCCAGCTCATTAAATAGCCGTGCTGCCTGGGCCTGTACATGTGGCAGGAATGTCTTGGTAAAAAACTGCTGCAGATACTCATCGGTCTCTCCATCGGCAGCCAAGTCGCCGCCCACGCTACGCCGCACTGCCGGAGACAGCACTGCTGGGGTTGCTGCTGCCAGCATGGGAGCTATGCGACGCGTAAACGCCAGCGCCATGCTCAGCAGCTCTGGAGCATGAGCAATGTCGGGAGAAGCCAATAGCTTGTGCTGTAGGCTGCTTTGTACCGACGAGTATTCATCCAGCACTGCTGGCGCCGTAAGCTCACGCCGCCGGTCCGGTGCCGATGCTGCCAGGTCCTGGAATCGTGCTGCTATCGGAGCATACAGGGCCTCTACAGCCTCCCCTTCTCCACGCTCCATGCGGAACAGATCCCGCGCACCACCAGCTACCACGTCGCCCGATCCGGTCGTCGTATCTTCTGCTATCAGATATGCACGCATCAGCGCCAGCACCTCGGCTTTGATGGCCTCCCATACGTCAGCCAGGGTATATGCACGCCGGTTGGGAGACATGGGCGTTGCTGGAGATATTGGTGACGTCAGCGAGTACCGCTCACTGCGATCCAGATGATTGGCGATATCCAGCACATACTCATGGTACTCAAGCACGGTTTCAAGCCGGGCAAACAGAATACGTGAAAAGTCCAGCAGCACCTCACTGTCGGCAGCCTGGCCAGCGTCGTGTGCGCGACTGAGCAATGCCCGGTTGCGTTCTTCTGTTTCAGCAACCACGCCGTCAATTAGTCGCGACAGCTCCAGCGCCATGGTGCTCTTGACCTCCTGCAATCCCGCGTTGGTCGCATCCAGCGTGCGCAAACTCTCTATGAGCATCTCCACGTAAGCAAACGAATCGGCTTCTACGTTGCCTTCCGCCTCTTCGCTGGTACGGGCCTTGCGTGCCCTGCGTATTCGCTGCCGCCCGCGAGCCTCATCCTCGCCCTCGGTGCCTAGCCGCCGCTCGCAATAGGGGCTTTTTAAGTAGATGTGGCTCTGGAGCTCATCCACAATCTTTTGCTGCAATTCGCTCTTTTCCTTCTCCAGCTGCTGCCGAAGCCCTGACAGCGCCTCGATCGGATTAAGTTCGCTGTCAAATACAAACTTCATGTCTTCCACCAGCTTCCCTGTTGCAGTCAAAAACTGCTTGTCTTTTACAAAGCCGGCAATTTCCTCTCGCACCCGCTGTACCTCTTCCAGCCGCTGCAGAATAGCTACAATTGCCCCCAGCTGGTTGCTTTTAGCGTATAGTTGGTCCAGCCCACCACGCTCCTCCATAATCATCCGACGCACTCTCTGCAAGCCGCTTTTAACCGAGTTCACTGAGCTCGACGCATCCTGTATCCGGTCTTGTAGCCCGCTAAACGTCAGTATCGAGTCATTGAACCCGCCATAGTACTCGTTGACTATCCCATCTAGCGACTCGTTCAGCTGCATATATGCCGTGTAGAACTCATCGTAGCTTTTACCCAGCGAGCTCGTGTCCATCATTTGCAGCGCCAGTGCCACCGGGTTAAAGTCCTTGCGCTTAATGCCATCAAAACTCCGCGGTATCTTCCACAGTGCATCTACAAACACATTAAATTAACTCTGCTTCTCCACCGTATGCTAAAGCAACAAACTACCTTCAGCTTGCCGCAGTGCAAGCTCTTTGCCTTCGTCAGCATCTCCAGCGGGCAAATCTGCGCCTGTGGGAATTTGCCAGTTTTGCTGCGGTTTGTACATTGAAGAAAAAGAAATCCGTTTCGCTCTTTATTTCCAAAAAAAAAAAAAAATAATAATAATAATGGCTTTTGAATCTTCGCTTGATGCGAGCGATTGGAGCTACAGCGGTGAAGGCAACCTGAAAATCGTGTTCAGCTATACGGGCGCCGATCTTAAGCTGACTGGCTGGCTACTGCGACTAGACAAGGCCAACAACCAAAACTCGTTACCTGAGCAGCACAAACGGCATGAGAACTCCATATTCTCTACTCATGTCATCGGTTCCTTGATTGGTTCGTCATATATCTTGCCGCAAAAGTTTGTCCCAGTAACTCCCGCGTTTCTCACACAGCTTGATCAGCACAGCCTTGCTGTGCGTCCAGCTCACCGCACCCATGTACATATTGATCTTGCGCAGCAAATAGGCGTACTGATGCCCAATATGCTAAAGCCCGGGGATGAATCTGCAGTGACGGTGGAGCTAAAGCCCAAGTGGGGGTACCTGCCTACATCTTCTCATATATGCGCTGCCAACGAAGTTAAACGGCGTGTATGCCGCTATTGCATGCATCAATATCTAAAGCACCAGGGTCGAGGCAGCGACTTTTGTCCACTGGACATGTTCTCTACTTCGCAAGATCGCATTGTTAGGGCATTGGACTGTCTGGTTCAGTCGCCTCAGAACAACCTGCGTGTGTTTGTTGACGGCAAGATTATAGATCCCCTGGACACTTGCAAGGTTCCTCAATGGAGCTCACTAAAAGACGTTTTGGCCCAGATCCTGCTTCATGAGCAGTTTTTGGTTAAGCTCAAGCAGCTGCAAAAGTCATTGGATTCACTGGATATCGAGGGCTTATATCCTCTATACCAACAGGCTGTTGCTAGTGGCGAATTAGCTGAAAGCGAGCCAACTATTGAGGACTGGCTGCAAGCTGTAAAGCAATTTCAGTCTCAAACAGCCCCGCCTACCAGCAAGCAATTGGTGCTGCAGTTTCTCCTTTCCACAGTTCTCAAAGACATTTCAGTCTTGATTATGATAAAGCGGTGGCCCGACCACTATACGCCAGGACAGCTGCCAGAGTACCGAATTGCCATTGTAGATACCGAGCCTAAAAAGCTTTCTAAAATGCCTAAATATCTAGAGCGCTACCAGTCAATTGTTTCTACCTATCTCCAGCATAATCCAGACTCTTCATCTCAAAAGGAATGCTATGAATAGAATAAGAAAAACAAGCACTAGGTCCGCTTTATGGCTGCTCGACGCACCTCATACTGCATCTGCTGAGAACGCAGCTCCAGTTGCGTTTGCACAAATTTAATTGATTCTTTGTCGACACGCAGACGCAGTATTCGTAGGATCAAGTTGCTCTTGTCGGTAACCATGCGGTGGTCACGTTTAAATCTATTCAACGTCTTTGCGTCCTTGTGTGCCCATACAGAGCGGTTGCGGCTGAGCGTAGACTTGGGTGCGGCTGTCGGGATAATCGCTGCTCGGACATCCTGAGCAGAGTTCAAGGGCAAAGTGTCGCTGGATGAATTGTCGGCCACATCGCTATGTGTGCTGAAGCGACGTGGTCTCTGAGCCCCATTGCCATCAGGCGACCATGGGCGCGGCGGAAGCGGTGGCGGAATGCTAGTATCTGCCCCTGTAAGCTGATCTGCCGAGCTATGCTCAGACACTTGTAGTGAAGAGCTTGAATCCGCAGGCCGAGTAGCAGAATCATGCAGCTCATTCATATACTCGTCAATGAGCTCCCTGGTCCGCATAAAGTACATCTTCTGCACTTCCATCAGTTCGCGGTACTTTCTGCTTTCCAGCACTTCCTGCGGAATCCCATCCTTGTCGTCACCGCCGCCAAAGTACCACTTTAGAAAATTCAAGCAATCAAACACATTGCTCAAGTCAGTTTCGGTTATCAACTTGACGCCACACTTGGACAGACCATGCAGAGGCGGCAGCAAGATGTCTTCTAGAGATACTAGCACTTCATGCCATACCCTGGCTAGCACTCCATTGGCCACATCGTCGTAGAGATGAATAAACAATGTATGTAAATTGTCCTCCAGATAGTCGATAAGCGGTATCAGTGCCTCGCAGCAGCTCTCCTGCGTAACTCGAACTGTAGCTGGAACCTGGTGTCCTCCGCGTTTTAAAAACTGAATGCTGCGCTCAATGCCACGGTCAATGCTGATATGTCCAGGGCTGATGATGCGCGAAGAGCGATAGCGGATGGGCTGGGATACCAGAATCTGCCGCAAATACTCACGAATGCCTACAGATACATGCTCGACTATCTGCTGCTGCATATCCGACTGGGTGCGGCTCAAAGTGCGAAACATCCGTCCGCTATAAAACTCCACATCATCGCACTCTCTATCAATAGTGACCTGCAGCATCAGATGGCCGCTAGGTTCCAAGTCCAACACAACATCAATCGAAGTGTCAATGCCCGAAGTTAGCTTTGCTGGCGGTGCAAAAAACGCCCGAGCCCGAGTTTTCTCTTTGAATCCCAAGTGCTTGGGTCCATCGCGTGTACATACCCGGGCCTCCAGCAATGCCATGAACTCTTCCTTGGAGCCAATAGGTAGATCAAACGATTCGTTCCACCGTGGATTTGTGGCTCCGGCAGGAGCTTGCCGTGTTTTGGCAAATGTCTGACGTTTGGTTACACCGTCTTCTGCCTGGTGCGTCACTGCAAGCTTCACGTATGGTCGAATTGCCTTATCCTTATCCGCACTCATATGGATTTTGGATAGCTCTAGTCCCTCGGCACGTATGACTTTAAATGACAGTAGGAACTTATCTGGATTGGAGGCTTGAATTGACGGACGGTTCTCGCCACCCAGCTTCTCTACTGTCTCGCGGATACCCAGTTCCTCGTGCATCTCATTGAGCTTCTCTTGCGCGATGGCTAAGTTATTTAGTTTGGTGCATGCTTCCGCCGATACTTGAGTTGACTGGGACTGGTCCAGCATCGAGAGCGCCGCTTGGGTGGTTGCACTGAGATTCAACGACTGCTCTTTGTACTTGCGGCTATTCCACATGCTGTTCCATATGGGGCTTTTGGGCTCCTTCCCGTCCTGTGGTAGGCTAAGACAAGCCATAAATTGCCGCATCATCACCACCGCATATACTTCAAAGCACTGGCCCACAAACTTCATGAATTCGGTCAAGAACCATGCACGAGTCTCGACATCCGGCCACTGTAGTCGCTGCAGCTTGGTCACTTGCTGCGAAAAGCAGCTTACCAGGTCAATAACCGATGTCGAATGTTTGCCGATACCCAATTCCCGCGGTGAGCTGTCCTGCTTGAGTGCATTCTCTGTCCAGTGCAGCTTTTCGTGATCTATGTTGTCCAGCCACTTTGACGTCATTGCCTTGAACAGTTGCTGGTTATCGATACCTTCCAGTTCTTTTGTGCCAAGACGAGCATAAAGCTCTTCGATCTTGGTAATCGACTTGCATAGCTCCAAGCCAACCTCGATATCGGTACTATCGACAGCATAGCCAAACTGATTTATGTGTCGGTTCAGATTAGTGTAAAGATACTCGATCTCGATCTCAGATACAATCCCAGCAATGTCAAACCGCCGGTCTCCGTCTTCAAACAGAGTGTCAGAAAATATCTTGCTGCATCGCTCATGGTCGCATAGCACAAATACTGCTAGCTGCGCATACCCGTCAATGCGAGCAGACAGCGATCCTTCTTCGGTAAAGCATTGCTGAGAAAGACAGTCGCAGCGGTACTTTATGGATGGCTGCAAGATGCCTACCACTTCGCTGCGTCGCCCAGGAATATTAGGCATGGGCTTGCTCAACACTGCGGGAGCATTGACGTCATTGATAAGCAATGTTCGTAAAAGTCGCTTCAAATTGATGTTCTTTTCGGGTCTTTGGTGGTCCAGCTCCTCAATGACATCTTTCACGTCGCTCAAGGCCTTATATTCGATGCTGCTTTGGACCTCCAGCAAGTAGTCGTAGTGGTCTATGTGCCATTCTTGCGGATTGATCAAGTGCACGATGCGTTCGATTTTGCCATAAGCATCCAGAAGATAAGAAATGGGCAAGCTGCCCTGCATATAAAAGTCGTTGATGGCGTCCAGGTAGCATATGTCGCGGTAGGGCCCGCTGATCCGCCAGGCTATGGCCAGCTGGCTCAAAAGATCCTTGGCTGCGTTAGACAGCGGAATAACCGTATCCGGAGTGCCGGGCCGCAGCTTATCCACAATATCATGAGCAACCGCTATATGCACCAGCTCACGGTAATGGCTGGTTGCTCGTGACGGGATATACTCGAACGCATCCGCAAGCTCCTCATTCCCCATGGCCTCTACCGCGCTGGCTTCCAGTTTTATACGCCCCACCCCAATTTGCTCACCAGACATGTAGCTTGGCCGCATAGCATACGTGTGAATTAGCTGCTCAAGCAAAATGATTTCTCGGTCCTTCCATACGCGATACGACTGGCTGGTCCTAAAGTTTTCTGGCTTGCCAGCAAAGCTTTGGTCGCGCTTCAATACCAGTAAGCACATACGTAGGTCTTGCACTGCAGTCTATATAAACATGGGCGATTAGCTATACAAAAAGCTCCTTTTCAAACTAGGGCAGTACTTACCTCTTGGTTGACTTCCTTGCGCAAATCATCCAGACACTGCCGATGGTCGCTGTCAGGAACATGAAATGCCTTCTTGAGCCAGGTTGTTATTAGCTTGACTGGCTTGTCACTGTCGTCATCAGCAGTCAATGACCCAGAAGGCTCGCAGCTGCTGGATCGAGGTGAAGGAATGCCTGAGCCTACTGCAAGACTTACTGCTGTGTTGGAAGCTGCGCTGCCGATTGCAGGGCCATCCGGGTAATCGTCCAATTTGAGAAGCGCCAATCCTGCTTCTCGCGATGTCTGTGCCTTAGACTGCAGCACTGCCCGTAGCAGCTTGACAAACCGCGACATTTGGCTCTCTACTGTACGCTCCATGCCCTCGCTATTGGTAATTCCGTTCTGGCTGCAGATGTTGCGCGACAAATCCGCAAACAGCTCCAGAATATCGTCAATCGTGCCATGCTCGCCAAGCGTCTCGCTGGTTTCTCGTACACGTAAATAGTTGTACATTTCCAAATAACATTCCTTTGTCAAGGGATGTACTGCCGATGCGTTAGCAGCACTCTTTAGTTGCTGAGTGAGTGCTTTGACTATGGCTGGTGTTAATCCGCCAGCTTTAGCCTTGGTATTGCTTTTGCTTAGTGCTTTAAGTTTGGAACCGCCAATCTCCAGCTTGCGTGCTGCCGTCTCACCCATCTCCAGCAAACTGGTCTTCCAGCTTCGACTACGCGACCGTCCCTGAGACAAAGGCTTACCGTCGTTTTTCTTGATAACCAGGGTTGGTGTGCGGTTGTTGGGCGTGCCACTGGCCTTGCCTACCGTCTTTACGGCAAATCTGCTGGAGTCCGAGTCTGTCCTGGTAAGTGCTGGTGCATCTATTTGCGATTGTGCACGGGCATTGATGCTTTGCGTCCGTGCTACAAGCTGAGCGTTATCTGCATCTAGCAGAATGGCATAGCGTAACGCATATTGGTAGGCAATTTGACGTCTGTCTAAGGGCGTCTCTTCTGTATGCGTGCTATGTTCAGTCATATGAGTCGTGTCCACGGCTGCTTTGCTGTCTCCATCAATATCTTCAATAGATGAAAAGTCGGGCTGGGACTCATGCTGCTGAGGCTCGGGGATATAATAATCATCGGACTCAAACGGCCAGTCAATCGTGCCATTTTCCACAAAATCGCCTTCTAAGCGCAACGAATACAGTTCTGAGCCTAGTTCACTGGCATCTGTCTCCTTGTGGGAGTCAAGCTCTGGGTTGCTAACAGGCACACTAAAGGATGAGTGACTGTTTTGTTCCGGTTTTTTGGATGCCGATGGCATCGGACGTGGAGGCATAATAAGCAAAAAAAAGGGCCACTGAAAAACGGTATTAAGTAGAGAAGAAAAAAGGACAATAGCAAACAAAAAGAAAAGTATGCTTGAGCGCACTATGAGCCCAACAAAATAAAAATAAAATCGAGAGAAAAAGAAGGTTCGTCACGAGCTACAAGTTCCCTACTCAAGCTTCGTTTTGTCACTTTTTTTTTTTGTAATCAACTAGAAAATCCCATCCCTAACTCGGTCCATTATACGTAATAAAAAGACCTATTGTTGACCACAATGTCACTTTATTAGAAGTGTTCCAAAGGAAGTCACTCTGAGGTTGCTTCCAGCATGGCTTGCACCAGTTGTTCGAAATCAGGTCGTTGTCGCAATGCATGGATTACCTGAACCGGATTACTATTGCTGTTGACAGTCTCCATCAATGCACGTATTTCAGGATATGCCAATATTTGTTGCACCCGCTTGGATTTGGTCAGCTTTTGGAGATCTGCCTCTTTAAGTCGATGTTCCTCCTCTTCCTCATCTTCTTTTGAAACTGTCACGTCATTGGATGGTTTTTGTTGTGTGCTTTGTACTGGAGGCACGCACATGGATTTGTGGTCCTTGAAGCACTTTGCTGAGCAGTACTCGATTTTGCATGTTGGGCATTTGTATTTTGGAGCAGAATTGTTGCACACTGCGCATAATTTCGTCTTCATTTTTATCTAAATATAACATTTTTGCTCCTTCAGGATTGCTGCAATGTCATAACGATGTCATCGTTTAAACGTTTTATGGGGCACAAAAGTTGCATTGACACCCTTCCATATTTTTAAAATGAAAAAAAGATGATCTAGTGCATTTTATTCAGATTTAAGAACAACCTTAAATGACAGCATACTGGTCTGGTATCAGCGCTACTGATTTAGTAAACTCCACCTCCTCGTCATCGGCAGTAGTTACTTTAGTAACCTCGATATCAAATAGCGTCTGCTGGCACGCAAACGATACTGTCACGGGGAAAAACGCCCCCGGGTCATCTCCCGGTACATTAAAGTCCAAGCTGCCGCTGCTATGGCTAGCGTCAATAATTGGAATTTGCCATTCAAGCTTATTAAATGTCCAGTGATAAGTGCCATCGATATCGCTAATAACCGGCTGAGATCTAACTGGGATAGCAATAGTCACATTGGTCAGCTCTAGCTGCTCATTAGTCAGTTCATACTCCATATTTACTCCCATAGTACCATTATCGGCAGGGGATGGCCAGCAGTTAATGCTTAAGGGTATATCGTCTTCATCTGCCGATACTACTCGCCATTTAAGCACACCTACTGGCTGAGATATGGGGAAAGAGTTGCTGCCCTTAAGCGTAACTATCGAGTTGGCCAAAAACTGCTTCTTGTCCACTTTGGGATGAGTTTTAATATCGCGTGAGTTGGTGGTAGCTACGGCAACTTTAATCAATGGAAGTTTGGTAATCAAGGACAAGTCGCCTTTAACTTCCATTTGCTCTAGCCCGCCATCGCGATTGACAATAGCCGTGATATGCTCTTCAATCTGCACATGCACATCAGAATGCATATCTACTGGGGCTGCTGCCGGGGCTGCTGCTGGAGCTGTTGGAGCTACCGGTACCGTTGGTATCTCCAGAGGTATGGTCTTACGTCCCAGCTGCATTCCTCGAGGTCCCATCTTAATTGATTCTGGTTCTGATGCTAGCAATGGCTCATGGCTGCTACTCATCCGTCGATCTACTGGCATATAGCTATTAGATATCTGTCCGCCACTTAGCATTGATCCGCCTCCTGACCGATTATCTCTCCGCTGCTGATCAAATAGCTTGGCCTGCCGCTTTAGCTCTTGTTTAGCATTTTGCTCCTTGTTGCGCTCAATAATCTCCTGAATCTGCTCTTCATGACTCTCCATGGCCATAATCGTACGCAGTTTGGACAGGTTGGCTAGCCGTATCTCATCCAGTGCCATTATAATATCAAACCCATGCAACACTATCTCCTCCTGGCTAGGATCGCAGATATCGGCTACTGCCCGAGCAATCAAGTTTAACGTGTTTATACCCAATACAATATTGTACTGGCGAGTGGTGATCAGCACCATATACATATCATCGCCTAGGGGCTGGTACAAGTAGCGTAAAGTGTCGGTTTCTACGGTCGTGTGCTGCTGTCCAGGCACTAGCAGCTTAGGAAACGATGCTAGCAACCCCTCAATACGCGAACGAGACATTTCCACAAACTGACGCGACACCAGGGCTTTTCCGGCCTTGGTACAAATCGACGCTGCCAAAATAACCTATACAGGAATTAATAAGGTGCTCATCTGGGCGTTTTGCAACTGTCGATTTACCATTTTAATATAGAAATGCACAGCTTGGAGAAAAAAGAGACCACGAAGAAAATGTGTTTTGGCGCGATATCATTGGGCCAGCAATGTATAATGTATGGATAAAAGGTATCATGACGACACGAGGTATTCAGTTTTTATAGAAACACCAAAAAAAGGTTCTGAACCAAATGAAATAGTTTACTTCAGCTTCTTCTTGGGGCGGAGCTGGTTAGAGTGGCCACACTTTCTCTTGCGGCAGTTGGTGGCACGTGGGGGCAGACGAGCGTAGCACTTGCGGCAAACCTGCTTATCGCAGTTGAACTTGGAGGCAAGAGCTCTGAGCGAGGGCTCAATAATACCACCGCGCAGACGCAGCACCAAGTGCAGAGTGGACTCCTTCTGGATGTTATAGTCCGACAGCTGGCGTCCGTCTTCCAGCTGCTTACCGGCGAAAATCAGACGCTGCTGATCCGGAGGAATGCCCTCCTTGTCCTGGATCTTAGCCTTGACATTCTCAATAGAGTCGCTGGACTCCACCTCAAGGGTGATGGTCTTGCCCGTCAGAGTCTTGACAAAAATCTGCATCGCTACAGTTTAGAAAAGGATAAGGAATCAGTACCAATTTAAAACAATGGTTTAGCAAACGTCGAGCACTTTCGCAAATAAAGCAACTCAAAGGGTTGTGTAATGTCGCTTAAAGAAGACCAGAGAAGCTTCAGGCCAGGTTTCCGGTTGCACGAATTCCAACAAAACGCCTAGACATCATTCATACAGAGTGCTGGTTCCAATTCACTGAATTTCAAGATTCGCATGCAACCAAACACCAGCTTTACCGCCCTGCACAAACCGGGTACATTATGTGCAATATATCCCGCTAACACTAATGGATGCAACGGAATATAAAGCGTAAAGCTGATGGATGCACCCATTAATTATGCTCAGCCAGTGCTGTCGCCTCGCCGCCAGTCTTTCAGTCGCCTCTGTCGTATCCAACGGATATGCCACGAATCCATTCGCTTTGCTTCCATCTCCTGCAACACTTACCAAGTATTTTATACGAAGATAATTTTGAAAGAGAGATATTCTCATTTGCGCCAATTTGATGTTGTTTTTTCCGTGGTCAGCTTTGATCACCAATCAGCTGATCAGCCATACAACCTGCAGACAAGCTTATCTTCCCTCCTCTCCAAAACCCCCTCAAATGTCAGGTAAATTGCAACTTATTAGAAGCCTTGGTGTACTCTCACAAGCGCATGCTAGGCACCTGGTATCGGATTGTAGCAGAAAGCTAACAGCATCGCGTTTATTTTCCACTGCCCATATAGTGTATCTTGAAAAGGAAAGAGCGGTGGCTATCGAGGCCGTTGAGCGCGCTTCCCGCGTATGCAAAGCCGTATTTAAGCAGCTAGTTAACGAAGAAACCTTGACAAAGAAGGACAAGTCGCCTGTTACTGTTGCCGACTTTAGCGCTCAGGCGGTTGTTAACTCAATCTTGGAAAAGCACTTTCCAGATGATCCCATTGTTGGCGAGGAAGACTCAAAGGACTTGCAGGGTGAGGATGGACGTGTTCTTCGGGAGCGGGTCGTTGAGTTGGTAAACACAACAGTTGATAAGCCGATGAGCGCCGAAGAGGTGCTTCGCGCTATTGATCGCGGCCAATATAAAGGCGGATCTTCTGGTCGCCACTGGACCTTGGATCCTATTGACGGCACCAAAGGATTTTTGCGTGGTGAGCAATTCGCTGTGTGCTTGGCCCTGATTGTTGATGGTCAGGTGCAGTTGGGCGTAGTTGGATGTCCAAACCTTCCTTATGATATGAGCAAGCCAGAAGGCGACAAGGGCGTTCTGGCAGTTGCTGTTCAGGGGCAGGGCGCTTTCCAGAGAAAGCTAGATTCTGACAGTAGATCGGAGCAGCCCATTGTGGTATCCAATGTTGAGGATGCCTGCAATGCGTCGTTCTGTGAATCTGTAGAGTCTGGCCACTCTAACCATGGCGACAATGCAAAGATTGCTGAACTTTTGGGAATATCCAAGCAGTCGGTCCGCATGGACAGCCAGTGCAAGTATATTGCGGTGGCTCGTGGCGACGCAGACATTTATCTCCGTTTGCCTGTAGACAGCAAGTATGTGGAAAAGATTTGGGACCATGCTGCCGGCAACATCATTATTCACGAAGCTGGTGGCCATGTATCTGATATCAATGGACAGCCACTTGACTTTTCTAAAGGTCGCACGCTTAGTGCAAACAAGGGAGTAATCGCTGCCAATTCCTATATCTTTGAGACTGTACTTGCTGCCGTACAAACCACTCTGGCCAACAAATACTAATTTTTATATTTGTAAAACTAAAAAAGTTGAGCGTTATACATTATTTTACACATTTGATTGGCTTTGTCTTGTATAGTCACAGCAGCCTTGTGCCAGTTGGTATGTTTGCCGTGGACACAAAGCTTCAGATATAAGAGTACTTGTTGGGCTTTCATTAGATCCCGGTGCTTAACTAGCTTTGCCATATATTCAGCAAACTCGTCAATATCCTCAGTAACCAGTTCGCCACTGCTTGTCCACTCTTTAACAAGCGCCTTTATATCTTCAAGCCGGTATTTGCCCAGCAATGTAGGTCCAGAGTATTGAGGAGCTTCAGGTTCACTACCAGAAACCGCATCTTCTTGATCAGATTTGGTTGGCTTGGATCTAACATATTCCCTGGCCAGCTCACGCCGGATATTTACAGGCAGGTGCTGCCAAACATCTCCATCCATTTGCGAAGGCATTATAGTGTCCAGCGATTCAAGTTTACGGAACGAGTCCAGCAGATTAGGCGCAGGTTTTCTATTTTTGCCTGCAGAGAATTCGAGTTTGCGTGGCCGACCACGCCGACTACCATTTGCCTTAGTGCTGCGGGATGACTTGGAGGGCGCGTTATCGTGTTTATCGTGCCTTTGGCAAAAGACTGCCCGTAGCTCTTGCTGAATCGATGCCGGCAGTTCATTTACTATACTCATATCTACCTGCGACGCGGACGGCAGTTCGTATGCCTTGCTAGATGCGTTGGCATTGTTGCCAGTTGCGCGTATCTTTGGCTTGGCAAAAATATTGGTATTTGCTGTAGTTTCAAGCGAATTCAATCTTTGGACCTGGATTCCTACTCCACGGATATCCATCGGATCAATCGACAGTTGCCGCAACAGGTGAATACAAGCTGCAGATATTTTGGCTGGATCATTTGTCATCTGTGACAGAGAATTCGACTTTGACAAATTATCGCATATTCCATGCCCAAGGAACTTTGCTGGTTTTCCTTGGCCAGCCTGCCTCTTTTTAATCTTTAGAGTAACCAGACTACCAGTTCGATTGGCAACTACCATCGACCTGCAAACTTCAGCCGCCAGTCTCTCAATAAAGCCTTCAGCTTCGCTTTGAGTAGAAAACCGTACTCCCCAGCCGATATCGGCGCCGAATGCCTGGCGAGGCTTGTCAGAATCTAGCACTCGGTTATCAATTCCACGGCTAAAATTATACAACGTATTTGCCGTTTTATCGCCACATATATTTTTGAGTATGTCCAACGATGTTGCACGAATGTCGCCAACAGTTTTTATGCCACGAGAAGCAAACGTCTCTTCTACCACATGTCCAACTCCTGGCAAGTCACGTACGCTCAAGTCAAGATTAAAGAAGGAATCGGTGTCAAGTGTAAATACGCCATCAGGCTTAGCCTTTATAGTTGCCAGCCTGGCCAACAAGATGTTAGGTCCTATCCCAATGCTGACTGTGCATTGAGTAGCAGCAAAAACTTTCTCCCGTATATCCTGTGCTAGCAGCACGACATCGCCACAGTTCTCTGCTGCATTTGATACATCCAATAACGCTTCATCTACACTAACTACCTGCGTTTCATCGGCAATCTGTGTCACAATCTTATAGAACTGTCTTGATATTTGCTCATATGCATCAAAACAGTAAGGCACAGTTACCAATGCCGGACATAGCTGCCGCGCCTGACCAATAAACATACCATTCTTTACACCAAACGATCGAGCAGCATAGTTGCATGAAGCAATTTGGCTAGAAGTTGCTGAATGCTCTGAGACGTCCTTGTCCAGCTGCATTTGCGATTGTGAGTGACAGACTGCTGCTGGCTTATCCTTAAACTGTGGGTAGGAAAGCAAGCTAGCCGATACAAAGAAGCAGTCAAAATCAACATGCATTATAACCGGCTTGCAACCAGCTGACTTTGTTGCTTTGCGGTTTCGCCGTAACTGGGCAACATAGTCCTTCATCTCTGCCTTCCACGTGGACAGGCGATGCAGCCGAGAGCTTGCATAGTACCGCTGAATAAAGTCCTTTTCAGTGGCCAAGTTTCTTCGAACCCAGTCGCGATTAAGGCCTTCGCTATACTTATCCACAATAATCCGCTTCGGTGGTAGAGGTGGACGAGAAATAGGCACGGGATTTGGACACTTATACGACCCTGCTGCCAAATCAATATTCCCCGGCAGAAGGTTTTGAAGTACCATTGGCACCCCTCGTTCTAGGCCGAGCTGATATGAATGCCAGGACAGAAGCCGGTTGGCACGTACGCTTTCCACCACCCACTCTGGTCGAACCACTCGATAGTTCCTAAGCTCTTTGGTCTTGGAACGGGCTAAATTAGATGCAATGATGTGAGTTACTTGGGTTTTGGACAAGTAGTGAAGAAACTTTCCTCCGCGCTCAATCAGTAGCTTTTTCAGCTCATAATGCGACGGTTGAGTAAACCCATTAATGTGAAATACAACGCCAGCGAATATTTGCCTGTATTCTGGCGCCTTCTGTGCCTGCTTCTGTGCCTGTTCGGCTAGTTTACGCTTTCGTTGATCAAAATACGTGTGAAAGTCGCCAAACTCTGGTGCAGTCGGTTCATTTTGCACCACTACCTCTCCGTGGCCTGTTAAATCTCTGTTCTGTAGAAACTGTAGGTCTTCTGGACTCAATTGGTATTCGTTTATTACATCGGAACATTCGTCCAAGTCGTTTGTAAATGAACTCATAATTAACATAGAAACACGACTGCGGAAATAAACTTGTGTATAATAAACAAAAGATGGATGTATAATGGGATGGGGGCTAACTTGTAGATTTCACCAACGATACAAAATGGTCATACTGCTTCTGTGCATGACCGATACTCTGTTGCAGCTCCTCTAGTTTCTGCAAAGATGCCTGCAGTTTGCCTTTGGCTGCACTTAAACGCTCCTGATCAATTGCCGTTTGATTCTCCTCTTGTGCAATAATAAACTTGAACTGCTCCATGTCGAATGCAAAGCCATTGTCTTTGGGCAATTCGTTTTGGGATTTTCGATTAGAAGTCGAAACGCCTGCATTCCGTAGCTGCTCGTTTTCCCAATCGCTCATCTCATCCATGTGCTCTATGGATTCTTTCATAGCTTGTTTGGAAATGTTCTCAAACTCAGATCGTTCGTTCTTATCGATAATGACTGTATCCAGCTCATCTTCACCATCAATAGCTACATGGCCCATCGTATCACCATCACTGGTAAAAACCTGCGCCTCATCAAGGTCCTTTGATAGCCGAATATAGTCAACGTCGTCAGCCATCTTGTGCGCTGCTTGCCGTTGTCGGCGGAGCCTTTTGGCCATGTATATTTCCTGTGCATTGGGTATCTCGCCCGATGAAAACGGATAGCTGCTTTCTAAGGTATCTTCTTTCAATGCAAGCAGATCTTCATCTGTATATTGCCGCTCCGTGTGTTCTGATTTATCTGCCGCACTGCCTTTGTTTTGAGCTGCTAGACGGTTATTTTTAGTCGAGGCTGTATTGCTTTTTGCCGATCTTTTGATAACTGCAGCTGATCCGCTTTCGTGTGCTTCTTCCGCAGCATCTGCTTCCTTTTTGCGAATGTTTCGTCGACCTTTGGATTTTTTAGAAGCAAACATTGTGAACTATATGTGTCGATACTAGTTGAGTTGGCAACATAACAAGAATAGTAAATTAAAAGACTAATTTGTGAACAATTATGGTGCAAATCACTTGATAAACTACTCTTACTGCTTGCAAGTAATCATTCATTTCCAGTATAGATTTAAGAAAGTATCAGACAGGAGTCCTTAATAATGAGTTTTATAAAATGCAATTTAACGAATACAAGCCTAAGCTTTGCGATAAAGTGGTTCTAGTCACAGGGGCAGCTAGTGGGTTCGGTAAGCTACTTGCTGAGCATCTAGTCGAGTTGGAAAGCAGAGTAATTCTGGTAGATATAAATCCAGCAATTGAGGATATATCAGCCTTGCTTAACCAAAAGCAACAGACAGCAGCAACGCATTGGATTCTAAGTGATCTATGTCAAACCAATTCCATTCAGTCGCTCTTCGACAAAGCAATAGATTGCTTTGGGCATATTGATGTTGTTGTAAATAACGCAGGGATTGCCAATGAATGCTCGTTGTTTAGTCAGGCTGATCATGATGAGCTTGAGCGGATTGTTCGTCTTAACCTGATGGCACCAATGGAAACCACCCGTATAGCGGTACGGTATTTTAAAACAACCAAGCGGCCAGGTGTTATAGTAAATACAGCTTCGGTAGGTGGATTGCTGCCAATATCAATCATGGAAAGCTACGGAACAACCAAAGCCGGCTTAATATTCTTTACCACGACATGTAAGGGCTTGGCTCCACATGTGCGAGTAAATGCGATTGCACCTTATTTTGCAGAGACACCGCTGGTAGCCAACAACCGTATGGTCAAGTCATTCCCATTGGTTCGGCAAATGGGGCTAATGAATCCCAAAAAAGTAGTTTTCGTGATGCTGCAAGCCATCTGTGACGAGGATCTTTCTGGAGATACGCTTTTGGTTGCTATGGGTGCAAAGCCAGAAAAGCTATCGTTTTACGATAAACTGACAGTCGATATAACCTCATATATTGCTCGGGGAACTCTGAGAAAGTATGCATCGTTTATTGATAAATTGTTCTTCAAGACGCTGAACAGCACACTTGGATTTATTAGAAAAAAGCTGCCTTACAAAGAAGAGTGAGCTTTGAGCGATGTACATCCATGTTGATCCACATGTAGCCGCTTTTAGTAAAAAATGGAATCTATAGTTTTTTCTTTTAGAAGCAGAAACCACTATAATAGTGGTTTCAGTTTGCTCTTAGATGCTGAGGGTGGAACCAGCAGCATTAGTTAAAAATATATACATTTCTGTGAACAAATTTCGATCAACAACATGCACACGCTTTTTCCAATGATCGTCCTCAAAACGCATTTCTCTAAAAGACCTAATAGTTTATGGTGAATCTGTTCTTTCTACATGGATCGCTTGAAACGATTCCACCGTTTCTTTTTAAATAAACGGTGTTGTGAACAGTTTTCTTTTTGTTCGATTTAAAAAAAAAACAAGCTCCAACTTTATTCCAAACCATCTCTGACTTTTGAATTATTGACCATGCCATCTCTTTCCACAGAAGACTACGCCAATGAGCTTAAAGACAAGGTTGTTATTGTGACTGGTGCAGCTAGTGGGTTCGGAAAGCTGCTTAGTGAGCGGCTTGTTGAATTCAATGCCAAGGTGCTATTAGTGGATATAAATCTTGACGTAGAACAAGTATCGGATGATTTAAACATAAAGGCTCCTAAATCCACTCACTGGGTTGCATGCGATATCTGCAATCCGCAATCCATCCAAGGCTACTTCGCACAGGCCATTAACCACTTTGGTCGTGTCGATGTGGTTGTCAATAATGCAGGAATCATCAACAAGCGTTCTCTCTTTGATAACTCGGACCACCAGGAGCTTGAAAGACTCATGCGGCTGAACCTTTTCGCGCCAATGGAAAGCACTCGGGTAGCTGTCAGATATTTCCAGGATAATCAGCGGCAAGGTGTGATTATCAATACCGCCTCCATAGGTGGTTTATTGCCGGTCTCAATCATGGGAACTTACGGAACGACCAAAGCCGGGTTGATTTTCTTCACAGCATCTTGCAAGCATTTGGCACCGCTGGTCCGTGTCAATGCAGTTGCGCCTTATTTTGCCGACACGCAGCTGGTCTCCAATAGCCCCATGTTGAATTCATATCCTCTTATACTTAAGGCAGGGCTGGTGGCTCCGGAAAAAGTTGTGGAGTCTATGCTTACTGCCATATGCGACCAATCGTTGGCTGGCGATACATTGATGGTCACTATTGGGAAAGAGCCAAAGAAGCTGACCATATACGATCAGCTTGCAACACAGCTTTCCTCGTATGTAGTCAGTGGGCTAGTAAAATCCTATACATCCATGATTGGAACTTTCATCTCTCAGCTACTAAACAAAACACTTGGATGGTTGTATCGCTCTCCAGCTTCCAATTGATTTGTAGTTTTAAATGCACATATTCAATGATAAAAGAAATTTTTCTAGCAATATCTTAATTGTCAGAGCCAAGCTTTGGAGATAGAGCTGCTGAGCTGCTTTCACTGGCTGCTGATGCAAATGCAGTTGGCATATTCGCCAGCAATGTCGGATCCAGCGATGCACTGCGGTACTGACGCAAGCTAGACAATGGCGGACTAGTAATGCAATAGCTATGCAGATGTTCTGACAGACCTGGTGGCTTATGCTGGTTGAAAACTGCAGGCGGCACTCCTGTATGAGCATAGTCAGCACGCGCCACTTCCCAGGACGCACTGGCTGGTCCAGCTCCAGTGAGCAGTGTTTGCGGGAGATTGGTTGTTAGTAGCAGGCTTGGTGATGGCTCTTGTTGCAGAACATGCTGAGACTCATCTGCTTCTGAAGGCACATCCAGTAGATTAGAGCCATTATGTGCACTTCTGCCTGTTGAAGGCGCGCTTGAATCGTCGATGTAGCTAGCTTCAGTTACAGGCGATAGCATATGTCCGCTTGAGTCCTGCCACACACCATGCTGTTGCGTTGTAATTGCTCCCAACGGTGCTGGGCGTTGTTTGCCACAAGGCACTTGTAGATGTTGTGGAGGATTTAGCACATACGAGGCCTTGCGTCGCTGCTGTATCTTTTCCAGATGCTTGGAAAACAAGTGGCCCACCATACATCGGTGCATAGCCTCGAAACCCTCATGCGAGTGTCTGCGGATAGTTTCCAAGCGCGATGGCGGAATGTCAACCGTTCCAGCAGCAATGCTGAGCCGCCGTCCCTCAGAAAAGCTGCTTGATGTGGATCGCGATGCTGAAGAGGTTACCGGTTCGACTGGCCATGAATACATGTGGCTGTTGGCACCTGTTGGAGGACTGATTTCATGAGTGGCATCGGTAGATAGCCGGCTCCACGTTTGCATGTTCGCCTCGAGGGCTGGGAGCAGAACATCGTCTACGGGAAATAGCGATACCATCTCGGTGAAAAACGGCCGAATAATGATGTTGCCAAAGTCTAGCGAAACCTGGCGCTGGTCCGTAGTTTCTCGATCCATATTCGGAGACAATGGCAGCGACAGTTGCTTCTCCAAATCTCCCTGGTTGAAGGATTCCATATTCATCAAATCGGACCACTTTTTGCACATTGGCCACGGCAGCACCGGGTTGAATACATCAACTGCGTGCATTAGAATATTGACCAAGCTTTGCCGTTGCGTACTGTCAAGAAGAGCATCGCTCATTGAGATTGAGCGCCGTATGTGGATTCGCTTATTTCGACTCTGCACGGCAGATGGTTTAGTATCATTGCTGCTGCTTTCACTTTCGCTAGACGCGATAGGGTTCACCGAGGTTGGCGTGCTCGATATGCCATTAGGTCTCGATTCAGCTGCATCTCCAGGGGCACTTGTTAGCTTATATTCCAGCAACACCTTCCGGTGCATAACGGGCTCGCTTGGCGACCGAGCACGCACATGTACTGCTGGGAGCTGTAAGTTGTTTTCTCGCTTGTGTGAGTTACCTGCAGCACCATGGGGCAAATCAGATAACTGATCTTCAGAGGCACCAGGCAACTCGCTTTTCTTGGGGAGTGCAAATTTGCGTGCCTTTTTGGCCAAAGACGACACCAAGGCTTTGCACTCTTCGACCACGTCAAAGTGTCGAGTCATATCCGTGTTCAGTATGGCACATCGAATGCTATAAAGCATACGCGAGGCAACGTCGATCTCTGTGGTTGTGCTGTCGCTGTACATCGGATCGCGCAGGTTTTCGACGTTGCGGAGCAACTGATGTTTGGCAATGCATTCCATGGCCAGGTCGATCGAATATCGCTCTAAAATGGCGTCAGGGTACTTTTGCGCCAGCTCGGTCTGGGCATTTTTCTGAAATAGATTGTTCAAGCCTGGCTACAAGAAAATGCACAAAGATGATAGCTGTGTTAGCAATTATAAAAATATTTGATTAAGACACGCACAATCTCAGCTTGGCAAAACACAATTGATAGGGAGAGCAGCTACTTGGAAGGCGCACATGACGTAGAGGCTGCAGTCTTAAAGCGATGATATGTATGTCAAATGCTGCATTGTCATCAGCAGGCAGACAAACAAAACTATTGTTGCACAAAGCCCGCATTTTCCTTTTCGACGCACCCTGCGGACTTGCGCAGAAATTGCGTCTGTTCACTTTAACTTGCATAACAGCACTGGGGCAGGAAATAATGTTAGATCCAGCTCATCTATGCGCAATATTGGAGGCGGAGTGTTGTATCTTCAAAAGGAAGAAACAATAAACCCTTGATGGGTTTGGCATCATTGTGTTGTAAATAACTTACATGGCCGCAGTCGTGGCACAGGGCACTGATAAGTAGTGCTGCAATGTCGTAAGATGCCAAATAAGACGCCGCTTGCAAGTCATAGAGCATATAGTATAGCTTAACCACCACGTCAATGGCGTGGTTGAATGAGTGGTAGGGCACATCATTATACAGTGACTCCATATCGAGACAAAAGTCCAGCATGTCACTGGGGCTGAGCTCAAGCGCCGCCAGCACATTGAGTGCCTGGAAAATGGCCAGCAAAATACCCTGCTTCTCGGCACGCGAGTACTCCCAGGGATTGAAATTGAGCCCGACTGAGCTCCACTTTTCCTTCAAGAACGAGTTCATAACCTACAAGCAAAAGCCAGTGTGGTAGAAACAAAGGCGCAGGAATGTTTTGGCTTTAGTAGAATCAAATACCAAGCAGATAATATGCTCCCTCTTTCGGGCAATTCTTGAACAATTGGTGCTAATAAAGCTACGACAATCGTACAAGAGAAAAACAGGCTGATGGGCTGTTTTATGAGGACCAGGGAAAAAAGCATGCTTGGATGTCAGCAAAAAGCTAAAGCTGAAGGGTGTATTGAGACTATGCGTACCTTGTCAGCTACAGCCAGCTCCTCGGAGGTGAGCTGGTTCTGTTTGCAGCATAGCATGCTAGGCGGGTGAGTGCGCGTGAATATACTGCAAAACTTTATAAGGCACGTTTATTAAAAAAGATTGACCTTTTTAAACCAAGAATAAAAAAGAAGAAAGAAAAAGTAAGAAAAAGAAAGGTTTGGGCTAGCGCAGACGGGGGGTTTTTATGTGGGACGAGGAGGGGTCACGCAGCGTAGAAGCTTTTTTTCTAACAATAAAATTGGAAGGCCCAGTGGATTTCTTACGCTTTGGCTCAAAAGGGACAGGTGCCTCCCCTGCCTTTTTTGAGCTCGGTACATTCCAGTACCGACAATACCCGCATGCAATTGATCCTCCGATCATTTCTCATTGTGGCTGCGGCCTCCCTCTCTCATTTTCCGCCTTCCATTCAGCTTTGCAGCCTGTGCATCCAAATCAAAGAAAACCCCCTTCCGAATTGCTGCCAAAAGATGGCACATGAGAGCTGGCTTTGCAGTCTCAGGCTGTGGCGTGACTTGCAGCTCCCCCAGCCACACTGGTTCAGCACGCTTTACCACTTCCGCATTTACATCAAAGTCACATGGCTGGCTTCTGAGCCGAGCCGCTGTGGCGAGCTGATTCGGGCTCCTTTCAAACCGACTGTGATAGCATTTCGTTTGATAGCGTTAGTTGCATTTGTAATTTTGTATGAATTTGGCGTTTCGGTGGCGACGGCCTGGCACCCTTATTCGGCAGGGACGTGCTGCAGGCAAACGGGGGTTTCTGACACTGCCGTTTGGCTCCAGCAAGCAGCCGACTGGGCAAAAGTTCCAGGAGACGCAGATATTCCCGTACAGCCGCGAGCAGGTCTTTGATCTGGTGGCCGACATTGACCAGTACAGCGAATTTGTCCCCATGTGCACCGAATCCAGAGTGTTCCACAACACCCGACGAGTAGAGCAAATAGGCTTTAAGCAGGCTGGGCAGGATCCGGCAGTAACAGATCGGCATGTAGTTCAGGCTGAGCTGGCAGTGGGGTACCCGCCATTCCGGGAGCGGTACACATCCGACGTGGTGCTGGAGCGGCCATGGCGGATTGTGGCCACGGCTGTCCCCGGCGGCGGCATTTTCACACACATGCGGACCATATGGGAATTCGCCAAGGCAGGCAGCTCGGCAAGGCCTCATAGCCCGTTTATTCAGACAGCAAGCGACAGCACGCGTGTGAGTTTTTCCATAGAGTACGAGTTTGCGTCGCCACTACATGCGCAGGCTGCAAGCCTGGTGTTTGACACTATGGCACAAAAGAACATGGCAGCGTATCTAGCCCGCTGCCACTTGCTCTATAAGACTGCTAAGCGATAGAATTGGATTGGTTTAATACAGCTAAGAGCAGAGATAAAGCGCTATGATCTAATTGTGCAGAGGGCCAATGCTTATTGCTATCAGCAAAGTCTCAAGAAAATCCACGGGCCAAAAGAAGCAATATCTCCTTGGTCGTCGGAACGAAAAAGCTTGCTTATCAGCCGGGGGTGTCCTCGTGAATTTTTAGAGCCTGGCCAGTTGCGGAAATCAGCCTTTTTCTCTCCGGACC
Source organism: Coemansia sp. RSA 1250 (assembly GCA_027578955.1). Taxonomy (NCBI): domain Eukaryota; kingdom Fungi; phylum Kickxellomycota; class Kickxellomycetes; order Kickxellales; family Kickxellaceae; genus Coemansia; species Coemansia sp. RSA 1250. The sequence goes on along the minus strand of JANBTS010000003.1, from coordinate 85,388 downwards.
TCCTTTTCAAGTTTGCTCAAGGTCAGTGCGTTTTCCGCCCGATAAATTGGGCAGATTTGCTCGGCCAAAGCAGCCAGTCACAGGCCGCCGCTTCCTCCTCCCCAATCTCCTGCGGCTTATCTTTTTCCAGTGTGTGAATACCGGTCAACGCGCCCTCGCATGTTTGATAATTTCTCCGATTTCCTTTCTCTCTCTTCCTGAATATAAAACACCCCTTGTGTGCTCTCTTAAAGGTTTTTCCATTTCTTCTGCGCTTTTCTGTCGCTTTGTTTTTTATTTCTCGTATATAATGTTTTCTCTGTGCTCTGCTAGCAGTGCTCCTATCCGCTCGGTAAGTTGTCTAGATCAACCAACCAATTCAAGCACCCCCTGACACAGGCTGTTCAGGTCAGTGCTGGTGCTCTGGAAAGATTGCTGAGAATCTCCCACACCATTTCTTTAAGCCCAGCTCTAGCCATGCGCACTTGTGGCGGCTCTGTTGGGCATGAGAAGTAGGCGCGTTCTTTTTTAAATCTGTGACGTGGCAGTATCTGGATAGCTCGTAAACAGATCTTCCAGCTTTCCGGTTTTTCCCTATGCGAGTCCCGTTTTCAATATGTTCTCATACCATATATGTAATATAGGCCAACCGGCTTGTTCCGGCACTAGCGGCACTCGCTCGCTTCAAGTCCACTTCTTCCGCAACCTCACTGAAGCAACGGGTTGAAGAATTGATTCCCGAAAAGGCAGCCGAGGCCAAAGAGGTTAAGCAAAAGTATGGCGATCGCGTGCTGGGCGAGACCACCGTCAATATGGCATACGGTGGCATGCGTGGCATCAAGGGCATGATCTGGGACACGTCGCTGCTCGACGCTAACGAGGGCATCCGCTTCCGCGGCCTGTCTATTCCCGAGGTGCAGGAGCAGCTGCCCAAGCCCAAGGGCGCGTCCGAGACCACCCCCGAAGCCCTGTTCTGGCTGCTGCTGACCGGCGAAGTTCCTACGCAGGAGCAGGCACAGTCGGTTACTGACGAGCTCAACGCCCGCGCGTCGCTTCCTGACTTTGTGGTTGATCTGATCGACCGCTGCCCCAGCACCCTGCACCCCATGTCGCAGTTCTCGCTGGCTGTCAACGCCCTGCAGCACGACTCGCTGTTTGCCAAGGCCTACCACGAGGGCATTAACCGCAAGGACTACTGGGGTCCCGTCTACGAGGACTCGCTCAACCTGCTGGCCAAGCTGCCCCTGGTAGCATCGCGCATCTACCGCAACGTCTTCAAGGATGGTAAGCATTCTTCCATCGACTCTACCAAAGACTATTCGCAAAACTTTGCCAGCCTGCTCGGCTATGGCGAGAACAGCGAGTTTGCCGACCTGATGCGGCTGTACCTGGTCATCCACTCTGACCACGAGGGTGGCAACGTCTCAGCTCACACTACTCACCTGGTCGGATCCGCTCTCTCCGACCCCTACCTGTCGTTCGCTGCCGGCCTTAACGGTCTGGCCGGCCCGCTGCACGGCCTGGCTAACCAGGAGGTGCTGCGCTGGATCATGAACATGCAGAAGGAGATCGGCACCGAGACTCCTACCGAGGACCAGATCCGCGACTACTGCTGGTCGACGCTCAACTCTGGCCGCGTCGTTCCTGGCTACGGCCACGCCGTGCTGCGCAAGACCGACCCGCGCTACATGGCCCAGCGCGAGTTTGCCCTGAAGCACTTGCCTGAGGACAACCTGTTCAAGACCGTCAGCACCCTATACAAGGTGGTTCCTGGCGTGCTCACTGAGCACGGAAAGACCAAGAACCCGTGGCCCAACGTCGATGCTCACTCGGGCGTTCTTTTGCGTCACTACGGTTTGGTCGAGCAGGACTTTTACACTGTCCTGTTTGGCGTGTCCCGTGCCTTTGGTGTCTTGTCTCAGCTTGTCTGGGACCGTGCCTTGGGCTTCTCCATTGAGCGGCCCAAGTCGCTGACCACTGAGGCTATCCGCAAGATGTTTGAGAAGCAGTAGATTTCTGCATCTAAAATTCCTTTTAGCACAGCTTGGTGTTTATAAAAAATTTCTATTATCTTCACGTGATATGAACCCACAATTGCCAAATTCCGGAAACCAGCGTACAAGAAAATCACCCTTCCCCCTATAAAATGACACCAGGGTATATAAAGCAGCTTGCGCCTCTTTTTTTCTATTTTTTTCCTTTATTTGTGATCGGCACAAATAGAAAAAGTTTGTTGATATGCCGCTATACTATGAGCTGTACCGTAAAGGTACATTGGGAGCAGCATTGACAGATTCACTAGACGAGTTGATTCAAGCCGGACATATAACCCCGCAGTTGGCGATTCAAGTGCTGGAGCAATATGACAAGAGCATGTCAGAGGCTCTGTCGAACAAGGTGAAGTCCAAAGCAGTCATAAAGGGCAATTTACGAACATACCGGTTTTGTGACGACGTATGGACGTTTATTATCAAGGATCCATCTTTCAAGTTTGATCATGAATTGGCTACAACGGATAAAATTAAAATCGTTGCTTGTAATGCTAGACGGCCTGGCGAATAATTTGTGTTTAAATAATGTATCTTTTTTTGGTTTACAAGTCTTGGTTTCGAAGAGGTAAAAAAATTAAAGTCACCATTTTTTTTTTGGGCTTTAAAATGGAGGAATTTTTTTTTTTTTGCAAATGTTTCTTTCTCTTCTATAAAAAAATGTATTACAAACTATATCGACAAGGCATGTTAGGAATGATGCTGGTAGATTCCCTGGATGAACTTATCGAAACAGGACAGATTAGTCCTCAGCTAGCAGTACAGATTTTAGAAAAGTTCGACCAAAGCATATCAAATGCATTTACCAACCACGTTAAGGCCAAAGCCACTATTCAAAAGGACCTACAGACATATCGGTTTTGCGACGAGGTATGGACATTTATACTCAACAATCCCACGATTATTACAGAAAGCGGGCCTATTCAAATTGACCGATTAAAAATCGTTGCTTGCGACGCCAAAGCATTAAAGCGCCTTTAGGAACGAGGTTTAGATGTGTAGCTTCTAAATACCCCGACTAAACCGCCGGTTTTCCGCCAGTGCCGTATCCAGTGGATGCCTAGGTTGAGCATAAATCCTTGTACGAACGGAACCAGCATGGAGTCTACCAGCAGTCGAGCCCACCAAGGCCGCTTAGTGGGTTTGGAGAGCATAGAAGGCCCTGAATGCCCAGTGTGTCTCTGCGTAGGGGCAGCCGAGTACTGCGGTGGATCAAGGATATCCTTCTCAGTCGCTTGCCATTCTGCATAGAGTGGTTGTTCCGGAGGCACTATAACGTTTTCTAGTCCGTTGTATCGGGCAACATACAGTTGCGTGTCTTTTTCGCTAATATTCATTTCAATAACCGCTGTTCAGAAACCAACTCCTGGGAACCTTGGCAACAAAGTACAAATTTGAAAATAAAAAACTTACTGCCTGAAAGTTTGATGAGAAACAAAAAGGCCAATGAAAATGTCCCAGCAAAATAGGCCTACCAAAAAACCTTTCTTTTTTTCTATTTTCCATAAATTTGGGTTGTGGGTTTAAAGATGTACAATTTGTTGCAACGTCTTAGCGGCATAACGTCGTTTGCCATGTCGGTGCTTATGGCGTTAGCGGTAGTAATATCAGTCATAACCCCGCTAATCCCATCCTCGCCAACGCACCAAGTAACCCTCCACAACGTACAAACAACCTCCGGAAGACTCATGGACCCTTACGACAAAACATCCAAGTCGGCCGAATACGCCCGCCTAACCTTTGACGTTGACGCCGACCTCTCCTCGATGTTTAACTGGAACACAAAGCTCTTGTTTGCATATATTACCGCCGACTACGACTCTCCCAACTTTGATACCAACCGGGTGGTCATTTGGGACCGGATCATTCGCAATAAACGGCAGGCAAAGTTGAGGCTGAGAAAGCACCATAACAAGTACTCTTTTAGGAATTATGCTCTTACTTTTGATGGCATCGAGAGAGCTAATTTGACCTTGCATATTAATCCGGTCCCCTATTTGGGCCTTATGTACGATAAGCCTATGCTTAGCATTCCCATTGACATTCCACGGGCTCCCGAGCCTATCGATAAGCCGGCCAAGGGTAAGCGCAAGTCCAGTCGCTAGTTTTGTTGCATAAGGGTGTTTTTTTAATTGAAAAATGGATTCAGTTTAAGGCCCGTAAAACTTGTATTTGATAATGCAACTTCATTAGATTCGTTATTTAGATCTTTCTGTGCATCCCAAAGTGCTTGGAGTAGCATTGGTTGCAGTAGATCTCGCCGTTCCGCTCGGTAAGTTTCAACGAGTTAAGCGTTGTGTTGCATGACTTGCACTTTATACAGCTCTTATGGTACTTGCGGCCGGCCGCCATCCCTTGCTCGGCAGCATAAATGCGGCCATTGCACCGTGGGCAGATGTCTGCTGGCGGGCTTCCCAGGCCAAACGGCGTTGGAGTATATGGGCGGCCATACGAAAGCCGGGTGCGGGACGACGAGGGCCGCGACTCGGTGGCGCCGAACGGAGACGACGTTGGGGACTTGTGTCCTTGGACCGCTGCCGAGGCAGCTGCGCCCACCGCGCTACCAAAGGGATTGTGCGCCGAGTCATCGGTCCAGCGAGCCGGGCTAGGCGACGACTGGCGATGCACTGGCGTGGCCAGCGAAGATGGCGCCCGTGCTGAGCCTTCACTACGGTCCGACGGCGACCGTGGCGGCTGCAAGGGATACGAGTCGGTCGTTCTAGCAATGCCGTAGCCAGTAGGAGTAAACAGCTTCCCGTAGCATGTGCGACAAAACGCATCACCATCGTGCTCGGTGATCTTTGAAGAGTCCAGCGTAGTGTTGCACTCCTTGCATTTGAAACATGCGCGATGCCAGGGTCCGCCGGGCCCTATGACCTTCTCCGCATGGTAAATGGGCTTGGAGCAACGCGGACATATATCCTTGTTTGCTGGCAGGTTGAAGCTGCGCTTTCCGGAGCTGAATACGCTGGAGGGCGAGATACCTGCTGAGCGGCTCCCAGAAACCGCGTAGCTGGTGCGTGGTGGCGTTTGCGGAAGAGGCCGTGCGTATGGGCTTGCGCCACCATGTTGCCTCGGCGAAATTCTCTCTGTCTGCTGGAACGGTGTGTAGGATTGCTCGCGGGTCTCCTGCCGGTGCTCTGACCACGATGCCGTGCTGTTGACTGGCGGCGATGCCATGTTGGGTCCCCGGCTGAAGCATGTGCGGCAGAATATCTCTCGCTCCCGCTCATACATTGTATGCGGCTCCAGACTATGTCCACAGTCTCTGCACTTGAAGCAGGCTTTGTGCCATGGTCCTTCTGGCCCCATTCTCTACCATTCCACCGTGCAGTTTAAGCATACGCGTACTATTAGTAGCAGTCCTGTAAAAACAGCTCAATAGAAACTTACCTCTTCGGCAGGGTAAACAGCCTTGGTGCAGCGCGGGCACCGTGGTGCTTGAGTTCCGAATACCATTTCCTGTATTGACGCTATGACAAATAAATTTTTTTACACGCTAATTTACGAGACCGGAAGAAAAAGAAAAACGAAAGAGCCAGCTCTAAAAAGAAAGCATAAAGTGCCATCGAGAACCCAAGGAATGGAGAGGGGAAAAGGGGGGAAACGTGACCCAAAAATGCTTCATCCTTTTCAAAGAGAGAATGAAGCTCCTTTTTTTTCCTTAAAACACATGCCCTTTTCTCCCTACCATGGGTTTTTTTTGTAGGGATTTAGTCAAGTCCAAGCACCCAGAAGATTCCAGTGAGCAGTAGCAGCAACAATGGTTGCCAGCTAATAATGAAGCGCATGTATTCAAGCGCAGTGACGTAAAACAGTTCTTGCCGGTCCCACGGGTTCCTTCTGAATGCTGTCAAATCCACCTTCTCACGGCAGAACGGGCACACGTCCTTCTTTCCAATAACGCACCAGCCACGGATACATGTTGAGTGGAATTCGTGCCGACAGTCCAGTTCGTGTGTTGGTTCGGTAAACTCTGAGCTATGCTCTTTGGTGCTTAGCAGTCCACCGCCTGTACTGCCCTCGCTGCTAAAGCCCAGGCCATCTCCACAAATACAGCATACGCCATGTGGCAGGCGCTTGGTTGGTAGCCCGTCGCCAGTAGAAAATCCCAGCGTAGCTGCCATCTTGTCAGCACACAGAGTAACCAGATCGCGGCTTATCAGCCCAAAGTACAGCCCGTAAAACATTATAGATAGACAGCCAGTAACGAAGCTCTCCGAGTCAGTCATTCCCGGCGCAACGTTGAAAAAGCACAGCACAAACAGCACAAATCCCCCGACAGATACCGCATACGACGTCTTGTTGATTAGTGCAAACCATTGGTACACCCGGCGTGGTGTGCGAGGATACAGTGGCTTTCGTGTGGCCAAGTACAGAACATATGTGTTTGCTAATGCATATACCATCCATACAGTGACAAAGCGAAGATAGCCGTTTCCCAGTGCAAAGTATGGTGGAATCAAGCATATGGAGCCGATGCTGACTAGCCGATAGGATGTTAAATGACGTCTGCGCCAGTATTGCACTGTTGTCGGCAACATTGCCAGTACACATACGAATATCAAGAACATTATCGTATGCTTCCCCTCGTGTCCCTGGTGCTGTTGTTTGTATATCTCGCGGTCGATTTCTCGCTGCATATCTTCCGCTGCAAGCGACCATCCCGGGTGTAGCGACGATATATATGCTGCTTGCTCAGATGCTCCCATTGCAGCAAAGTCCGCCGCTTTCAAGCCATCTTTGGTAGCTAAGAACCCTGCCTGATCCATACGAGTTCAACCTCAAATTCAAGAAAAGTATTAAAACAGGAAAAGAAAGAGAGAAAACGAAAGGGTTCATTCTTTATATAGTTCACAGTGGAGATATTCCCATGCAGTTTAGCGTTGAGACAATTTGACGCCAAATATATGGCCTTGATGAGGCGTGGCAACCACAGCAACATCGCTCTGTCTCGAGATTGTTACTCGTGTTATAGCTGGCGAATCGGGCTGAACGATTGACATGAGCTCTGCTGCATCCTTCATCAGGTTAGACAGCGCGTATGCCTCGTCTTCATCCCGTAAATCTCCAGAAGCCCGAGCAATAGTTCCATCCTCGCGAACCATCACGGCCCCGACACTCCCTGAAACCGCGCATATGCTATCAAACGTCTTCTTCAAGTCCTAAGATGCATGTACACTAATTAGCTGCTAAGAACAAGGTCCTGAAATGCTAAAGGTACTTGCCATGTTGGTGGTCGACATGTTGGATTATAATGCACAGAAAGAAGCCCACGAGCAATGGGAGGAAAATAAAACCAGCAAGCTTTAGGCATAAAGCTTTATGGGAAGCAGTCATTAAATTCTGCCATAAACCCACTGAAACGCGAGAATACCGCCCTTTTCTTCTCGCTTTTGTTTGTTTATTTTTAGTAATGTCAGCTATTCTTGCCGAGTGTATCAGCAAACTGCAGCTAGACGACGTACCACGTCTGGCACCCAAAGCCGCACAGTTTTTTGATCAAATAGGCCAGCGACTGCCACGGTCCAAAAACACCACACTCGCACTATGCCGTCCCTCCATAGCCGTCCTCTTAGCATGTGAGGCCCTCTCAGTGCCATTTAACGAATCCGCAGCCTGCTCCCTATCGTCCGTGTCTCTAAACGACTTTCAAACATGCGTCAAAGAAGTACGCACCCTATTGGGACTTGTCAAGCATATTACTTTGGAAGAGTTGGATGTATTGCATGGCCCACCTACACAAGTTATCGAGTATTCGCGCAAATTGCTTGAAGAGTTTAAGAGTAATTTGAGTGCCACGATACCTGTAGCCGTGAGTAAGAATATGAACTGGGAGGATTCGGTTTATATTGCAAGTGCGTTTTTCTTGGTCTGCAAGCACTTTAAAAAACGCGTCGCGTCTAAATCTACCTTGATTACAGCTGCGTCAGTCAAACCTGCGGTATTCAACAACGCTGTTAGCAAGCTAGAGCAGTACGGTAGTGCTGTACTGAAGGAAATTGATACTGGTTTGAATGCACCCAAAACGCCATCGCGAAAACGTGGTCGGGATATAGAATCCGATATAGAACCAGCAGATGTTCCACAATCGACAGCCAAAGCACAGCCATTAAACGTCAGTCGAGCCCCTATAGCCCGTGCTCATATTATCTCCAGCAATGTGCCGGATGAGCTTGGGCAGCTGCCGAATTCAGCGAGAAAGCGTACTCGCCGAGAAACTACCGTTAAACACCCAGCTACTGAACCAGTAAGCCGGACACGTAGCAATCGATTTGGTACACCGCCAACATTTAATGCGCCAGCGAAAAGCGTTGCAGAGCCTTCTGTGCGGCGAAAGCCTGGCCGTCCGCCAAAGACTGCTGCCCAGTTGGCTGCCAAAAGTGAAGCTTCTGTTAATGCCCGTGCAGCCAAAACCCGCCAAAGAAAAGCAGAAGCAGTGTCTCGGCTACGGTTTGGAATTATATCAATGGTAAGTGCATGCAAACTGTTGCTAGTATATGCCAGACTAAAGCTATGGTTATGTAGATTCAGGATCGGGATTATAAAAGCACACCGCAGTATGCTAGCTACCAAACATGGAAGACAAACATATTGAATGCCACTTAAATACATTTTATTAAAATGAATATCTAGCTAACTGCAACGGTTGCTGCAGGAACTACCGGTGTTGTGCAAGTTGAGTTTGAAGCTGGGTTCGCCGATGACTCGAAGCAAGCGTTAGAAGCCGATGATGCTGGTAAATCTGAAGATGCTTGCTCACCAGCTAAGCTGTCCTTATCTGATTGCTCTAGTTCAGGCTGCTCTGCTTCCTTTTTGCTATCATCCTTAACAGCTGCTTCTTTGGCATCTGGAGAAGGCTCAGCAGACATGCTTGGGGATGCTGGCTTAGAAGCCTCAGATTTGCGCTTCATATTAGCCAAAATACGTCCAAACTGCGATCTAGGCCGTCCGCCCTGTGCTATCGATCCAGCGGCATTCGCCATGCCTTGCTGGCCCAGCTGTTTGGTTGCTGCCAGAACAATCCTGTTGCTATCACGGGGGTCATCCAGATGTGCTGAACGGTGCCGACGATGACCATCTCTTGCTTCATCCCGTTTATAAGAACGGTGCGGCCGATGTCCATCCAGTCGAGGCATACGATGCCGCGGTCCACCTCTAGAGCCGCGTCTATGCGGGCACCTATCTTGCTCATAGCAATCGTCATATTCGCCCTCCCACTCATCGTAATAATCGCTGCAAAATGAGTCCGGGTACTCGTCATCATAATCGTAGTAGTCATAAGTTGGATCGTGGTGACGCCGCTTTTGCAAATGACGACTCAGCGTGCCACGAGATCTGCCTCTACGTTCCCTGTACCGGAATTCATTGGCAGGAGGTCGATCCAAATGCCTACCGTAAGCATCATGCTTGTCATATCTCTTTGGCCGAGCTTCCCGTCTCATTGGATATTTCTTGCTGATACTGGATGACGACGACATATATCCATAGTCCGGATCATCATATAGCTGACGAGATGATGGTCTACGACGTGGGTTTCCCGAACGATGCGTGTGGCGAGGAGGCTCTCGAGAGTACTCTGGGTAGTTACGATGACCGGGTGTTTGTGGTGGAGAGTATGTGTCTGATGGTGCAAGTTGTGGCTGAGCTACCGGCATTGGTTCTGGCTGGAAGCTATGACAGGTAGTGCCGCCTAGCCCAGGCATGTTCTTTTTAGCCAGGCGTCGACTATCTGCTTCAGCAAGCAGGGTTGGTCGGGAGGTATAGTCTTGAGCCGAAAACTGCTTTGCCTTATTGATATCCCGCATTAGCGGGTTTTTAGCCATAGATCCTTGACAACGGTCATGATTAGGGATATAGCTCATGAGTGCTGCCGACTGTGGTTGCTGGTGCTGTTGTGGATGATGTGATACTTGCTGATACTGAGGAGTCGCTGCGTGCATGGCGTTGGCAACCACTGCTATCTGCGGTGGCATATATCCGTTGTTTATGGCAGCTTGATTGTACATGGGCATCTGTCCTAATGGCGATGGTGTGTACATTTTGCTTGGATCTTGCATAACCGCTCCTCGAGAAAGACCAACATTGCCGTACGTCACGCTCGATGCACCCGACAAAGGCGACCGGTACATATGGTTCATTGCAACCGGCTGACCGGGAGCCCCAGAAATAGCAGCAGTGCGCGAATAAGCTGCTTGCTGGCGAGGAGACACTTGAACATTATTCATGGCTGGCAGAGACTGCAGGGACATGCTGGGGTGAGAAACTCCATAGGGTGCTCCGCATGGCTGTTCGGTTTCTCGAGCACCTGCTAGTGGAACAAACGCATATGGCTTTGCTGATGCGGATGGCGACAGCATGGCCATTTGCGATTGACGGAATGCTGCTTGCCGTGAGCTTTGCGACGCCTGAGCAAACTCGTGTATGGGCTGTCCACCAGGACCATGATGGGCCATGTTGTAACCTACAAAAGTCGGATTTAGTTGCTGCTTCCGCACAATGTTTCAGTAACCCGCCTATCATTTTTTGTGATATCTTACCCATTTGCTGTGGATGTGGGCCTCCGCCTGAAAAGTGGGATTTTGAAGCTCCAGCTTTGACTTGACGCAATCCGCCCAATGGAACCGAATCATTCTCGTCCTCTATATCCGCCGACACGCCAGCCTTGTTAAACACACTCAGCCTTCCCAAAGCACTTGCCTCACGCATCTTCTGGATATGCAACGCCCGATCAGACATTTGCATACCAGATTCATTCTGAGACTTTGCGTTGGTTAGCGACATAGCAGCCATCGATTGACTAAGCTTTTGCGTATTGTCGTCGCTACTTGAACTCTCGTCGTTTGAACTAATCGATTTGCTGGGTTGTGTGCGGCTATTTGTCGCTAATATTTGCTCTATTTGCTGGTTCATGGGTTGTGGATATGGTCGCTTCTGGCTGTGTGAGGGATTTGATGCTGAGTTGCCAGAGTCTGACAGCGAAACGTTGGTTGCTTGACTTGCTTGCTTGTTTCCGAATTGTTCCCAAAGCTGTTTCTTTACTATATCTTCGGGGCTTTGTGCGCTGGATTCTTCTATATCCGGCAAGTAGTCATATTCGGCTAACTTGCGCTGTTCCTGAGATAGCTGTTCAAATAATGTCATTTGTGGTTTGACATTAGCAGGTACAGGTGGCAGCTGCTGCATATGGGGTGTGATTGTGGATGATGGGTTTAAATGCTGGTTTGACGGATCAATCAGGGGCTGGTCGTCGCTGGAGTTCTCATCTTTGGTAGTCTGAGCGCCAAAATCCAGGGATGTCGATGGCAGCTGCGGAAGCTCAAAATTAAGCTGGAGCGCAGGAGGCAACGAAGGCTTCTGATCCTCAATTCTATGGTTTGCAGCCTCTGATTGTTGTTCTTCTTCGACATGAACTGTCGGTTCTTGCGCAGATTTAGACTTGCGAAACAGCCGCATTTTTCTCTATCAATTGCTCTTGCTGGACAACAAAAAAGAAAATATAAAGTGAATAAGAGTCCAGCGAGATAAAAAACGCAATTAATTACTTTAATGGGCCAAGATTGTGCTCTTTTGTAGTTTTATGCTACTCCACATCAAATAAAAAGATACTCAGGGAACATATGTTGGCCATATGGCAGCCATGCCAAGCTAAATTATCTGAAACAGCAACCGCGATCTTCATTTATTATCAACCATGTGTATTAAATGTCTTAAATATACAAAAATATTCCAGCATAGCCGACATGCGGAGAAGTATGCGCTCATTCGCCGTCATCAAAAGGCACGTAAAACTTGTCGGGAACCATCATAAAGTAGCGCTTCATTGCTTCTCGAAAGCGATTTTTGTATTGCTTGGGCGATACAATAGTGGGGCCTTTGCCTCCACCGCCTAGGATACCTGCTTCCTTGACCCAACTCTCCAGCTGCTTATCCCAAGTAAATGTACGGATAAAGTCAATAATTCCCACCACCAGCTCCTTGCTATTGTCGTCAAATCCAACAAGCAACGAATAGTCCATCACGTTCATCTTGGATAAAAACAGCGTGTCGTTCCAGATGGCCGCATGCAAGTGCCGTTTGGTCTGCTGCCGGATGCAAATCGGGTTATCACGAATATACATTAGCATATTCTCATCAAGCAGCACAGCATTCGCTACTGTTTCGTCGGCCATGCGGTTGCGCTCAGAGCCCTTGAGATCAAAATGCCGACTGCACTTGCGCCCATAAAACAGATTCTCCATAATAACCACATTCATGTTTTTGAGCTTTTTGCCGGTTGCCTTGTTATGGAATGACACCCGACAGAACCCAAAGATTTTGGCCAGCACTGTTGGCCGCTCCTCCCGGTATGTCCAGTTCCAAAACATATGCTCAAAATAGAACGGAGCAAACTTTAAAAAGGCGTCGGCTTCAGCGGTTGATATCTCTTTGATAATAAACCGTTCGTCGCGAGTGCGTAAAAACGCACTTCCAGACTTGCCACCCTTGGCTACATAAGGATTGCATCGCGACAGCGACTCGATGTAGCTGTCTTCACACCCATTGCATCGCCTCAATGCCTCAAACTGTGCAGCATAAAACACCTGGCACGTAATCTTCATTTGCCCTGCTGTGCGCTTAAAGTTTATATAGTGACCTGGCGAATGCAGCATAATGCGTTCAATGACTTCATCGTCACTACGCGGCAGTGGTGCTTTAGAAAACTCGTTCACTGGAGATGGCGATAAGTCTTGCTTATCCAAAGGCTCTGTTGAGTTTCTCGATGAACGTCCGCCGGTACTATTGCCGTGAGAAGCCTTATCACTGCTAAAACGTGCCTCTTCGAACATCTCATGCACCTTTTTACGGAACTCGCTGTCGAGCAAAGTGAACGCAATGATTGAGCTTGGTTCTTCCTCGCGCACAATAACTGGTGATCCCGCAATCAGATGCTCGGAAGGACTGAGTGGGTATACCAAGTCAAGCCCAATTTGAAACAGCTGCGATACTCCGGGAGTCATCAGAATGTTTGAAATGGCCTTCCACAGCGTAATGTTTTCTTGAGGCATGGCTGCTGATGTTGGCGTCGTAGCAGGCTTACCTAAAGCTGATTCCATAGAGCTGGTCTTGGTCAGCGCCTGCTGTGGCATTGTAGAGGTTGATGCTACCGAGTCTTCGTGCGATAGCTCATTAGATGCTCGAGAATTGGCAGCAATGACCGAGCGCACATATTCAGCTGCGTTCTGGTTGTTGACATTGTTCAGCCCTTCAACATCGCTGCCCGTATCGCTATGACCGAAATGCAAATCTGGACCGTGAGACTCTACATCATCGTCTTCTGCTGAAGAGTCACGTCCAAGCCGGTATTGACTATGGCGGCGAAAAGATTTCAAAACGCTGCCTTCAGAATCGGTCATAGACGATGGCAGATGCTGACTCAGGCGAATCGATGGATGCAGATTCTGCAAGGGCGAGCCCATCATCAGATCAATCTGTGCGTTAGAAGAGTCCGCTGAGCCGGGCTCGCTGTTACGATCGTCTAGCAAGTGACTATCGCCATGGTATGACCGAGGAACAGTACCCACTGGAGTCTGTAGAATTCCCTGGGTAAATCCAAAGTCATGGCCATCCAAGTCAATGTCGCTGTCACTATCGCTGCTCGAGTCTATAGAAACCAGCCCCATAGAAGACTCGGATGGAATGCTAGAATCGTCGGCTTGTTTATCAATAGATCGAGTTATAATTCCAGGAACGTTGCCACGAGAATTCCGATCAATGACGAGTTGGGGTGGAATAGGAGCACGCTCACGTAAGTGGTTGGTAGTGCCTGCTGAAGATACCCGTGAACTTCGGTTCTGGCTCATATCCTCATTGTCGGTAGTCGTTGCTGAAGCATCTTCGCTCTTTTTGGACCTGAGTCCAAATCCCAGCCCAAGCCGGCGAGTAATACTGGGAATAATGTTTGATGGGCGTAAGCTGACACTGAGCTGGCGCTCCTTTCGCGTCCCACTATCCACATCACTCTTTACATCCGAATCTTGCGATGCCTCCGTAGAAAGGTTAGACTTGCGTCGCAAGTTGGGAGGACCTAGTGGCGGAGCGGATAAATTGGGTGTGGAATCGCCGCTAGAGTACTGCATTGGGACTTGAGATACTGTTGCTGAGCGATACCGATAGCCATATTGGTCATCGGCATCTGCTGGCTCAGCATGCATATCGTTGCTATCTGGCACCGCATTAGAAAGGTGTGTGTAGCCTCGATGCCGACTTGCATAAGGGCCGGTGCCTTGGGATGATGCTGCCACTGAATTGGCTGCTGACGCATCGGCCGAAAGCTGATATGAGTGGCGACGGGGTGGCGTGCCCTTGCGCGATGAAGGCTCTCCTGAAGCGGGTTTGGTATAAAACACGCGTACCTGGGGTGTCGATGGCCTTTTAGGCTGCTGGCTAATGTATTGTGCAGCAGCTGGAAGCAGCAGGTTCATTTTACGCGGCATTGTGCCCAACGCCGCTGGCATTGCTGACTGCCCCCGGTTGTTGAGTCTCCGAGCAAGTCGTAAAAATACATTGGATGAATTCCGGTCATCTGTTGGCGATGCTGCATGACTGCGAACATTTGGCGGCAACGGAATATTGGAGCTGCGCGCATGGTGAGCCCGAGTAGGGATAGGACGACCTGCTGGCCGATTATTACCCAAATTGTCGCCAGGGGCTGCTGGAATGCGAGTTGGTCGAATAGGCGCATTTCTGACAGACTGTTCAGCATTAGCCAATGTTTCAGATAACGGCTGCACATTCCGATTCAGCAAACCACCAAACTTTTTGCCTTTTCCCTTGCGTCCACGCAGTTCAGGGAACTCTGTCTGGTGACGTGGAATACGCTCAGCATCGTCCACATCAGTGGCTATATGTCCAATCAGCCGCGATGTCGAATAGTCGTTAAGCAAAACATTTTTGCCAGCCAGCAGCTTGGTAGGTTTTTGCTCAAAGTTATTCAAGCGGTCTCCTGGTGCTGGATGTGCAGGCATGCGCTGTGCCTGCTGCACTGATGTTGACGGCTGTTTTGACTTGTGGGTGCCCTTGACAAGTCGATTGCGGCTGTTGAGTTCAGCAGTACGGCGATGCTTCTCTTGCAGCCGCTCTTGGCGTTCACGTTCCTGGCGCATCATCTTTATTGACAACCGGCGGTGCAGTCGTGACATTTTCTCCATCCCATCAATTGCTGCGGATGACTGGTTGTCCATCAGCGTTAGACTGGCAGTACTGTCAGATGGAGATAGCCCCAGCTGTGGCATGTCAAATCGTGTACTGTCGTGAGTCGCCAAATCGCTATGAGCATAGTTGTGTTTGGCAGCCGAGTGCAGCTCATCAATAATCTCAAGCGAGTCAATTTCATGAGCACTCAAAAGCTGCCCAGCAGTATCGCCAATTGCTGCTCCATCGCCGCCATCACCAGCGTTGGCTGCGCGTTTAGCTGTAGTAGCGGAGGAGTTGCGATGGGTGGCATCTAGCTGGATAAACGAGCGAACAAGTTCAGAAAATTGCAAGTTCCATTCCAGCACTTTGCTTTGCAGTGCTTCATAAACAACCACAGTGACAAGCGTGTCTGCTGGATGAGTGTTGCGCAATGTCTGCTCCAGCATCTGCTGAAAGTAAACTTGCTCAGTGGATGCTCGTGCCGAAAGCGAGTGCAGCACATGACTGCAGTTTTCGACTTTATCCGCGTAAACCAAGTCCAAAGGAAAGGCGTCCAGCCGACTAAGTAGCGACACATAGTAGTTGTCCATTTTTTTGCGAAGCTCTGCGGCCTCCTCCTCCTTAAGCCGGATGCTGATATCCATGTTAAAATACAACGGCATAGTTGGAGTAGCAATGCTCCAAATGGGGAACTCGGAATACGAAAAGCGCACAACCATGTTGCGCAAGGTAAAGCATCGCACAAAGTCCTTATGCAAGTCGTGGTCGCAGATACGTGCGCGAGGAAGCAAGCGCTTGCTGTAAAAAGTTATTTCCAGGTATTTGCCAAACGAGTAGCTCCAGGTGTCGTTGGACATGCGAACAACAGGCGTGCGTTTACCGCAACAAGTGCATTCGCTCCACATCAGAATAACCTCACTCATCCGCTCGATGGGACAGGGGTATTCATCCATGGTCACATCGACTCTGCCATTGTTGTGCAAGTAGCTATGACGGTGCTCATACATGGGATGTGCACAGCGACGGCTGCGAGTGGGACAAATGTCTGTAAGCACAAAGCACATTTCCAAGTACTCTCCTAGCGTAGCATCGGTGCCGGTGTAAAAGGGAATAATGTGGTGCTGTGGACCAGCACACAGCATATAATCGTGTTTGCGGCAAGTCACCATATAAGTGACAGCAATGCTCTGAAAGTCCCATAGACTGACCATATGTGGGTTATCGCGCAAAAAGATCTTGCCCTCGTGAATATAGCTCTCATGAAGCGCCAGCTCACTCTCATACTGCTGCTGCATGCGGTTGGCACTAGCCGCACTCTGCTGCCGCAAAACCAAAAACGACACACCAGTGCTAGAGACCGCCAATCCTGCTCCACTGCTGTCGCCTGAAATGTCTTTGCGTCGTGCAGACAGCTTGCCAAACTTTTCTGTAATTGCACGAATAGCGAGCTCCTTTTCACGCATGCACACTAGTACATGAGGAGGTGGGATGCGCACGCAAGGCGATGAAGACAGAACAACATTGTACTCGCTTAGTGCCTGCTGTGCAAGCGATTCGTCTTCAGAAGCACATTCGGTGATGTCTGCAAAGTTTCGCTGATCCAAGTCATCCCCTGCAACAGCAACCGCACATTCTTCGACTAGAAGCGAGGTTTCCAGCACCATGCTGTAAGAAAGGCAAATGACCAAATCAACTACCTGCTTTATATCTGCGAGTCGGTCGAATGTGTCTCCGCGAAGCACAATTGTGCCTCCACGCTGTTCAATGCATCCATCCAGAAAGAAGAACGACTTTCGAAACTCGGGAAGCGATGGGTCTTCATACGTTTGCACTGTGAGCGATGCACATGTACCAATGCGCGGATAGTCGCTGAATTTTTCCATAGATGTGACAATTTCAGCGCCTGTGCAGCGAGCTACAGCACGAATAACACTGCGTTTGACGCCATGAGCTACCGAGATCTTGTTGCGCATCAAGCCTTCTAGAACCTGCCGAGGAACAGGCTTTTCGGACAAAACCAAATCAGGAGCAGCACCGGTGATGCGCTGTACAAGCTTTTCAGTGAATCCCTGCTGCATGCGTAGCTCATCGTCAAACGACACATAGCGCGAAGCCATGTGGGCCTGTGCCGAGTATTCGAGGGGCATCGTAAGGAGCATAATTCGGGGAGAACGCAGGAAGCGGGGCATCAAGCGATGAGCCAGGTTCTTGGTAAACACAATGCCGGAAATATACTGGCTGTCTTGAGGCTGGCCACCAGGAATGCGCTTGATACGCACATAGTGGCGAAGGTCCATTTTCTCGCCAGCTTGCACATTGGGACGCACTCTACTCAGCGCATTCAACGTCAGGTCGCGAACCATGCTGTCCCAACCGCTGTCCGCTGGCACATCAATTTCATCTAAAAGCTGACGAATAATCGCTTGCAGGTGCTGCAAGGGCAGCTGAGCCATTACGCAGCCAGGGCTGACGGCACGCACGCGGTCTCGAGCCGTACAATTGAACTCGTCTATGTCCTCCAGTTCATCCAGCAGCCGACGCGATGCCAATGGCCGCTCTGGAGCTCGGCCATTGCCTTTGCTGGGCAATCCGCTACTAAACTCTGTAGTTGGGCGTGGCTGACCAACTAGCAGCGGCAATATAGAACGGGCACGCTCAGCGTCGTTATTTGTGTGGTCGAGGGACAAAAACGCACACTCGCACTTGTCATCCTGAGCAGCAATTTCCACTGCATTGGAACGGAAGGGGATATCGCGTTCATCGCTGAAATAAGCAAAAGAAACTCCGTTGGTTCCGCCATCGCTGCTATGTTCTATGTCGCCAGTTCCACCATCTGTCGGCAATGATGACGTAGCACCATCTATGCTGTTTCTTTCTGGTAAAGAGACTGACGAGAGCGGTGGGTCGTTTGAAGCGGCTGTATGTTGCTGGTTTGCTTGCAGCGACAAAAGCGATGCGGATGTGGTTGATGGCACGTAGTTGCGCAACACTGGACGGACAACGTCGGCTACACGGCTGAACTCAACTTCGGGGGCGGGGCGTGCCAATTCAACTGTTGCCTGAGGTTCTGCTCGACGCAAATTGCCCAGCATTGAATATGTGGTGCTGCGAGAGGACTCGGCAATGCTGTTGTTGCTGGAAGCAACCGAGTTGGCCTGTGTCTGTGGAGAGCTGCGTAGAGCGGCTGCGCGGTTGTAGAGCGTCCGAAGAAACTGACTTCGTGGGTCTTGAGCTCTATTCCGATTGCCATTTGCGCTGTCTCGACCAAACATAATGAAAAGGAAATGCGTCTTGGAACTCTAAAGTGAAAAAAGAAAAGCTGTATTATCCATTAAAAAGAGAGCTAGAAACCAGCAAACGACATGGCAACGGCCACGCCAAGTGCAGCAACCACCGTACCCAGCACAGCGTTGACTTGCGAAGCAGCACTTTCAGGAACATACGCAGATGGCTCATGCATCGTGTATGAGATCTCGCCGTTGTCGCCCGTTCCAAGCGACCCGCACACGACATTATCGCCGTCCATGGCACAAGTGCTGGATTTGTCGCATGTAAATGTCTGCCAGAACTCGCCATCGCATATCTGGTACTTTGTGCTATCCGAAGCATCGCACCGCTTCTGGTCCTTCTTGGAACACGATTCATACGACACTGTGGCTTGGTCTTTGCTCACACAGGAAACCTGTCCCTGCTTATCTGAGCACACGTTGTCGCCACTGCATGTTTGATCCAGCCAGAAGCCATCCTTACACAGCTGGTATCCGCTGCTGTTGGCCGATGGGCACCGCTTATCGCCTTCATTGCTGCATGGCGTGCCTGTTGGCGATGGCTTGGATGTCTCGCTAGTTGTTGTCTTGTCACCAGTGCTGCTGCTGCTGCTGCTGCTGCTGCTTTCAGAGTTGTTGTCGGATGGCGAAGGCTTATCACTATTATCTTCTTTGCCCGAGTCTGTTGGCTCTTCTTCTGAGGATTCCGGCTGCTCTTTGGAGGATGAAGGCGTCGGCTTGCTGGATGTAGTTTCCGTTGTGGCGGGTGTTGTAGCCGCTTCGGAATTATCATTGTTGTTATCGGCCTCGGAACTTGCTGCTACATCATCCTGAGTATCGGACACCTCCCCATCGCCGGCAAAAGCAACAATGATGCTGCTAATGCCGTTCTGAAAACTGTCCAGTTGGCGCTTTTCGAGCGCATCGGCATTAGGTGCTGCTTCAGCAGATACCATAGTAACCAGTGCAGCGGCAAATAGTATCCTGGATGCTGGCACCTTCATGTTTAGTATTAGAAAGGAAAAAAGAAAGGATGGAGTAGGAAGAAAAAGAGGGAGTGGTGGCGTTCAAAGGGAAAAAAGGTTTATTTGGGGGACCACTTTTTCACAGTTGCAAATCCGCCTTCTTTTAAAAAAATCATGCTTTTATGACTTCATTTACTATTTTTATCTTGCGTCAATTGGTCAATTAATCAATGTGTCAAAATGAGTGCAAATGAGCAACCGTGGACTGGCGCCTGGATAGCGACGCTGGCTCGCATCGAGCCACGGCTTGCAAAGACACCAGCGCCTGTTGTTCCTCGCAATGCTCGAGTAAGCAAGCTGGACAGTGAGCTACTAGATAGCGAGCTAGCAGACATTATCCGCGAGCCGGTGTCCAAAAGCTTATCGCTGCTGCGACCAGGCCTTGTGGAGAAGTACCGGCTAGAGATGGATACGGCAATCAGGGCGCTGCTGTTCTGGCTGTCGGTAGGATCATCACGACGAGCCACATACGGACAAGGACTGCAGAATCTTCGATATGCAGATATCGGCCGAGGGTTTTCTCGACGCATTCGCTTGTTGGGCCTGCTGACGGTTGGCGGTCCTTACGTGTGGGCAAAGTTGCTTGGATATATGTCGCTTAATGGCTGGGCCGATGCACCGCCCAACAGCCTGCAAAGTCGTATCTGGCGGCTGCTACAGCGCATCGAGCGAGCAGCCAAGATTGCAGCGGTGGTGAACTTTGCAGCGTTTCTGTCTATGGGCCAATACCGGACATTGGTTGAGCGGATGCTGGGGTTGCGCCTAGTCAATGCGCGGCCACAGCTCGCGCACTCGGTGTCGTTTGAGTTTCTAAACCGCCAGCTGGTATGGCACGCCTTTACAGAATTCGTCATGTTTGCCATGCCGCTAATCAACCCGTCCAAGGCCCGTGCCTGGGTGGTACGCAATATGCGCGGTCTTTTGCGTTTGCCGGCAAGTGTCGATCCCGAAATCAAAGCCCTGCCTGAAGACGTTTGTGCGGTGTGCTTTGTGCAGGCGAAAAAGACGGCTGACGAAGCAGTAGAGTCTGCCGATGACGCTAGCATTGCAGTTAACCCTTACGAGACCAACTGTGGACACCGCTACTGCTATGTCTGTATTAGTACCAAAATGCTGGCTGAAGCCGACGAATGCCTTTGCCTACGATGCGGTACCAAGGTCGATCGCATTTTCCAAGCTCTTGACTGCCAAACTTAGCGCTTTTTTCTGCGGTCTCTGCCTACGCCTATATAAACCCACCTCCTTTCCCTCCCCAAAACCATTTTTCTTGTAAACACCAGAATATTTATTTCAATTGGAATATGACTGTTGAAGAGAAGTTTGAATTTACGCAGCCAACTCAGCCCTTTGAGGAAAGCACGCAGCCCACGCAGGCCAGCCAGGAAGAAGAAGCTATGCTGATGGCAGGCAAGCAGCCCATAGGCAAGCTGCTATGGAGGGGTAAGCACGACTTGATGGACGTTGACTTGTTCTTGAACCAATCGATGTCGGTTGGAAGACGTACCACCTGCGATATCCAGATCGAGGACGGGCATGTATCCAGCCATCATTGCAACATCAGTGCCTCTCATGATCTCGAAACCGGCGAATACATTGTCACTTGCACCGATTTGAGTACACACGGTACTTATTTGAACGGAACAAATATCGGCAAGGGAAACACGGCAAAGCTAACACATGGCGATGTGTTGGAACTCAAATCGCACCACTACATCACGTATCTGCAGAAAATGCGCAAGCCGTATAGGAACAATGGGCTGGAGACCAAGTACCAGGTCTTGAAGAACGAAAAGCTGGGTAATGGAACGTTTGCTGAGGTATATCGCGCGTATGACAAAAAGACGCAAAAGCAGCTTGCCGTTAAGATCATGAGCAAGCACTTTTTTAGTCATAATGGCACTGCCAATGGCGGTACCAACTACATGCGCGAAATCAGCTTGCTGCGCTCGATCCGGCATAAGAACATTGTGCGCATTTACGACGTTGAGGAAGGGGCAATGGAAGTGTACATATTTATGTCTTTGCTTTCTGGCGGTGACCTGTTTGACCGTATAAGCACTCAGGGTGCATTGGATGAAGACGAGGCGAAGTTCATCACATACCAGGTTCTCGGAGCCCTAAAGTGCCTACATGATGCCAACATTGTTCATCGCGACATTAAGCCCGAAAATACCTTGCTGGTATCGAAAAAGCCCTATAGCCAGGTTATGCTAACTGACTTTGGAATGGCCAAGGCGATGGGCCAGAAGAAAATCTTGACGACAATGTGCGGCACTTTCCAGTATATTGCGCCCGAGATGCTCAACTCGAAAACCAACCCAGGACAAGCTTTGGAAGAAGGATATACTGCTAAAGTCGATTGCTGGAGCTTGGGCGTAATGGTCTATGCGATGGTCTCGTGCTCCCATCCATTCAGTGCTGGCGAAGATAACGATATCCGTCAGCTCATCGCACAGATAAAGTCCGGAACTCTGGACTTTTCCGACCCCATCTGGAAACAGCTCAGCTCAGACTGTCGGTCGTTTATCACTCATCTCCTGAAACTAGATCCCAACGAGCGTATGTCGGTAAAGCAGGCATTTGAACATCCGTGGATCGCCAAAGATAGGGCAAAGCTCGAGGCACTATGCAAGAAGCATTGCGTGGACAATGTGGACTCGACAAGCGAGAAGCGACCTGGCGAGGCCAGCATAGCATCAGCAGCTTCTGTGCAGACTCTAGGTAGCGCAGCTGGGAACAGCAGCGCCATTCCCATGGGTCCTCCACCTAAACGCCAGCGCTAAATCCTTTACTTTCTTAATATTTCTTGGTTAGCTCGCATTTTTCAATATGCAACAAAACTCAGGAGCTTTAGAAACATAAATGAAGTCGAATTGTCCTGGAACCGAAAGGAGAATCGATGGAAAGCATCAAGGAATATTAGACTACCATACTGCCTTTAGTGGCAGCATACCAGCGAGGCTGGACTGGTATAAAGGTATAGAAAGAAAGAGGAGATGTTAGCCTAAGGTCTTGACAAAAATTGCAACTACTGCAAGTCTTTTATAGTCAAAATCATTAACTGTATTATTGGAAATAAATGCTTCTACAGATATGTAGTCACAATAAGAAGCTACATTGTACAAATCCCAGAGTCTTTCAATTGTTTCCGAAAACTTTTAAAATATAATTCTGGCTATTGTTTCAATAAAACTTTTTACTCCAATTTCTAACAAGTCTGCAATACTTGCATGCCTTTGTGGTTTTGGCTACATTGGTTTCTTTCTGAGTCTGTATTTGGTTGGCAATTCACAACCTGTATTTTTACAGGCACTCTACATCATGACATGCTACAAAGCAGTATACAGCGAGCTTCCGGGTAGTCAACTCGGAAACAAAGTTTGGCAATTTCAGCCTCAAAACTAGACTATTTTAGCACACTTTATTGCCAACATTCTAGGTCTGGGCTTGCACGTGAAAGCACTGCTTGGGCAATATTAGAAAACGCAGGCAGATAACCTCAATCTGCCACAAAAACAGAGCTCTGTCGTCACTGGCCGATTCGGATAGACTATTACAAAACAATGCCCAATAGGCGGCGTCAAGGGGAATAAACTATTGTTCCTTTTTTTTCCTTACAAGTTTCTTGCCTTTATTCCACCCTTCTTTACCTTTAAATTTCCGCAATTTGCACTCCCTAAAAGTTCTGGACCTCTAAATTCGCCTAAATTAAAACATTAGAACAATAAAGGATGCTTCCGGCAGCAGAGGAAGTGCTGAATTGCCGACTGGTAGGCGGGTTTTCGATATTTGTACAGTTGTTGGTGGGCACACTGGGGTTTTCGACGCTAATTATTAAGCGATACTTTGAGCGGCCGCAGCGGACTTGGCTGGTATGGGGGTTCGATGTGGGCAAACAGATGATCAGCGGGTCTATTATGCATATGTGTAACTTGTTAGTTTCAGCGCTAAGTGGCGGCGAAGCAGTAAACCAAGAATCCACAAACCCATGCTCATGGTAAGTGTTTTTTACTGCTTTAAACTCTATTCGAGGATAATCCAAGGGAAGGGAGCTAAATTTCTTATAAAGTGTAGGTATGTGTTGAATTTAACGCTGGACTGCACGTTGGGCGTATTGTTTGTTGCTGGATACTTGAAGCTGTTTGAAAATATCGCTAAACGGTACAAGATATCGGGGTTGGAATCGGGACATTACGGAGAACCGCCAAATTGGCGGATATGGATGAGGCAGGTGCTGGTATTCACTGCCAGCATGCTGTGTATGAAGTTTTCAGTCGTGATTATCGTATTATTGCTGCCATTCCTTGTGTCCTTGGGCGATTTTATTTTGAAACCAGTGCTGATGACGCACAGTCCACGCTTCGAAATCATCTTTGTCATGGCTATATGGCCACTTGTGCTGAATATCTTTGAGTCATGGGTACTCGACCAGTTTATAAAGAAAAAGTACCGGGGACCGGTAATGTCTGCAACTGGCCATATCCCATTAAGCACCGAGGAGAACAACAGTCCACCATATACAGCGACAATAGAAATGCATGACGCATCGGTGGCATCTAGCCGGACCTTGCAAGACGATAGTTTGGGACGGCATTCGGCCGAGGTACATGGGTTTGATGCGCAGTTGAGCGATGATGACGAATACGTGCAAAGGAAGCGAATGAGCATAGATGAAGCGTACCCGGATCAGCCATTTTCGCTACCTACACCATCGTTCACGCCAACCGAAGTACGCCATACCGGTTCCGATCAAGCAAACAATGAAGCATCTGCCAAACTTCACAGTGACTAAAAAATATGTAAATTTAGAGTTCCAATCTATTGCACATTTTATAGTGCTTTCATATCAAATAAACTATAGCTAACGAAGCAATGCATGGATAACATGGCTAACATTCATTTTACGCAAGTCCGTATATGTCTGTCCGGTTCCAACAAACACTATAGGCTGCCCGGTAATGTACGTCATGGACAGTGCGGCGCCCACACGGTCATCAATAGTATCGAACTTTGTCAAGATAATGCCGTCGATCTGGCGTGGACGAGACTGTCCCGAGAAATCGCGCATCGCCTGGTTGAACTTTTGCAGCTGGTCAACCGCCTCATTGCCCACCAGAGCCTCGCCCACAAACAGGATCTTGTCAGGGCTGTTGACGCTGACTAGCTTGGACAGCGCCCGCATCAGTGGCTCGTTATCCTGCATACGTCCTGCCGTATCAATCAACACAACGTCAAATCCATTGCTGGCGCCAAACGAAATAGCATCACGAGCGATGCCTGCCGAGTCCTTGCCATAGCCACGCTCAAATATCTCCACGCTTTGGTTCTCTGAAAGCGCCCGCAAGTTGCGCACATGCACTCGCAACTGCTCCACAGCTCCCGATCGGAAAGTATCGCAGGCTGCAATCAGCACCCGCTTGTTGTTCTGCAGCAGCCAGTAGCACACTTTGGACAAGTTTGTCGATTTGCCTACGCCATTGACACCTACAAATGCCATTGTGTATGGACGGCCGTTGGAGTTTGCATTGTCAATGTCGCGGATTATATCGGTTGAGGATACCGGTGTCAGAATACGAGTCAGCGCTGTTTCCATGCTCTGCTCAATCAGCTTGCGTATGTTTTGCAGACCGCCTATTCGCACGCCTACCAGACTCTGCGCCACCGTCTGGCATATCTCATCAGCAATGTCTGTAGCCACGTTCTTGGTGGCTAAATGCTCACGCATCCGCGCCATGGGCTCTGACAAGAGCTCTTTGGATAGCACACGCCCACTGGTCAGGCTCTTAAACATGCCGAATATGCCCTTTGGTGTATCCTGCTCGCCTTCTTCATCCAGAAGCTGAAAATCACTGCTGCGCTCAGCAACATCGGCCACCTCATACACCCCGTCCTTTGTACGTACGCCCTTGGAGCTCTCGTCCACCAAAGCTGCCACCCGCGCACTGTCGTTCTCAGTGTCGGCTTTTTTACCGCTAAAGTCCAGTTCCTGCATTGCCTCCTTGGTCATTTTGCCCTCCCACACGCGGTTCTCCTTCCCCTTCTTCTTGCCCTTCTTCTTACCGTCTTCTTCGCCGGCCTTTTTGCGCTCGTTCCATGTACGCATCTTGCCGGGCTGTTTTCTTCCGATTTCCATCTCTCCAGCCTGTGCCAGCTCCTCAAGTTCCAGTTTAGCACCCTTGGCTGTCGATTGAAACTTTTTGGTATTCTCAAACTTTCTGGGCACACTCTTCATTTCCTTCTTCTCCTTTTCGTATCTTTCCTCTACTGCCCGCCAGACCTGCTCAAACTCCTCGTCAAACGCGTCAAAGCTAGGGAACTCGGCATTATCGGGGTCAACCAGCTCCTTAATTTCTTGAGCAAAGCGAGCAACAAAATGCCGTTTTACCAGACGCAATAGCTCTTCTAGGTACGGAAGCTGCAAAATCTTTTGGTATACGGCAACAAATATCACGTTTAGCTCGTTTGCAAATGTCCATTGCACCGAGTAGGGTCCTGAATGGTACTTTGTGCTGGAGGCACGTGTGTTTTGAATGAGTACGTCGCGGATAAGCGAGTCTACTGGAGTGCCACTTATGTCGGTGTAGCCCTTGGACCACAGCACCACGCCGCCTTTGGTTGCAATCGTAAACTGATCGAGCATAGCGTAGGAAAAATGGTAAATCCGGTAGCTGAGGAAAGAAGTGATGCATTGGCAGAAAAAAGCGTAGATTCGATCAAATCAATCTGAAAGTTCCCCCTTACCTGAAATGAATAGGTATAGTTACTAGACATTCATAGCATTTTTTCCTTTCTTCTACAGCAATTATTTCTAATATGAAGGTTCTTATTCTGTCTGGAGACTATGTTGAAGACTACGAGCTCTATGCTCCGCTAAAGTCCTTGGAAATGCTTGGAATAGAAGCGCATGTTGTATGCCCAGACAAGAAGGCGGGCGACAAGATCCAAACTGCTCTTCATATTGTTGACGGCTGGCAGACTTATTCTGAAAAGCCCGGACACCCCTTTGACCTCACCCACACATTTGCCGACATCAAGCTTGACGAATACGCTGGCTTGGTGGTTCCTGGAGGCCGTTTTCCCGAGTACCAGCGCTACGACCAGCGAGTACTGGACGTAGTCAAGCACTTTTTTGACAAGAATCTTCCGGTGGCAGCTATTTGCCACGGATTGCAGATTCTCTCTGCTGCCGGTGTCCTTCAGGGCCGTTCATGCTCAGCCTTTCCCATGTGCAAGCTTGATGTGATTGCTGGTGGTGGCAAGTATGTTGATTTCGAGGCATTCAGCATGAATGCCCATGTCGACGGCAACCTGGTTTCTGCTCCAGCATATCCAGCAATTGGCGTGTGGATGCGTGAGTTTATCAAGCTGCTGGGCGTCAAAGTACAGCTTTGAATTTATTTTGTTAATAAATCATTTGCGCTTTGGTGGTGCTGCGCTTGCTTGTGGTTCATCCTTTCCTTGAGTTGCACGATGTAACTCTAGTAATTGCTCAGCCTTGTCGTCATCTAGTTTCTCAAGCACTTGGGGATCAAGATGTCTGCCGAATTCCTTTGGCTTTGATTCAGAACTGCCGTCCTTGGGCGCGGTCTGTTCTCGAATCAGCGTTAAATATGAAGTCCATTGAGCGAAAAATGGCTCCAGGAATTTCTTATCGCTGACTGCCCGATGGCTTCTGAACTCGCTCTTAACGTACTGGTCACCGACAAACCGGATCTTTCGCGGCAGCAGCCGGTGCGCCCGCAAGATGTGTCGATAAAGGTGTAGTGGATTAACCATAGCTAGCTATAAATATATATTCTGAAAAAGCTAAAGCCAAGTTAGTTTTTGAGGAAGCAGGATATATAGTAAATTAGGGTTTTAAATCACAAATCTCGATTCTATGCCGATTCGACATAATTATTGTCTGGGTTCGTAGGATCAAGGCAACAGTTTTTAGCTGCTGCTGCCAGTGCATCTATCATGTGGTTCCAGAACAAGTCAATATCTAATGATGTAGCTACCCAGCAGTTAGGTGCTTTCTCGGTGCAGTTATAGAAATCACACAAGGTTCTGCCGTTGCAGAGCCCGGGATTGCACTCCACATCCACTCGAATATGTTTGCCAGTGAACTGCTCGCTCATAAAAATATAAGCTAAGGTTGCTGGATCATGCACCGGTGCGCCATCTTTTACTCCAAAAACGTCACTATACTCGTTGCTATAGTGCCAAAAGAGACCTGTAATCAGTTCGACAAAGTGCGGGTTTGGCAGCGTGTCCTTGATACGTTTGACAATTGACTTTGTTGCCAAAACAGTTCCAGTGACATCCAAAGGCACCATCACTACATGGTCCAGCCTGGAACTGAGGACTATATGTGCAGCTTCAGGGTCACAGAAAATGTTAAACTCGGCTGCTGGCGTTATATTACCCATTCCTATGGAACCACCCATGATCAGCAACGTCTTGATCTTGCTAGCGACTTCAGGGTGCATGCTCAGCAACAATGCAATATTGGTTAGCGGCCCAATTGCAGCTATACTGATAGGCACTGGGCTACTTGTAATGGCATTGTACAGGGCACTTACAGCATTGCGGTTGTCATCAAAGTACTTTGCATAGTCGGCTTGGGGAAGATACTTGGCACCAATTAGCCCATTAGGACCATGGTACTCGGAAGCATGGAAAACCTCCTTTACTAGTGGTTTGGCTGCGCCCTCGTAAACTTGTACATTCTCGATACCAGCAGCTTGAAGAACTTGTATGGCATTTCTGGTACAGTTTTTAACAGATGAATTGCCAGAAACAGTTGATATGCCAAGAAGCTTGATATGTGGGTTGTAAGCAGCTAGCATGATAGCCAGAGCATCGTCATGGCCGACATCACAGTCAATCCATAGAGGAACAGGTTCGGTAGAAGTAGAAACAGCAGTAGCTATAGTCATAGAAAAATGTAGGAAGAAGAGATGAAAGGAACTAATGATATGCAGTACCTTCTCTTTAGGCTGCTCTTTGTAGGATATTTCTTTGTAAGCATGCCAGGTATTTCGGATATTGCTATATGTGGTAGCAAACGTGAGAACTACTGTGTTCTTGGAATTACTGCAAATCAATGAACTCCAACCCAGCTATAGTCACCATCGCACTCCCCATAAACATAGGCTTTTTTGTGATCTAAATAAATAAGTTATACACACCTACTAAAAAATGTCTTTGTGGACATTGCCTTATAGTTGACAGATGATAGACCATAAACGAAAAGTATCTTCCACAAGCATATCGGAACACAATGGCCCGCCAAATTTGAGCAGTGCTCCCGGAACAGCAGTGGCTCTAGTAAAGCGCCCAAAAACCGATGATGACCAGGCATATGGCGGTACAGCCATTGTTCAGGCAGGGCCCAAACGTACATCAGGTCTACAAGCACCAATAATGCATCTAACTGGACACACTGGTGAAATAACCACATGCCGTTTTTCAGACAATGGAGAGCATATTGCTTCTGGATCTGCCGATAAGCAAGTGTTCTTATGGAACACATACGGTGACTGTACAAACTACGGAATATTGCAAGGGCACAAAGGTGGGATCTTGGAGGTGCAATGGATGCCTGGAAGCGAACGAATAGTTACTGCCAGTGCTGACCACACGGTGGCAGTTTGGGATGTCAGTACTGGGGAACGACTAAAGCGCGGAAGACATCATACGGCTCCAGTCAATGCATGTTGTCCCTTGAGTCGAGGTACAGGAGACGACAATATGTTTGTTAGTGCAAGCGACGATGGACAGCTGGTTGTATGGGATACGCGTCAGCGTAATCCAGCAGCATGCATTGAGTACCAGTTACCGCTGACTTCTGTTGCAGCCATTGCTTCAGGCTCCACGGTATATTCTGGATCAGTGGACAATGTGATTACTGGCTGGGATATGCGCACATATACGGCAGTACATTATTTGCGCGGCCATTCTGGCACGGTAATGGGAATATCGGTATCTCCACGAACCAGCAATTTCTTGGCTTCAACATCGGTGGACAATACGGTGCGTCTGTGGGATCTTCGGCCATACTGCAAACTACCGAACCGATGCGAGCGCGTATTCACAGGTGCACCACATGGATTTGAAATGAACCTGATTAGACCTTCGTTTGATAAAGACGAGTCTATGGTAGCTTCAGGAAGTGCTGACCGCACATTGACGATTTGGAATCTAAGGTCAGGCGAGATAAAGTACAAGTTGCCTGGACATAAAGGGTGCGTCACTCAAGTTGATTTCCATCCAAAAGAGCCTATTGTGCTGTCGAGTAGCATCGACAAGAGCATGTTCCTAGGTGAAATATAAAATAAATATACTATTTTTGCTCGGCTTCCAGCTTTTCCTTTTCGTGCTTCTCTCGGATTCGTCTGCGATAGCGACGAAGCTTGGCCACTGCTACAATTACCGGCGTGATGTCGTAAATGTGCTTGATCGAGTTGTTGACTTCATCTCGAGTAACTGGCTCGATGACACTGCGGCAGTTCTCTTCTTTGCTTGGCAAACTAAACGAGCCACCTTGAGTGATCCACGGATGTGTGCGTATCTCGGCAATGGTGATTCGTGTTTCAGGACACCGTTCTAGCATGCGTTCAAGCAGGTCCTGCAAGTGCTCGTCATATGGACCAGGGAACTTTAAGCTGTCTGCAGAAATCATATCGAGGATTTCAAACACCGTGTGTCCTGGAAATGGCAAGGTTCCGTAAACAAACATATACAAGCATACTCCGAGCGACCACACATCCGCAGCCTCCCCCGATACTTCTGCCTCTCCCTGGGACAGCTCAGGAGCAGCAAATGCGGGTGTTCCGCTAAACCCGGTGACCTTGTCTTCATTATGTGCGGTTAAAATGGATTCGCCAAAGTCTGCTATTTTAAGCGTGTCGTTGCTGGTCAATAGCATATTTTCTGGTTTGAGATCACGATGAACAATGTCGTTCTCATGAAGATACTCGACACCCAACAATGCTTTGGTAAAATACTTGTGTGCATT
Source organism: Coemansia sp. RSA 1250 (assembly GCA_027578955.1). Classification (NCBI taxonomy): domain Eukaryota; kingdom Fungi; phylum Kickxellomycota; class Kickxellomycetes; order Kickxellales; family Kickxellaceae; genus Coemansia; species Coemansia sp. RSA 1250. Next base: position 54,892 of record JANBTS010000003.1, on the reverse strand, counting down.
GGCGAGAGACAGAGGCGGAGCAGTCAGTGACTCCAAATCCATCACCTGAACTGGTCCATTTTGGCACAGATCAATGACTACAAAGCAAAAGAAAGCCGATTTAGCTGCAAAAAAAAGATGTTTCGCAATTTCCTAGTTGATCATATAACCAGAAAAAATCCCACATGATTTCTGCTGCAAGCTGTTAGCCCTTTGTCGAGTCAATCCTCCCCTATGCTCACAAAACAAAAGAAACCATAAACCTGTTAACTTACCCAAGTACAGAATGTCCTGTTCATCGTCATTAAGCACCTCATGTACACGAACCAGGTTGGGATGCTGTAGCTTTTTGGAAACCGCCAGCTCTGTCTTTATTAGGTAGAATGGGTCTTCTGCCTCCAGTTCCTGCTGCTTCTGCATCATGGCACGTCGTGCAGCAAACATTCCTCCTCCCCGTCCACGGCCGCGCTGCATAGGGCCACTGCTGCGTGTTGATCGCAAGAGTTCGGACTGCTGACGTCGACGCAGGCCAGCTTTGTTATACTCTTTCATTGCCTACAAGCAACAAGGCTTTTTTACAGGGTGCCAAACAAAAACACAAACTATAAACTTACATATTCTTCACCGGTCTTTGTGCATTTCACTTGGTAAACAGTACCGAAAGAACCTCTGCCCATCTCCTTTACCACCCGGTAGTTTTCAATAACCATAACGCCATGTATATCCTCGCCAACCTCAGCGGCGACGGTATACTTGATCTTGGGATCAGTAACCTTATACATTAAATAGATGGAAGAACGATTAAAAGGAGGGAGAAGAAAAGAGAGTTTGGCTTGTATAAGAAAAAGAAGGGATAGAACCTTATAAAAAAGGAGAATGCAGCCAAAACAATACTGGGAAAAAAGTGAAGATCTTCTCAGGTGCGCTTGAAAAACCGGCTGTTGGACATTGAAGCTTCGGCAAATGTAAGCAGCCTTTCTCCAGCATCCAGATACGCCCTAATGGCACTGTTTGCTACGCCATTGCCATCCAAACGGGGCCTACAAAAAAAAAAGCTCATTATAAAACATGGAGAGAATATATAGCATTTGTTACTTACGTCAGCCCAGAAGACCTACGTGTACCGGCAAGCACCATTGAAACCAGAGCAAGGTCAATGCTGATATGAACAAGTCTGCCAAAAAACATTTAGAAGAAGAAAAAAAAGCGACATCGAATAAACTTGGCCAGAATGACTGCAATCTAGGCACCCACAGAGTCATGTGCTTGGTTAATGCGATTTGTATTCCATAGGGATATCCGGCTGTCTCGACTGGCAATAGCTATCCACTGAGGTTGCGACATCCATCTCTGCTGTGCCAGCTCATTATCAATACCTGGCAACGGCTGCTTACAATTGGAACTCATATCCACACAAGTCAGAGCAGCACGGTGAAAGCATACATTTTGAATGGGATTCAGGTCGCAGGTGAACAGATGCAGGGCATAGTCCCATCCAGCTACAGCAACCACATTGGCAGATGCAAAGCACCGAATGTGCGAGCTGCCCGAGTGAGAAAGCTGTGCAGCGCGGATGACTTTGCCATTCCCCGATTCTGCAGCTAAACAGCTTACGTTGTTGTCAGCAGCACACGTATAGATCAGTTGCTTCTGTATGTCCATGTCGATGCCCATCAGCGGTTCTTTGTGTGGCAGATCAACCGTGTATTTTATACAAGAATCCACCGTCTCTTCCTGAACAAAAAGCTCTATGCCTTGTAGTGTATTGCTTTCATAGCCAACTAGCAATTCCAGCTTATCGGTGCAACTCAATAAAAGACACATGGGAGTATCCTGGCGATTGCCCATTCGAGTAAACGAGTTCCGTTCAATGCTAAAAGTCAAACGCTTATCCTGCTCAACATCATAAATAAACGCATTTGCAGTATCTCCAGCAACCAAACCAACAATCCACTTTGACGCACTGGAAAACTTGCAAAAGTTCATTGATTCGATATCCAATGTACACTGAAGCTTCAATGTTCCCGAGAACTCTTGCGCTTCAAGCAGCCACAGACACAGTTTATTGTCACGTCCTTGAGTAATAATGGTGGTTTCTGTGCTAGATATTGCCAGGATTGCTCCGGAATGAGCGGTGGTGATGCTGGTTAGCTGGCGTTTTAAAAGCATGTTCCAGATGATTAGCTTTCCATCCTGATCTCCTGATACCAAAAACCGGCTATCGCACATGAAATGAACACAGTTTACAGCAGACTGGTGTCCGCGAAACACAAAGTCCGGTTGAGACATGGCTCTCCTGGCATAAATAAATGGAAAAATGAAAATAAATGCTAAACAATCGCTCCCCCCTCCTTAATTATGGTCGCTTAACCCAGCGAGATCAAACATCAACATGATCAACTGGAAGAAAAAAAACCTCTGTTTATTTTCTTTTATTTTCTGCAATTACGAAGGAAAAAAAATTTAAAACGCAGAAAAAAACACTTCTTTTTTTGCACAAAAACAAGAGAGTAAACAGCAGGGTACATTTCGCTACAGCAATAAAACCATAAAACAACGCGTGGGTGTCCTCTCAAAATACTTAATCTTGTAGAAATGGCAAATATAACGTGGGAGCCTGAGAGGTATGCCAATTTAAATCGACTTTTGGGAGATTGCTTGGAGCTCGACACGGAGTCGCCAAAGTACGACGAGCTCAAAAAGCAGCTAGAGCAGCTAAAGCCAGACCTAGCCAGCCTGCTCGAGTTTCCAGCCAAAAACGCACAACACCGGACAGCACTTGAAAAAGGTAAGTGGTTTTTGCTATTAAGACTGTATGGAGTCTGTGCTAAGGTAAACACGCGTAGGGACGCCAACAATCAATGGAGAGCAATACAAGGTCAGCACAGACTTTATTGCCGAGGCCAAAAAGCTCTCGGATTTTTTGGAAATCGACGAGGATTTGGCGGCAACGCTGGTGCACAAGGCAGTGGGGTACGAGAAGCGGTTTGAGCTGGCAGCAGGAGAATCCGCGGTATTGCTGTTTTTCAGCGAGCGGGAAGCCAAGCTCCTGAGTCTCAGCACGCTGTTTGCGGGAGGAGCCAGTGCAGCGGTAGAGGAAGGCATGCGAGGCCTGCTTGACCAGTTTGCCAGCGAAATCCTATCAAGCACGCTCAAAGCTTCTTCCAAGATGTTTCCTGAACGCGTTTTAGAAGCTATTGGATCGCTGGCCAGCAAAAAGGACCGGGTAACGGGGTTACTCGAGGGGCCAAGTGCCAACATACCCTATCAGCGGGAAGTAGTGGAGTTTGTGCAAACACGTTTAAACGAAGAGCGCAAGCAGCTGGCAATGGTGTTGTTTGTGATTATTCGCGACTACCAGCTCAACTCAAACGAGCTGCTTTCGGTAGTGGAGTGGTTGCGCAACAGCAAAGTGGAGGATCCAGTGACGCTGCGGCTGGCAGTGGCTCTGCTGACGGCACTCAACACGGCTGCAGAGGGCACCCATGAGCTGGCAGAGGTAGCGGCATTGGACAAGATCAGCCATCTGGTTCGCGACAGCGAGTTTCTGGTTAAGCTGCATGCTGAGATCGTGGATAAGGCCTGGAATGACGATGGGCTGAAGGGCTTGGTGTGGCTGCAGTGGGCGTTGCTGGCGCTGTTTGGAATGAAACGGTCGCCCGGCTTTGACCAGCTGATTGGGTTCCGCGAGGACCGGGTCGAGAGCATAGCGGAGCAGGCTGTGCGGATGGGCGCGTACCGGTGTGCAACCGACTATCTGCTGGGCTACCGCATAAGCGACGACATGGAGTACGAGCTGGCTGCAGAGCTGGAAGTGCTGCAGAAGCAGCGGGTCGAGACTGCACCCAGCAAGGAGGCGCCAAAGCGGTACCCACACTTTAAAGACGTGTCTGAGGAGCTGCAGTGGCATATCGAGAGCACGCTGGAAGACATGGTCTCGTCGTTTATTGGGCGGATGTCGAGCTTGATCAGACGGATGCGGTACAACGAGGAAGACGCGATCTACCAGGCGCAGCAGGCAGAGCAGCAGCGGCTGGCTCAAGAAGAGCAGCGGCAGCAGATGCAGCAGATGCAACAAAGTGGGCTGCGCTACAGCCGGCCGATTGGCGGCCAGGAAGCGGCACCACCGGCAGCGGCAGAGCCACGACGGGACACAGAATCCTTGTTCCTGTGGATAACAGTGCTGTTCTCAGGAAGGCCGGACGCGGGACTGCGGTTCTGGGGCCGGGCGAACGACGCGCGCGTGGAGCTAGATGACCGCCTGGCAGTATTTTTGCGGTGGGGCGCAGACTGCCGCGAGCAAGGAATGGTACGTGGGTACTTCAGCATGCTGGCGGCACTTGCTGGAGGCGTGCAAGCCAGCGTCAGCGCACACGAGTTTATGAGCGGTGGGGCACTCAGTCCTCGGCAAGCAGCCAACCAGGCGCCTCTGTGCTCGTGGCAGGCGCTGTTTGGCGCGCTGGACTTTTATGCCGGACATATGCGCCAGAACGAGACGGATCCGTTGGCGGCAACGGTGGAGATCCCGGCGGCAGAGGAGAGCCTGTTGCGGGCGTTCCTGCGGCTATGCGCAACAGTAGTGCGGTATTCTGTGGTTGCACGCACGGCGCTTTATGATAACGCAGAGCTCAACGCGATGGCCACGATGTTTGGGCTGCTAGGCAGCGGCGTGTCGGTAGGGCTAAAGGCAGCGCTATTGAACACAATTGCGGCGTTTGGCGAAGCCGACGATGCGCAGCTGGCGGCGCAGGGCGAGAGCGTGCGGATGGCGACCGACGAGATGGCACGGCGGATCTGGGGGCTGCTGGAGCAGAGCCAGATGGTGCCTACTGCGGGCAAGTCAGGATCAGGCGCGCTGGCAGTTGGGCGTGGACGTGCAGTGCGTGGAGGCATTGCGTATGAGCTTGAGGAGATTGAGGCTGCAGCAGAGACGTACCCCGAGACACGGGCGTTTGTGAATCTGGTAGCTACCCTGATGCACGTGTCAAGATCGGCGCCGACAGGCAACGATGACCGCGACCCGGTGGCGTACGGGGCGGCATCGCCGTCAGTGCCTGCAGATCTGGGCGCAGGGCACCGCGTGGCGGGAGCCGGGCCCTACGTGGGATTTGTAGTGGACTCGGTGCTGCTCAAGGCGGAGCAGCGCACATACCGCGCAGCAGGCGAAAAGTGGCAGGTATACGAGCAGGCGCTGGCAGTGGTGGAGCGCAGTCTGGCGACGCTGGATCTGAGCGCGTTTGCAGGCGGACGCACCGCAAGCGATGCAGATACGCTGCGGACCGTGGCTCTGCAGGCCGGCTTTGAAGTGGCAGTGCGCATTTTGTGCGGATCGCGCCTGCTCGACACGCTGCTGCGCGTGCTGGACGTGGGCGTAGATGCGGTCAACGCAGGAGCAGCGGCAGGACGGGCGGTGCTGGCGGCTTTGCGGATTCTGTTGCGGGTGCTACGGATCGAAACGGCAGTGCTGCAGGGCGCGGCACCGGCGCTGGCAGAGAGTGATGCGCTGGGATTTGCGCTGAGCCTGCCGCGGTCGCTGACGACGCTGGAGCAGCTGCTGCTGGCGCGGCGTGCGGCGGTGGTGCAGCTGGTGACGTATGTGGGAGCAGTTGATGCGGACGTCAGCCTGGCGGCAGTGCGTATTGTGCGCATTCTGGCGGCATCGACGGCGTTCAGCGGAGTGGATGACCGCGTGGGGCGCGGTGCGCTGACGCTGAACCGGCTGGTCAGCATTGTGGACGGCAGCGCAGACAGCGTGCGCATTCTGCATGCGTTTATTGGTGTGCTGGAAGCCGATGACGGCAGCAGCGATGCCACGGCTGCCACGGCTGCAGGCGCGGTGCAGGGCGAAGCCGGCGAAGCCGAGACTCCGGCGCAGACCTTGCGTCTGGCCACGCTGGATCTTTTGCTGGAGAACATTACGCCCAGCAAGCCAGCGCCTACGCTGTCGCACTGGCTACTGGGCTTTGGCCTGGCTCGTCCTGCCAGTGACGACCTTCCTGACCCTACACAGCGTGCAACCGCTCTGCATGCCATTCTCGATGCGATCCGCGGCGAGCGCGCTGCCGACGTGCTGCTGCGTCAGCCGCGTCTGGGCGAGCGCTGCTACCAGCTGGTTCACCGCCTGTGTGCTGATGCAGTTACCGGCGACGTGACGCAGCGCTACTTGCGTGCACGCGAAGACTTTGTGGCCACGCAGCTGCGTGCGGTGCCGGCTGAGATTGCCGCGCGCGGCGTATGTGCGCAGCTGCATGCACGGGCGTGGCTGTGGCGCACGGCTGCTTTGGAGCTGCATGCGCTGGCCCTGCAGGACTCAAGAGCGCGTGCGCGGCAGATTGCCGAGTGGCTGGTCGCTGATACCGCGGCTGCCCAGGACGACGATGTGTTTGCTGCCGGAGCGGGCTCGTTTTTGGATGCGCAGATGCGGCTGCTGGCGCTGTTTGACGGCGTGCGGTCTGCTTACCGCGATGCGCTGACAGCGCTGCACCGCGAGCAGCACACATACGATGATGACGCCATGGACGAGGATGCGGGAGCTGAAGACGATGCGGCACTGTTGGGCATCGATGTGACGTCTTGCGAGGCCGTGGATGTGCGTGGCTGCCTGTTGGTGGACATGCAGGCATTGGCGGCGCTGCTGCGTGCGGCAGAGCGGGCGCTGGAGACACGCGGCGCGCTGAACACGGCGGGCGCGCGGCAGCGGGCGCATGCGGCGATGCGGCGGGTTGCTGTGCGGGCCTTTTTCGACAACCAGCAGCGCGAGCTCTTCTTTGCATTTTCCAGCGCCCTGCGCGGCTGGAAGGAAATGGCTGAGGTCGTGACGACGTCAGCCTGGGAGCTTATTGATGCTGGCGGCCGTACCGCCCGCGAGCGCACCGCCTTCCAGCTGCTGCGTGGCCTGGCGCGTGCGCTGGCCGAAAGCGATGCTTCCATGTACCTGCCGTCCGAGCCTGAGCAGCGCCGGGCCGAGGTCATGACAGCGCTGGCATCGACCCTGACGCTGTGTGCCGAGCGCCTGAGCCGCGAGTGGGCGCGTGCTGGCGAGCTGGCGAAGGCTGCGTTGCCGCCGGTCGTGGCATCCGGCCCTACCAAGGGCGGGGCTCGCAACCGGGCAGCTCCTCCGGCGGCTCCGGCCGAAAGCCTGCTGCCTGCCGAGCCCTTGCTGGACGCGTGGCGGCTGCTGATTGCAGCAGCACTGACGCCGGCGGCACAGACGTCGCTGCAGCTGCGTGGCAATGTGTATGCGGCGCTGCTGCACTTTGCTGGTGGGCTGCGGCGGCTAGCTGGCGACGACAACGCTGGTCGGCTGGTAGCCGGAGCGCTGGACGTGCTGGCGGGCTCGTCGCTGGGAGACCGGCTGCTGGAGACTGTTAGCGCCGATGCCGCCGATGCATCCGATGCATGGAAGACCGTGGCGTTTGCGCTGCTGGATGCGCTGGCCACGCTATACGCCAATGGCTCACGGTCCACACGAGTCATTGTGTTTTTGGCACGTAAAAACTATCTGTCGGCGTTTATTGGCACGCTGCTGCGCCGGGATGACGCAGCGCTGCAGAGCTGTTTGCAACCTGACCCGGCATCTCTCAATGCGCTGTATGTGTATGAGGCCCGGATGGCCTTCTTTATCCGGCTGGCTCAGCGGTCTGATGGGGCCGACAAGCTTATCGAGAATGGCATTCTGGACGTGCTAGCCGACTGTGCGTTTTTAGATATGCGGCCCAACGCCAGCAGCGATGCAGGCAGCTTTGCAGATGCGTTTATTCCGGCCCGTGCCGAGCGCTTCCACCAGCTGTTGATGCCGGCTTTGGACCTTCTGCTGGCGCTGGCTGCCCGTATCGGCCGTGATAATGTGGCGGTGTGGATGAAGCTGGCACGGTTTGTTACGCAGCACTTTGGCGTGCTGGAGGCGGTGCTGAAGGAGGTGGCGGTGCCGTCGCAGCCGCTGTCAATTGCGCTGCTGACGGAGGCTAAGGCCATTTCAGCACTGGTGTTCTTTGTGGCCCGGCAGCGGGCGGTTCTGGACCGGGAGGCGGCATTGGCCAGTGCAGGCCATGTGGGCATCACATCCCTGCATCTACCGCTTTTGGCATTGCTGCCCAAACTGGCCTCGTCCTCTGCTTCCTGGATGCGGCGCCTAAATGCCGCCAACGATGTTGAGCGGGCGCAGTCTCAGGTGCCTGCGACACTTTACGACCTGAAGGAGGAAAGCTGCGATATGGCACATTCGCTGCTGGGCCAGCAGGCCAGCGAGCTGGTTGATGCTACTGTCCAGAACGTTATTGCGTATGTGCAGGCAGTCACTGAGCGCTCCTCCACCACGACCCGTCCCTTCCGTCCGGCGTTTGCCTGGCCCATCGAGCATAGCCGCGAGAGCGACTATCTCCCTTCACAGGCCTTGCTTGTCGCGTATGTGCGGCATTCGCTTTCGCGTATCAGCCGCAGCCGCTCTGCCCGTTCTGAGAAGCTTCGGTTGGCGCAGAACTCGGCAGAAATGCCGTCGGCGGAGCTGCGCAGACTGATCTCAGCCTCTGCCTACTCGTACGCATTGGATGATCTGTCGATGGCGCAGATGCGGTCGCTGGCAGCGGTGTTGCTGACTCAGCAGGCGCGTCATCTGGCCCGCTGCACAAGTGCGCAGGTGGCTGCCATGGAGCAGGCGCTGGTACTGCTGTGGCGGCACCTGTCCTTCTTCATTGCATCCGATACCGTTGATGTCCCTGCTGCCTCGCGTACGCACGGCAGTGCCGGTGCCTCGATGGCAATGCCTTCTGCGGCAGACCGCGACACCTTACGCACTGACGCGTCGATCTCGTTGCCTCCGCTGCTCTCGTCTTTGTCGGACCTCAAGCTATCTGCCGATGAACTACCCAATTCCTCCACCCACATGAGCTTTATTCAAATGCTCTTGCGTCGTATCAAAGATTTAGTGCTTCGTGATATGTCTTCACTTTAATTGGTAAAAAAATTTATTTTTTAAGCAACTGTGCCAGCGCAGCCAGCAACGCGAGCCCACAAGTCAACGCACTCCTTGCCTACCGGACCAGTAATACCCGAACCCTTCATTTCACCCTTGGGGTTGACCACAACACCGGCGTTATCTTCAAAGTAAATAAACACCCCGTCCTTACGACGCCACGCCTTACGTTGACGCACCACGATGGCGGGCATGACCTTTTTGCGCATCTCGGGCTTGCCCTTACGGACCGTGGCCACCACCATATCTCCCACACCGGCAGCGGGCAGACGGCTCAAACGTCCCTTGACGCCACGAACTGCAATTATGTTCAGGTTCTTGGCTCCCGAGTTATCGGCACAGTTGATCACGGCGCCCACGGGAAGACCCAGGGACATGCGGAATTTGTTGCCTGGACGATGGAAGTCTACATAAAGCATATTTAGTTGGTGTGTTATTCGTATAGTTTGTAGCGAATTGGGGTTGTATAGGAATATGTAGGTACCGTATGGAATTCAATAGTTGCAATGGAAGAATGCGAAATTGAGCTTTACAAATTTACAGATTGTGAATCTTCAAGCTGTCTAATCGCATCTATCCCTCAATAAAAAGAGGCACCACATCCATTTCCCAATTATTCGCTTTGTAGAGTTGGATACGCACTGTTCCGGGACATTTTTCTTTAATAGACAAACAAAGAGAGAAAAATAAATGGATTCGTCAAGAGCCCCAAAGAGGTTTGATCCGCTGCTTTTTCCTGGGTCTTGATCTAAATTTCTTTAATTTTTGATTTCGGTGGGATATGTAAAAACTGTCTTTTGTTTTTCTTCTCAATCTTTATACTATGGCAAATCCCCCTTCTCTGAATTCAGCAGCCAAAACCAACCGGCGGCGAAAGAAGAAGAGTCGTAAGGAAAAACTGGCGGAAGAGGAGGCTCGTCAGCAGCGGTTATTAAAGCAGCTGGATCGTCCTTCACAACAAGTTCCCAGCGATGTGGTCATTGAATATGTCGAAGAAACGCCTCAAGTAGAAAATACTCCATTTGAAGAATACTCCAAGATATTTTCCCAGTTTGCTTCAAAAGCAGCCAAGTCATTTGGCAATGAGGAAACTACCGAGGTAGCTGAAAACCCTAGTGATGAGAAGCCTGATGAAAGCGATAGTAGCGAAGACACTGGTATGAATGAAAGCGATGATGACATGGATGTGGATACCGCAGAGGATAAGCTATCTCGTAAGCAAAAGAAAAAGAATCGGATGTCGGTGGCTGAGCTTAAGCAGATTGCACCTCGACCCGAACTAGTCGAATGGACCGACACTAGTGCCCGTGATCCTGAGCTGCTAGTATCTCTTAAAGCGGTGCCCAACACCGTGCCCGTACCCCCACACTGGTCACAAAAGAAAAAGTACTTGCAGTATAAACGGGGTATAGAGAAGCCGCCATTTGAGCTTCCGGACTTTATAAAGGCTACGGGAATTATGGAGATGCGTGAAGCTATTCAGGACGACGATAAAAAGGCCAAAACCACTGCACGAGAACGTATGCGGCCTAAAATGAACAAGCTTACGTTGGACTATCAGCGACTACACGATGCGTTCTTTAAGCTTCAGACTCCTCCAAAGAACCTGACTGGACATGGTGATTTGTTTTACGAAGGCAAGGAGATGGATGTTTCGTATAATTTTACACCAGGGATTTTGTCCGACTCTTTACAGGCAGCGCTGAGTATCCCACCATTGGCTCCGCCGCCATGGCTTATAAATATGCAGAGATACGGTCCTCCGCCTTCATATCCTAACCTGGTTATTCCGGGACTTAATGCGCCTATTCCAGCAGGTGCCCAATGGGGATACCATCCAGGCGGTTGGGGTCGTCCGCCAGTCGATGAAGTTGGCCGACCGTTATATGGCGATGTGTTCTCTGCTAGTGCAGACACTGCAGAAGCGCTTCAAATAGCATCAATTATGAACAGTGGACCTAAAACGTACTGGGGAGATCTGGAAGTTGTCGAGTCCTCTGACGAAGAAGAAGATGAGGAAGAAGAAGAGGCGGAGGAGGAGGAAGAAGCAGATACAGCTGCCCCTGCATCTTCTGCAGCAGAAAGGCAGGGAGCTGCAGAACTTACCGATAAGCAACTAGGTAGTATTCCTTCGGGATTGGAAACTCCCAGCGTCATTCAGCTACGTAAACAAGAGGACAAGTCGCTATATAAAATTCTGTCTGAGCGGGAAACAACGCATATGGAGGGAATTATGGGCTCGCAGTTTACTTACGACATAGCACTGGATCCATCCAAGACACCTGCTGGCTCTGGCAAGGACCAAAAGTCGGACAAAGGTGTGGGAATGGATACTGAAGCACAAACACCATATGCTCAGGCTGGAAGCCAGATGCAGGACGACTTATCAGACATGGTTGCAGAGCATGCAGCTGCACAGGCTCGAAAACGCAAATCAACATCTGCTGCTGGACCTAAAAAGAAGGCCAAAGATTTCAAGTTTTGAGAACATTAGAAATTATTTGCTTGGCATAAATGTATGGCGAGATAAATAGTGATTGTTTAGCAATCTGCGTGGATAGAGAAAGGGTTTTTTTTTGTGTACATATAGTACTTTTCCCTCTATTTTTGCTCTCATGCTTTTTGCTTCAAATTCTTACGATATCAGTAACAAAGTTGCATTGGTGACTGGTGCACTTGGCGCTATAGGCAAAGCAACATCATGGTTGCTAGCCGAGTTGGGAGCATCTCTGGTGCTGGTAGACAAGCTAGACGAAAGCCAAGGAGATGAGCTATGTAAAGCCATCGCCGAAAAAAACAAGGTATCCGCCGTGTATATAAAAGCCGATGTATGCGCAGCCAAAGACTTGCCAAGAATTCTGCTTGAGGGCACTCGCAAGTGTGGACAGATTCATATACTAGTAAATATTGCTGGAATAGCACTGTATAAAGATTACTACAGAGATGAAGACAAGTCAGATATCGATTTGGCATTCGACGTAAACATCAAAGCACCTATGGAGCTGACCCGTTTGTTTGTCAAGGAGCTACAGGACTATGGAAGAGAAGGAGTGGTTGTAAATTTGGCTTCTTATGCTGGGTTTGTTCCTGGTCGCTTTTTTGAAGTATATGGGGCTACCAAAGCAGCGCTGATATATTTTACCAAGGCCAGTCAGTACCTGGCACCACAAGTTCGCGTTACAGCAGTGGCTCCGTTCTTTGTTGAGTCTCCGATGGTTGATAAAAGCCAGCGTGTAAAGGAACTGAGCTTTATCAACCAGCATACCAAGCTATCGGTGTCGGATGTTGCACATGCCGTAATAAAACAGATTAAAAACCGGGCATCGGCAGGAAAGACTGTTATGCTTATTGGCGGCATTAGCTGGGTGCCTTTGTGGGTTTACGAGCCAACGTTTGTTTACATCACCTTAGCTATCTATATTAGTTGGTTTATTGGCATACTTAAGTCACTGGTAACCCCACAGCGCAAGAACATGTAACTGCCATTCTAGAACAATAAAGATCACATATCATCTAGGTCTGACATGAGTTCTGCCAATTCACGCTCCTCTTCTTCGGTGAGTGCAGAGTTGGATGCCTTGGCCAAATTATCTTTTGGTTTGGCTGAAGATTGCTTCAACGCTTCAAGCTCAGCAGGGATATACTCCATTCCGCCAGTAAAATCAACTATATCCTTGATGTCCCATGTTCTCAAAGTTCCATCCAGCGCTGACGAATAAAACTTTCGACCGGCAGCTCGCAGACATGTCACGTCATCAGTATGCGCATGGATCTCACGGATGATTTCAGGAGAGCCGCTGTTTACTTTCCAAATGTAAATTACACCACCGTGCACTCCAGTAGCAACAATTCCAGCCTGCGGAATAGGCAGTACTGCATTGACTGACGCATCGTGCTCTAGGACCAAGTCAGCTGCGCGAGTCTCGACATCCCAGCCAATTGCTGTTTTATCTGCCGATGCTGTCCAGAGCGTGTTTTCGGTAACTTTGCAGTCAAAAACATTTGTTTTGTGTTCGCCGCGTGGAATAAACCATTGCTCCATATCATCGCTGTGTATTGCTGCTCCAGTTTGTGCATTCCATGCGCGAATTGATGCGTCCGATCCTGTCGAATAAAGGACATCTGCAGATACCGGATCAATGCAAAGGGCATAAATTTGACCTGTATGCTGGCCTTTAATGGTCTTTACTGGATTGATAGTTGGCGGTGTATCACAGTTAGCCATAAGCTCAGAAGATTCAGGCAGCTTCCAGTACATAATAGACTTGTCTGCAGAGCCTGAATACACCAGAGGAAGCGTTGGATGAACTGCCAAGCACTTTACAAAATCCGCATGTCCCGAAAATACTGCCAATGTATGTTGCGGGTTATCTACCGGCCACATTCTGATCGATTTGTCCCAAGACGCTGAAAGTGCAATCTGCGATCCATTATAGTCTCTGTTGAGCAAGGCAACAGCAGTTACCGGGCCAGTGTGTTTGGCAGCGCCTTTTGCCAGTTGCAAACTATCCAAGTTGGCTGTTTTGGCTTGGTGGCTGGATAGTGCTAATACAGCCTTGTCTTTGCTGCCTAGAGCAAAATTGAGAATGCGAGCACCAGCTTGCAACGGGGAGCCTAGCTTTTGACGTAACGGGTCGCGCTCAAGTTCCTCTTTCCTTTCCAGTGCTTCAAGTTGAGCACTAGACATAAAAAAGTTCCGTCTCTCCGTTGACACATTAGCTCCCGCAATCGCCATTTGTCAATGTTTTGAAATGTTGAAAAATAATTGGCAGAAGGTAGAAAGTTTTGTAAACAACTCGTAATCAATCAACATCAGTTATCGAACAAGGGTGATTTTTTTTATAAATTTCGAAAAGAAAGCTTAAGCCAGATCCTTCTTGAGAGGACCCATAAACGCCTTCTTCTCCTCCTTGGTCTGGAAGCGGCCATGGCCAAACTTGGACGAAGTGTCAATAAACTTCAAGTTGACCTTCTCCAACGCCGACTGCTTGCTATGGGTACGCAGAGACTTGCGCAGAGTCAGCACGCGCTTCTTGACACCCACGCAGCTGCCCTTAAGCACCACAAAGTCCTCCTTGACCTCACCGTAGTGCGGGAAGCCGCCCAGAGGAGTGATGGTCTTGCGAGTGATATCAAACTCGGTCTGAGCTGACGTCTCGTCGCTGCCGTTGGCAATACGGTAGATCTTCTTGTTGGGCTCGGTACGGTGGTGGTAACCGTCCTGACCCGAGCGAGCTACCGAGTACATAACACGCGATGGGTGCCAGGCACCGATACAAGCGACCTTACGCAGACCACGGTGAGTCTTGCGCGGCAGCTTCTTGGTACCCCAACGGGCAGTCACACCCTCTACACCCTTACCCTTGGTCACGCCAATAACATCGATCATCTCGTCCTTCTCAAACACATCGCCGACCGACACCGTCTTCTCAAAGTGCTCCCGTGCCCAGTCCACCTTCTCGGCAATCGAGCCGCCGTTGACCTGGATCTCCATCAAATGGGCCTTCTTCTGGCCAATACGCACCTTGTTCATCTGCGTATGAGCAATAACCCGTACGATCGTGCTGTACTTCTTAATGCGCTCCAGATCCTGAGCAATCTGCTTGCCGCTATCGGCGTACTTGGCAGAGTACTTGGTAAACGCCTTCTTCTTAGAACGGTACCAGTTCTTGTAGAACCGGCGCTTAACCTCATCGGAAAGATGCTCGGCCCATACGCTGGTCAATGCCCGCAAGCCACGAGGCGTCTCGATATATCCAACCACACCCACAATCACCATGGGTGGTGCTTCAACCACGGTCACGGCCTCAACGACCTCCTTCTTGTGGGCCTTGGAGCCAGGGCGCTCCAGGTCGCGCACCACGTGTGTCATACCGGCCTTGTAGGCCAGGAAGGCGGTCAAGTGCGGAGGGTTGGCGGCATTGTCCTTGGGGAAGGACTTGCAGCGGCCGCGGTGACGAGCGGCGCGCTTACGGGGCAGAAAGGCCAGCGAACCGTGGCGAGGCTGTTCATACTTGCAGTGAGACTATAAGCAATTAGCAGAAATTAGTAAATTTCTCAAAATCCACAAAAAAAAAATTTTTGTATCCATTTATCTTTTATCCCAGCGAATCCATCTCGCTCTCGAGGCTTATTTTCTCCGTTGGATACGCACCATGATGCCCTGACAAACGACTTATTTTAAAAAAGCTAAAGCCGAGGAATGAAAAAAGAGAAGGATTCGCCTATACAGAAAATTAAAGATTTTTTGAATTTTTTGAGCAATAGAAAAAATACATCAAATCAAGCTAAATCTTGATCAAGGCTTCTTTTTTTTAGTGGAGTTTGGAACACATAACGCTGTCATCTACCACCCATACTGCCAGACCGTCACGCAAATAGTCTTTCCAAACAACCATATGGTAGGCATAGCTGATAAAGCTATACCACAACGAATGAGTGCCTCCAGAGACAAGCATGGCTGCCAGCAGCCGAAACACTCCGATCTGAGACCGTCCGTCAGCCCACATGCGCACCAACCCATTGCCAGCTACATCGCCAAAGCGTCCATAGACATCCCAGAACAAAACAAACCGCGGGTACCCCAGCCAAGTGACTGCAATCAACCAGGCTGCAAGCGCCGAGTACAGCCGATGGCTCCAGTATGCGTATTTGGATGCTCGGACTTGTCGTTCAAACACGGTTACTCCAATAACTGTTCGTCGCATATACCATACAAAAATATGCATCAGGAGCAGGGCCAATGGGCCAACGCGACGCTCAAGCGGCCCACGAAACGGCCCATTCATATCTACCTTTGATACCAGGCTGGTCTCATCTTTGTCGCCAAAAAATACCAACAGCCAAATGGCTGCCCAAGCAAACGGCGAATAGTACACGACGGTTTGCTCAAACCACATGAGACGGTAATTGAGCGATACAAAAAACAACACGTGGTAGGTTAAAACTACAAGCAGACAGATGCTCAGCAACGTTCCCAGAGAAAATACCAAAGGGCCAGCCGTCAGCCCTGAGAGCAATCGCGCGCATATTGCGGTTATAATCAACAGGTGGATGTTGAATAGCCAGTTGCTGTATGTTACTTGAATGTCTCCGGTACGCTCCCATCGTCGTAGTATCGTGTGGGTGGATAGAAGCTCCTTGATAAATGGATTATCGCCAGGTATCTCAAAATAATTGCCCTTGGACGCCCATGCTATATCTATGCTGTCTGCTGACTCCAACAGCGCCGACAATGCGCTGCTTTTCACAAAGTAGTCATCAAGAACGACTAACGGTCGTCGCCTCATAAAACAAAATAAAAAATTGGAAAAAAAAAAGAGAAAAATATTTTTGTTTTCACGTGAAAGAAGCAGCTTAAATGGGAGTAATCTCATAGCCCAAAAACACATTATTACTTGACCCATCCCAGCCACGGTTCCCTGACGTAGTAAGCATATAGCGAGACGATTCGTCAATAAAAACGCTCGAGATGGTGCCGCCATGGTGGCCCGGGATGATTTGGAACGGCACTGACGAGCGGCGATCCGTGGACATCTCCAAGTCCCACATGCGCACATTATCGGTTGATGCGCAGACAAGGCTGCGGTTGTTGCCCATCATGGATAGCGCTGTAACGGGGCCCGAGTTCATCGGCAGCTTCAATGTACGTGTGGGCTGCGGCCCTGCTCCCACTTCATACTCATCAACGGTGTTGTTGCGTCGACCAATATATATGCGCTGGCCATCCCGACTCCAGCATGCCGAGGTGGCCCATGGGGGTGTCTTTTTGGGCGGTAAAAATGCCTGCGGCAGAGCCTCGGGTGCTCGCATATCCCACAGCAAACATTGTCCATCGATACTTGTGGTCATAAGCAGCGGAGACGCCCGCTTGTCCGCAGACTCGCTTGGCTCGGCCAAACATGGCTGGAATTCTATAGAGCTTACTTGTGAAATGTGGCCAGCAAATGCTCGAGATATTTTGCCTGTGTTCAGGTCCCAGTAAAGCACCGCTCGGTCCCACGACCCGCTCACCAAGCCAAACTCATCTGGAGAAATACGTAGCACCGATACGGGCTTCTTATGCTTGCTCAACAAAGCAATCCTCCGTCCCTCGTCATGCCGTACTGTCCATAGCCCAATATTGCCACTCTTCATGCCCGAAACCAGCCACATTGCCTCCGAATGCACATCTATGCTATATACTGGCGACAAAAACTCATTACCACTCTCGTTTACATCATTGTGGTCCCAATACGACGCCATTGTGCCCGACTTTGCGACACTATCCACATGCGCGTGCCGCTGTCCTAATGTGAGCATTTGCTTGCCATTCACTGTTGCGTTGAAATCCCATTTTTTAATATACCCATCTTCACCGCCCGTGAAAACCCACCGCATATTGGATACCGCTGCCACTGCATGTATTTGGTATTGATTGAGAAATGCCATGGTCGGCAAGACATCGTAGGTTTTGCATGTATCGTAGCCAGGTGCCACCTGAGTGTGCTTTCGTGGCACACGTTCAAGTATGGTTAGTTCGCCTGGTGGATCGTCAAGCTCTATATCAAGCTTCGGCACTGCTGCTTGAAGCCGCGGCTCTTTGGCCTTTGTCTCGGTGGTATTTGCAAGCTCTTTGCTTTTGGCTAGCTCCTCAAGGGGAACTTTGGGGGTTACAGTGGTTGGTACGGGATCAGCTGTTTTAACGTCGCTATCTAAACCCATGCTCATCATCTCGTCCATGTCTAACTCATCAGAGTCCCCTCCAAACAGCTCCTTTTCAAGCAAATCATCATTGAAGGCTGCTTCCGACATTATAAACTACAGATCTGTAATTATCCTCGAGTGCTAAATTACACTTTATGACAATATTTGCATTGTTTTTATAAACTGTGGGACAAAGGCGATAATTCATATGACAATGTCCCTCAACAACAAAATAGCCTGGCTCTATGTATAACTCCTATTTGCTTAAAACATCTCTTTAGGCTTGCTAAAAAAAATGTTTCCAGTTTCCAGTTTCCTCAGCTTACCGCCTGCGCAGCGGATCTATGCGTAAGCCATTATCACTTGAATATTTGTTTTTTAAAAATAAACTTGAGCCAACTGAACTATTTTATAGGCTTAAAGACATTATTTCAAACCTGTCGCCTTACGAAAAATGCATTGCCAAACGCGAGCTTTTGCTAGATGACGGCAATTGCATGTTTGACTTAATTGCTTGTCTTCCGGTAGAGATTGTATATTTAACATTTGGCTATTTGGGCCCACAAGGACTAAACGAGTGCTTGCAGGTAATGCCAGAAGCCCCTCTTATTTTCCAAAGCATTAAGATGTTTTCCTATAGGTTTCGAGACAATGGCGCGCATATGCCAAATCCACTACTGTTACAAGCCTGGTAATAAAAAATAGCAGCTTATTATACAGCATTCCCAATCCACCAACCAACGTTCAACAACTGCGACTGCTGATGCATCGGGAACAACGATGGATGTCGGATAGACCTCGAGGATTCAAAGTAATCCCTATATACGAAAACATCTCAGAGCTAGTTATCAGCGGCCATCTAATAGCAGTCAGCTACGGACGTAATCTGCGGGTATGGCGAATGGGGAAAGAAGCACACATGTTGCTTAGTGTTCGTGAAAACTCTGCCAAGTCGCTGGCAATCTGTCCATCAGGAGAACATATTGCTTATTTGGGATATCTACGCTGGATGTGCGTATACTCGGTGAATTCTGCTAATAGAGAATTTATTCGCAGAACATTTGTTGATACGGTTGATCAAGTAGACATATCCTATGACCTAGTCGCGCTTCGTCATCGAAACCAAATGGTTGAGGTTGTCAGATGGAAACAAAACCAATGCGCAGGTAGAATCCAAGATACTGAAGAGGTGAGTTTATAACAAAGCTAGTTACAAGTTCTGCTACTAAGAAATGTGTAGATTTGTAATATGAAGATATGTCTGGGCAAGTGGTTGCTTATTGTAACTAAAAGCTGGACGATCAAGTTATATCAGATCTTTGATAGCGAGTTGGTTTATGAGACCAAGTTGGGTTCCATTTTTAGCAGCAATTACCCTTCGTCGGATCGCAAACACCGGCTCAAAGTCATGTCTACCAACCACATTATAAGCATCTTTCTCTACGGCTTGTCCACGTGTGTTGCGTTCAGCATCGATACTCGCAATATGCAATGCAGCAACTTTAAACAAGAGCAGCAAGAGGTACTTGATGCATGGTTTACCCGTAAACTTGTTTTGAAACAAGAGGCGCGGTCACATATTCTGCTCCGTGCAAATGGCCAGCAGGCCAAGCTGAACTTTCCAGGCGACTTTATTCGCAGCTTGCCAAGCTCCAATTCAAATGATTTATTGTTTGCAATCAACGACGATATGGCCGCGATCGGGTGTAATAAACAAGGAATTTCACTTCTTTCGTTTTCACAATAAAAATGGGAATTAGTCAACGTCCATGTCTTCTGTAGGAGTGTTGTTCTGGTTCTCTGCAGCAGGAGTAGCCGAGCCCGACTCGGTCTTCTCCTCGGGCTTTTCTTCGGGCTTGGGCTGAGGCTTGGGACGGTTCAGAATAGGAGTGGTGAAGTAAACCAAATCTTCGCGTTGCTTTCTAATCTCATTGGCAAACACCACTGGTGCATCCCACTTTTGCTTCTGCGACTGCTTCTCAAGACGCTCGTCCAGCCATTCCTGCACTTGCTCGACGCGGTTGATGACCTTTTGGCGCTCCTCCTGGGTAATGTGCGAGTAGCGCTCTTCCTGCGACGTTGCGCGGTCTGCCAGCTGCGCAATGGTATCGCGCAGCTCGCGAGCTGCCTGTGGCCGCTCCTTGTCCTCGCGGTAGCGCTCAGCAACCGGATCGCCGGTCGCCCGCAGACCGTTCAGCTTCTCAATGTAGGTCTCCTTGGTAGTATCGCTGCCGTCTTCGTACAGCCAGTCCTCCAGCTCGCTCAGAGCGCCAATAAAGGCCTGCTGCTCAGAAGACTCGATAAAGGCACTGTAATCGCACTCTACCTTGGAGCGGATATCGTAAATGTACTCTTCCAGGTTGTTCTTGGCAACCTCAGTGGCATGCACCAGCTCGTCTACCGTGCGCATTTCGCGCTCCTTCTTGGTCAGAACCTTGAGGCTGTCAGCGTCCAGGCACTGCGACACTTGCTGCACCGGCAAGTCGGCCTGCTTGACCAGCTTCTTGACCTTGCGCATCTCAGGTGCCTTGGGTTCCTCGCCCTCCTTGGGCTCTGGCTGAGGCACGGGCTCCTCAACCTCGGTCTCAGCCACCGTGTAGGCGCTGGTGATTGTCAGCACACCGCTCAGATCCAGCCGAGCCTTGACCTTGATGGTTGACAGATCGCCGTTGTCGGTAGGAGCGACATTGCTGATGGTGAAGCGCGAGATCCACGGGTTGGTGCCTGGCGGCAGCCGCGCGGGATCCGAGTACTCGGCATCAATGGTAAAGTCCTGCTTGCGGTAGAAGGTCAGCATCTTGGTGCTGGGAATGGCGTTGTTGTGAACAAACACGTCCAGGTTGGTATCGTCGCTGCCGTCAGCAGCCTCCCACTTGAAGCGGATGGGGTGCGCGGTAATGTCGTTGATGGAGAACTCACGCACACGGAAGGCCGGCGATGTGATGGCGCACTGCAGCGCGCAGCCCCGCGCCACCGCCTCGTCCTGGTTCAGCGTATATGATAGCTCACGGCCGAACAGCTCCGACAGACGCTGCTTTACAGCAGGGATGCGGATCGATCCGCCAATCAGCTCAATCGAATGGATGTCGTCGGCAGAGATCTGCGCATCGGCCAGGGCCTTCTGGATAGGGGCTTCCAGGCGCTTCAGCAGGGGCTCGATGAGCTCCACAAACTCGTCGCGAGAGTACATGGCCGTAGCGTCTACGTCGTTCATCAGGTTTTCCACCGTGATGGGCGCTTGCGTGTTGGCCGACAGCACCTTCTTGAGCTTCTCGCAGGCCGCACGCAGCCGCACCTGCGCCTTGTTGTTGGAGCGGATGTCCAGCTTGTACTTTTCGTCAAACACCTGGATAAAGTGGTCCGAAAGCGCCTTGTCAAAGTTACGCCCGCCTACGCCACGGTCGTAGGCTACCGACTTGACCTTGAGCTCGCCCTTTTTGAACGCCACTACCGACACTGTATATGAGCTGTGGCCCAGGTCAACCAGCACCACGTTGCGCGGCTTGTCTTCGGGCAGATCGCTCTTGGTGATGCCGTAGCCCAGCGCTGCTGCCGTGCTGTCGTTGACTACGCGCAGGCAGTTCAGGCCGGCTATCTGGCTCGCCTGCTGCACGGCGCGGCGCTGGCGATCCGTGTACCATCCAGGCACGGAGATCACCACATCCGACATCTCTCCGCCCAGCTCCTTTGACGTCGTCTCGCGCAGCTTACCCAGATACATCGCATACAGCTGCGTTGCGCTAAACTGTGTTGCTTGTCCCAAATAGTTCACCTCTACGCCCACCTCGCCGTTGACGTCGCACAGCTTGCTGCCGATGAACTGCGACTCAAACTCTTGCACCTCGGGCTCGTCGTATGAGCGGCCAATCAGGCGCTTGATTGCGCCTACTGTATTCTTAAAATTGCTCATTTCTTGCGTCTTGGCAGGCTCGCCAATAAAGCGCTGCTTGCTGCCAAACGAGATCATGGTCGGCGTTGCGCGGTTGGACACCTCGTTAGCCACAATGTCAATACCGCGGTTGCGTGCTACCGCAATCACCGACTGCAGATTACCAATATCAAACCCAACAACTGACATGATTTTGAAAAAGAATAAATTTTGATTCCACTCCACAGGAAAGAAAGAAAAATTTGGGTATTTATTCCCCTGAGCGTATAAAGTTCCACAAAGACCTAGAATTTTCCAGTCGCTGGAAATCAAATCAAGCACTGATAATCTGTTTGGGTTAATAAATAAAATTAGTAGGGAAAAACGTCCTCCAGGCCCTGCGTTTCCAAGGCCTGCAATATATCGCTCCTCGATCGCCGCTCCTTGTTCATGAACTGGGCAATGTCAAAGTTCGCCTTTTCAACCTGAGCCTTGGTATCCGACTCGCCATCTTCCTTGACTCTCTGCTTGAAGTAGGCAAAGACCACGTTTAGTGCTGGCGGCTTGGACCGCGACAGCTTTGTTGCCAACTCGCCCAAGGGCTCAGCCAGTCGCGTCAGAGGCACCTTGCCATAAGCCATCAGCAGGCCAAAGAAATTGTACGCATTGGGCGAATCAAGCGCCATGTCCTCCAGCTGCTCGCTGTACTCGGCCAGTCCAGCAACAAATACATCTTCAGAGAGCGTGTTGCTGTCACGCAGCACCCGGGCAGCCTGGCCCAGCTTTTCCGCATCTTCCGGCTTGCGATCCACAATGTAGTTGGCCAGCTCATATACAGCGCCCTGGTAGTTGATCTCGCCCAGCTCCTTGAAGCACTCGATGAGCTCCTCGTCGCTGTTCAGCTGCATGTACTCGTCCATAAACCCACGCACCTTGCTCTGAATTGCCGCTGAGCCCAGCGGCTTGGGCGCTTCCGTCTTGGACATCGCCGCCTTGGCCAGCGGCGGCACCCGTGACGTGTCGCGCACCGCATCGTTCCGCGGCGACATGTGCGCGTCCTCGTCTGCGTTCATCAGCGCATCAAACATGTTGCGCGTGCCCACAGACTCGGGCGTGTTTGCTGCATTGGACTCTGCGCGAGACGAGTGCGACGATGTGCGTCCTGCCGAGCTCAACGACGTGACCTGGCGCGACCTGTCGTCGCGAGCCTTGCGGCCATCCGACGACCCGTTTCTCCAGCCCCGCGATCCGCCAGTCAGAGCGCCAAACGGGTTGCTTGGCAAGCCGGTGGCTGCAGACTGCTGCTTGGACCGCGACAAGTTGCCAAAGTGCGACAGATCGCCGGCGCGCTGGCTCTGGTCGTTGCGTCCGCTGCCGCTGGCTCCGCCCACGGTGTTCCATCCGCTGCGCCGCCCGCCGTGGCCCTCGCCCCGGCCAGCGTGCGAGTCAGAACGGCGTCCAGTGTGCGAGGGCGCCCGACGCATGGCTGCCTCGGCTGCCTTGGCGCGCTCAATGTCCTCGTGGATCTCGGCAATGGTCTTGGGACCGGCATCAGTTGTGCGAGTGACCCAGTTCTTCTGCCGCAGATCAATCAGGTCCTTGAGCATAAAGCGGATGCGCGACGACAGGTGCTTGTTGTTTGCCATGGTCTGGATCCGTGCAAAGTACGCGTCCATATACGCCTTGGCATTGGGCACGTCGAGCTTTTTGCCCACAGTCGTCATCAGCTTCGCCAGAGACTCGGTCTCTTCCTCCTCAGGCGTCTCGACATTGGACAGCAGCCGCTTAACACACTCGTGCATGATGCGGAGCGTCAGAATGTCAAACAAAAACAGCTTGCCAATAAACTCTACCAGGCCCAGGCCGCGCCGCTTGATCTTGATTGCCTCGTAGTACTCTGCAGACTCAATGTCCTTGGGAATCTCGACCTTCCATCCGCGCTCAAACTCCTCCTGGCACTTTGTCAGCAGGTACTTGCGCACCAGGTATCCTCCCGACAGATAGCCGCCGTCCTTTGTCAGCAGGCTGTGGTCCTGCACGGCGTTGCTGGTGTTGCAGATCATCCGGTGGCACAGGCGCGCGTACAGCTGGGCCCACATGGGCTCGTCTGTGGCCTTCTTGAACACCAGCATAATCAGGTGCCGCAGAATCCGTCCATCCGTCTCCTTGGACGACTTCTCGCCCCATCCCAGCAGTTCTTCGGATACGGTGTCAAAGTTGTCTGGAGTGATCTTGTTCAGCAATGCGCGGATCTGCCGGTCATACACCGCCTCCGACATCTCGTCTTCAGGCTCATTCTTGCTCTTCAGCAGCGACCTGGCAATGTACCGGTTCTCGCTCTTCTCCAGCGGCTTGGCATTGGCGTTGGCTGCTGCTGCCTCGGCTGCCGACTGCCGGTCCCCGCCCGCTTGCGATCCTCCGCGGCCCCGACCACGGCCCCGACCGCGCCCGCCGGAACGGCCGCCACGGCTCTCGCGGTTGCCTCCCAACCCACGGTGTCCTGAGGCTGAGCGCCCGCCCATCATCGATCCGCGGCCATCGCCGCGGTTCTTTAGCTCCATCGTGCTCTGTCTGAACCGCTCCTCTGATGATCCCAGCGGCGCATGGCTGGTCCGGAAGTTGCCCATTCCGCCGAATCCTGACGATGTCGGCGATTCACGGTGTCTGCCCGATCCGGACCGCCGCATTGACGAGCTCCGGTCAGACCACCGCTCATCTGAGCTGGCAATCTCAAAGTGGAAGGTTGTGGGCGGCTTGCACCGTCCATTGAACTTCTCCAAGAACGCCTGTGGGTAGCGCAGAATCTCATCAACAATAAGCGGTGCGCTGGCGCCCTCACTGCTATAGCGCGCAACCACATCCTGTGCCTTCAGAACCTGCACCGATGGCGCAACGGGCTCGCTAAAGGTAACTTGCCGCGACCGGCTCTGGCTTAATGACGGTGGCGACTGGGGCTGCTTGGAGCCAGCCGACTCGGTGATCTCGCCCTCTTCAGGCTGCTTGTCGGCCATGCTGGCATCGGTTGGGCTCTGCACAACATCTTCGGGCTCAGCAACCATCGACTCCTCCTTGGCGCCTTCTTGGGCTGGAGCAGATGAGGGCTCCTCCTTTGCGTCATCAGCGATTTCGGTCTTTGCCAGGGCATCTGCAAGCTCATCGACAGTGGGCTTGTCAGCTTCAGACTCAGGCTCAGTCGATACTGCTGCGGGCTCTTCAGCAGGAGCAGGCGTATCAGCAGCTGGCGCTTCAGCCTCAGCAGCTGGTGTCTCTTCCTTTGGCTCTGCTGGCTTTTCGTCGATATCCATAGGCTTGGCCCCTGTGTCATCTGCCTTCTCAGCCGCCTTATCCGCAGCAGCGTCAGGCTCGCTGGGCTTCTCGACCTCGGCCGTAGACGTGGTTTCAGCCGCTGTTGCTTCTGCGGGCTTAGCTTCAGGCGCAGCTGGCTTGGCAGCCGCATCGCCAGCCTCAGGCTTGCTAGGAGCATTGGGATTGACAATCTTGATGGCTCGGGTACTGGGGATCCTGAACTTTGGCTTGCTATCTTCGGCAGCATTCGCCACGTCGCTTTTATCTGCAGCAGCACTGTGTGCAGGTGATGCGGTGCCGCTAGCCACATGATGAGGCGTAGAGCTGGCAGTAGATACCGACCGTAACCGCTGCTGCGAAATATCAATCTCCTCTTTGGTCTCAGGATTGACTATACGGACTGCGCGGCGGCCTGGGACAAACGACTGGGCGCTGGCGCTCAGCCCATGCTGCTGGTGTGGCGGCATCGGCTGCTGCCCCGGCATAGGCGAGGCTGTCATTCCTGGCATGGGCGCACCGCCTATTGGGCCCGGCATAATTCCGCCAGCGCCAATCTGCGACGATACAACGGCATGTGTTGGGTTGGGCATCGAGTAGCCGGGCACGCCGTAAATGCTGTGTGGAGGAGGCACGCCGCCAGCCTGCGGCGAGTGATAAAACTGGTCGTAGCCAGGCCCGCCCATGGGCATATAAGCAAATTGGTGTGGAGGCTGCACCCAGCCCTGCATCGGCTGCATGTTTGGCTGTGTCGTCATTATTTGCGGCTGTATCGGTTGGCCTGGAGCGGGCATTGGATATGCCATGGACTGTGTCATAGGCTGCGAGCCCATATGGTGCGACGGGTAGTGAGTGCCCGACTGTGGTTTGTATGGGTTGGGGCTCTGGCTATGCGCAGGCCGGACATGAGGACTGTGGTTGCGGTAGGGGCTGCCAGCATAGTGCGGCATCTGCTGCTGATTGCCTGCTGAGGGCTGTGCTGGTAGCCCGCCAGGCATGGGCATCGCTATTGGCTGCGTGCCCGTATAGCTGCTGCCTTCGGCCGATAAATGCGACCCGGCATCGCTGCCTGGCGCATCGTGCAACTTGTACCCGCCCTTGGGCCCATTGGCATTATGCTTGTAGTTGCTGTTGCTGCTGTTGCTGTCCTTGCGGCCGGGCGTATAGCCCTGCGATTGCCGTCCGTGTCCCGATGACCGCGACCCTGGACGCTGGTTGTAGCCATGCCGTCCGTGATGCGAATTACGAGACGGGCTTTCAGACGTGCCATGGGCATTGCGGCTTGGTGGCCGCCGACCGCTGTCTTCGGCCGTGCCGGTTATAGAGCCAAAGTTGGGCTTGGGTGTAGATTTGCCAATGGTTGATGGCACGCCACCGCTAGTGGCAGCAGCTCCCGAAGGACGGTAAGTGGCTGGCGGAGATGACGGCCGTGTCTGCTGGTTGAGCGAGCCAAACTGAATTGCAGACGTGCCTATCGAAGAAACAGAGTTGCGAGAAGGAAGACGCACGGGGGCGTTGCGGCCATGCTGGCTGCCAGCGCCGTTGCCGCGAGAATTCACCGATGGGGCTCCGTTGGCCGGAGTATCAGATACATTGTCGGGAGACCGCTGTTTGCCTTGCTTTGCTGCTGCACTAAAGCTGGTGGGCTTAGTCTGTGGCGCTGCCGCGTTATGAGTAGCTTTGTCGCTGCCGCTGGGTGAAGCGCTGCTGGCTGTGTTGGCGCCTGCGTATTGCGAGTACGAGGATGTAGGCCGCTTGGAACTGCTAGTCTTTGCGTTGGTCGCGGGCTGGCTTTTGCGGTTCATTTAGTTGCAATCTGTTAATCCCCTCCCACTCTGTGGACTGTTCCAAAATAAACGGTAGTTTTTGCGTGTGTGTGGAATAAAGAAAAACTGCGTCTGGCGTATGTGCGCAAAATAGGATACCAAAATGCGCGTTCAGATGCAAAAGGCTTTTCCTTTTCCCCCCCTTCTCAAGCTCGCGAATAAAGAATGCGAGGTTGGACTCAAGAATTCAGCCAAGCGATCAAGTGTGATTGATCCTGCTGATAGTCGTCTTTTTTACGTAATGCCTTCTTCTAACAGGGAATAGCTCGTCGCTACAAAATAAGTGATTTTAATCGTCTTTGCATAGGAGCATAATACCACCAATATCCATATGATCGCATGTATAGTAAAAGGATGTCTTCTTGCACAATAGTGCCAAAGAAAAAAAACGTCCACCCCCAAGCATATTTCTTGAAAATTGCCAAGGAAATAGAATTCAGTCCACCGTTCCCAAATCATTTATGGCCTGTATGCCATGGTAGTAGCGAGCATAATCCTTCCCAGCCGTTTGCGGGAAAAAAAAAGTAGATTCAAGACTTGGCGTTATCATAGTCACAAGAAAACTTACAATATAAATATGACGAGTCCTGTGTTTTTGTATCTAGAGTCTTCAGCGATAGTAATAAATCCTCTCTAAACTGAAGACCAAAGATTCGGCAACTGAAAAAAAAAGCCTAAAAATAATAAAAATGAATTTATATAAAGGCAAAGAGCAAGAAGAGAGAAAATTTTTTTTCAAAAAAAAAAAAAGTAACCAGGGGGTAAAGCATCACGTGTAATAAAGCATCAAGGATCAGGCCAATCAAGCAGCCTTTGATATTCGAGAGAGGGCATCCTGAGTCAATTTAACAGCTCCGTCATCGCCCATGTCTCCAGCAATCTCCGCTGCCTGGCGGTATTGCACGCGGGCGCTATTGTATTTGCCTGCAGCCTCGTATACAGCTCCCAGGTCATATGTCAAGGCAACAAAGCTATTCAGACACTCGGCGTTTTCAGGAAACTTTTTCGCCAACTGCAGCCCCTCAATCGACCATTTCTCAGCAGCTACCAGGTCTTTTTTCATCACATTGGCATTGGCCAAATGGCTCATCAGCACGCTTGATCTGCAAACGCTTTCTTGCTTGCCGTCGGCACCGCGACGCATGAGATCAAGCGCCCGCTCGAGCAATGGCTGTGCCAGGTCAATCTGCGAATGGTTGGCAAAGAATGTTGCGGCGTTGTATAGCAGGCTGGTGACAACGTCTACAGAAAAGTAGCGAGGCAGCGTCTCGGGATCGAATGACGGGGTGTTGGTTACGGGCTTTCCTTGTTCTAGCTGCAGATGGTTAAAGTGGTTCTGGTATGTGAGCATGACTACCTGCAAGCACCATTGGTACCAGCGGCTGGCTTCCAAAGAATCCGCACTTGACGCCTGTTTCATATCGGGGAGCGCTATGCTGCGGCGTTCAGCTCGTTCGCCACGCTTCTCATATGCTTCCGCCAGCTTGTTGGCACAGCCCAGTGCCCGTATAATGTTCTCCCGCTCGTTTTTAGGCAGCTTGTCGTCGAGCAACTTGCGCACTTGCGTCTTCGGGTCTTCCATGCCCTTGTCGCCCAGGATCCGCTGCAAAAGATCTTTGTACATTTTGACCACCATGTCCAGATCGCCCATTTCGCTGTATACTGAAGCGATGCGGGCGATTAGCCCAGTGATATGCGGTGCATCTGGAGCATGCTTGGAGTCGTTGGTGCCTAGCTCGTCCAGCTCAGCCAGCGCCTTTGTATAGCATTCGATGGCTTTGGGCAGATCCTGCTTATCTTTGGGCCGCAAATACGCCATGCCACCTTCACGTAGCAGCTTGCGAACCGACTTTGGGTACAGATTACCAGGGCCAAAAAACATGCTGTATCCGGTAAACCCAATGGTAGCTGCGCCCAAAGCCACCATGGTTACTACTAGCGGAGTGCTCCAGGAATTGCCGCCTGTGCTGGTATTCCGGAGCGTAAAGAGCAAACGCTGCTGCTTGCTCCTACACCCAGCTCGAGTAACTGGTGCGGATGCATTCAGGCGTGGCTGGACTTTTGCAAAGCTGCTGACACGTGGGGCTACGGATCTGAACAAATGAAACATTATGTCTTTTCCACAAATCAGCAGAGGGAATAGCATGGCTACTCATCCGGTAACGTAATTTCGCTATCTTATGGTCTAGAAACACTGATTGTCAGCTAATAGCGGAAGCTGAAATCAAGCACGATTTCTTTTTGACTTGATCAGACCATTTCAAAGCCAACTAACCCGATCTTCTGGTCCCAGCTTCGGCAGCATGCATGGTCTCTCATGCAATTGCGACTTCAGAGTCTTCAAAAGCACTGCTGGAACCAAATGTATCTCAGAGTGTAGCAAGAAGCTGCAAATCAAGTTGATTTGCCAAGGACAAGGGGTGAATCCTTTGCTTTCTGTGAATCTATATCCGAAAGCCAAAAGCAGATCACTCGCCTATTGCCAGCTAAAGCTGTGATGGACTCAGTGCAGAAACCATATATGGTTTCGAGTACACAGCATAGCTTTAATGTAAAAAAAATTTGCTTGGAATATGTATGATCCACGTGAGAGATCTCAGCTGCTCGCCTGTCTGTTTTTTGGCGCTCTTTCTATAAACGAGGATTTCTTTGTAGACGATGCACGGTTCTTTTGCAGAAATTCTATTGGTCTTTATGTTGCTTTTGATGGGCAAGCGACGCAATTCTTACCAACAGGAATGCCAACATGCACCGAAAGAAGAAAAAAAAAACAACAGGTGCCTTTTTTTGTTGTTTTATTTTCTCTTCTGTTTAAACTACCAGTTACTCTTTTTTTTTCATCTATTGAGCGTAGAGCAAACAGCTCGTTCTCCTGAATATTTCTTAAAGCTCGAGGTGGTTGACTCTGCAAAAGTCTCTATTGCAGGGTCCTCTATTGATAAAGACTACTTGTGCAATATAAGGCTAAACCGTATTTACGCTAAGCCTCCTATCAACAAACCATATTTGTTTCATAAAAGCGGCATACGATCGAGACCATCGCGCATATAATCGGCAGCTTTTAACGGTCTGGTTAATTCAAGCTTTAAGGGAGGCAAAAAAAAAACGTAAACCAGGGTATAGAGTTGTTTTTTTTAAGCCAATGAATGCACCGTCGGTAGGACCCCTCATGAGCTCAAGCAGCCATGCAGTAGGAGCAATGGGACATGACCATGACGATGCAGCATCAGTGTCGTCGCGACAAGTGCATATCCCAACGATGTCACACTCAGCAATGAACGGCAGCAAACACAGCAGCGAAAGCATGCAATCGGACGCTGGCTCAGGCAGCAACGACCTACCTTACGGCCTACCATCAGCAAGCAACGGGCTGCCAATAAAGCAGGAAGGGATAGCGCCGGAAGCACGCAAAGTAAGCGGGCTTCGGGCAGCGCTGGCGAACAAGTTTGCAACAAAGAAAAAGTCCAAGGACTTTCGAGCCTCGGCAGCGGTGAGCTCGAAACGGCAGCAGCATCAGCTGGAGTCGCTGATGACGCAGTCGGCGAGTGGGCTGGGCGAGACCGCGGCAGGGCCCAGGGTGGGCGGGCAGCCCGTCGGACACCCGATGTCGTTCCAGCACGTGGAGCACTTGTCGCCCACGCAGATCGCCCCCAAAATGCCCCTCATCAACAATTTCCCTGACGAAAGCCGCGCCCCCGTTTCATCCGCAAAGCCCGCCAACTCGGAGCGTCGCCTCAACTTCCGCAACTTCAAACCCGCCTCCCTTCTGACCAAACCCTCCAAGCTATCCGCCGGCTCCAGCAATGAGGCCAAGAAGGGCCCGGTGACGCTTCGCGGCAAGCCCATCGGGGCACCCTCGGGGTTCCAGCATGTGGACCACTTGTCGCCTGACGAGTACAGCATGCAGCAGTTCCACCTGCTCAACCATCGCCAGCAGCAGAGCGAGATTGTCTCGGTGCTGCGCCAAAGCAGCCAGCCTATCGAGGAATCCCGCAAGCAGGCGAGTTCGCGTCCAGACCGCCCCGAAAAAATCACCTTCCGCGGTCTGCCCGTCAGCGGGCCCGTTTCCTTTGATCACGTCGAGCATGTTTCGCCACGCGAGTACAAGCAGCATCTGGAAGAAACCATGCTCAAGTCCACGGTAGCTGTGGCTACCGCCAATGTCAACACGTTGCTGCCCGCTGAGCCTGATACCGCGTCAACTGCTGAGTCTGCTGACGAGGAGTCGGCGGTTGATGCGCAGTCGTCTAGATCGTCGGCAGACCGCCCATGCATTGCTGCGCTGCAGCACACGTCGGAGACACAGAGGTCCTTTTCGAGCGATAGCGGTGTCGCAAAGTCTGGGAAAACGCCCTCGTCGTCTATCCAGGAACTGCAGGCCAAGGCCAAGGAATCCCAAGGCCCTCCAAAAGGTAAGTTGCTTTGTCTGTGCGCAAATATTGGGCCTTGCTATTTTTATCCCACTCTCAGCTCCTTTTTCTGGTTGCCATATACTGTTGATTTGTAAAAGTTGCCGAGATGCCTTTCTGCTTGTTCAGGAACGTTTAGAAGTCCCCCCATGAGCATTATGCGAGGGAGAATCAGTCCCGGTGGTGGGTAATTTGAACAAACCGCTTATTTGAGTAGTGGCGCAAGCCGGTTGGGAACATATGCCGATCATGCATGCGGTATATGCTTGCTTGTGTAGTTTATAACCAGTCTTGTGTCCGTCTCTACTCGCCGTTTCAGCTTAATTTCCGTATACGGTGGCTTTTTGTGTCATTTGCTTCCAGAATGCCTTGGTCTTGTGGATGAGAAGAGCTGTACCGGGCATAAGCATTTTTTGGGCGCGCTAGTATTTATTTTGAACATTTCTGACACTTGCTAATTTCCTGCTGGAAAAAAAAAATCCCAATTATTCTTCTGGTTTGTGCGTAAATGCATTCTTTTTTGTCCAGCACACCAGCCATTTTTCTTTATTGCCTTATTACGCCTTTTGTGCTTTTTGCTTTTTTATAAGCGTCAGAGTTCTTTCTTTTTATACTTATCTCCTTCTTGTTCTACTGTATTTTTTTTTTACATCTCCGCGACTATTTTTCTATATACTTTTTTGTCTGGCACAAACATACACATGTACTAAATATGGTTAACTCTATTTCAATACCGCTATTACAAGGACTATTAGCCAAAGCCGGCATCTCCAAAGTGCGACAGATTAGCTCGCCGTTCAACGTTCAGCACGACGTGCACATTAGCGTGGAAGACCTGGACGACCTTATGCAGCAGGTGCCAGAAAACTGGAAGGCGTACATCAGCCCAAAGGGCTCGCCGCTTTCGGGCCACCAGGATACGGGAGACTTGTGCGAGAAGCCCACCACACCCATCTTTGAGGAAATGACGTCCCGGCGGCGGCGCAGCACCGGCAACGACGAGGTATTGGCATCGCAGATGGCGCGTGCTAAGCTGGGACCAGCTGCAGACAGCCCAGGGACGCCCGGCTGGCTGCCCCACATTGTGTCTGTTTCCAGCCCGGCAAACCTCGCTCCCCAGGGCCTCCGCAAGCAGCGCACGGTGTCCGGACACTCCGCGAGCGTGCTGGACGGCGCGCTCGCATCGAGGCCGGCCGCCCGTGCGTCCAGCGCCGACCTCACCGCGCCCCGCGCACCCACGCCGGTTTCGGCGCCCATCCGCGCCAACTCGGAAGACCAGAGCGAGCAGTCTCCAGATAGCCACATGGGCGAGGCGCCGGCAACGCCGCAATCAGCCGCGCCTCACGCAGAGGATGCGCGGCGTAGCTGGGACAACGAAGCAAGCCCGCAGCCGGAGCCGCCGGCCACCGAAAGATCAGACGGTCCGCAGACCAAGTGGATTAAGCGCAAGTCGCGGGTGATGTCCACGCTGGGAGTGGCAACGCTGGCCAAGGGGATTTCCAAAATCACCGTCCCAGTGCCTACGCTTGCAGCAGCCAACGAGAAGCGGCACACGCTGTCGCCCGACAGCATGGATGCGGCAGCCAGGGCCAAGGCGGCGGCAATTGCCCGGCTAGAAATGAACTCCGCGGCGCCCACAGCTACGGCAAGTCTGCCGCCAACCAACCCGTTCCACTCGGCATCCAATGGGGCCGAGTCAGCATCCAATGAGGCCGAGCCGGCCGAGCCGGCAGCCCAAAGCGGCTCAAAGTCCCGGCCGTCAACCTCGGGAAAGTCTTCCAGGAAGCGGCGGGAGAACTATGGAGAGCTGGAGGAGTATGCGGAGGGCGAGTTCGGCAGCGTGTACTTGGCGCCGCGCAAGGCAGTGCCGGGGAAGCGCACGCGGGGCGACTACGTGGCCATAAAGGTGGTGCCCAAGAGCGCCAAGACGCGGTACCGCAAGCTGCGCACGGAGCTCCGGATCCTCCGGCGCATCCGCTCGCAGCACGTCGTGCGTTTCTACGAGCACTTTTCCATCGACGACTCGGTGTGGCTGGTCTACGAGTTCATGGGCCGTGGCTCCATCACCGACCTGCTTGCCGGGTACCCGGAGATCCGCATGCCGGCCGTCGCCATCTCATACACGATGCACGAGGTGCTGACGGCGCTCGCCTACCTGCATGAGCGGCACATCGTGCACTGCGACGTGCGCAGCGACAACGTGCTGATTGACGACCGCGGGTATGTCAAGCTGGCGGACTTTAGCAGCGCGGTGTACTTGAAGCCGGACCAGAAGTCGGCGCAGAAGCCCACGCTGGGCGCCATCTACTGGATGGCGCCGGAGCTGGCCAAGGGGGCGGGCTACTCGGCCACCACCGACGTGTGGGCTGCCGGCGCTCTGCTGTACGAGATGCTCGAGGGCCAGCCGCCCTACATCGAGTACCCGGACATCAAGGTGCTTGAGCTGGCCAATGCCAACGGCATGCCGAAGCTCAGCAGCCCCGACAGCTGCGACGCCTCGCTGGTCGAGCTGCTGCGCCAGTGCACGGCCCCGTCTCCGCAGGAGCGCCCGCCGGCCTCCCGGCTGCGCAAGCACGGGGCCGTGCTCTCCCAAGACGCGTCGCAGTGCTCCCAGCTAATGATCGACTTTGTTCTGCAGGTGGAGTCGCTGGAAGACCAGGGCGGCTTGGACTCGGAATAAATACATTTTCAAAAGATGAACTTGCGGCAGCTAGGGGCTTTGCAGAAGCAGTGGAACGTGGACTCCTCGGCGTCGGCGGCCCGGGGCCCCGAGGGGTTGTAGTCGAATGTGAGCTCCTCGCCCACCTGGATATCGCGGATGGCAAAGAACGCCAGCTCGTGCAGGCGCGGGTCCAGGTGCCCAATATACACGCCGCGGATGGCCATGTTGGGCTCGCACGAGTGGTTGAAGAAGTGCGACACGTTGCCGAAGCTCCGCGCATCTACCGTGAACCGCGCGCGGCTTCCCGGCGGCACTTCCTTGTCCAGGTCAAACAAGTACGTCGTGTCGCTCGACATGCGCAGCTCGGCCTCGCTGTACGAGAGAAGCTCCCCGGTGTACCTGCACACATACTCGCCCTTGCGAAGCGCCCGGCGCGTCGACACGCCCCACCCTTTCTTGGGTGTCCGGAAGATGTCCATCTCCACCGTGTTGCCGCGCTGCACCACCCGGTTGGGACACTCCATCGTGCAGCTGCACAGGTCGTTGCACTCGTAGATCGGCCCCGTGTAGTCCGTGCACAGCAGCCCGCCCTCGCCATAGTAGGGAACCCCCATGCACTCGCAGTCCGCCCCGCAGCCCGTGTCCCTTCCGCACGAGCACGGGAACATCACGCCTGACGGCGGCGGAACCTGCGTGCTCCGCACGTAGCCGTCGACATACGAAAAGTCCAGCGGGAGCTCTGCCGCATCCACCCTGTTGACTACCCGCAGCTTGTGGATGTCCGGCACGTCGAAGAGCTCCAAAAGATCAAACCCCTTGGCGTACTTGCTCTTTACCTTGCGCGCCTTCTTTGCTTGGAAGTACCGTGCTACGATGGCTGGACAGTCCAGGTTGTCTTGGGGCTCCCATGAGTTCCACTCGGGCGAATATCCCTTCCACTTCAGATAGTAGAACCGCTTGCCGTCGATGATCCTGTCGTCGAGAATCTTCTCCACCTCGTAGTCCTCGGGCTCGTCCGAACTCATATTACAATCTCGCTGCTGCTTAAAAGCCTGCCTGGGCTGATTTACTACTTTCTGGGCTAGGCCGCCCAATTGTGGGTGGGTGGGTGGGCGGGCTGGTATTTTGTTTGTATGCCAGAAGTTCTTTGCAATTTCTCTTTGTTCTTTACACATTTTCTTTTCCTTTTCCTTTTTCTGTTTTTGTGTGCATTCCTGCAAAGACGCTCGCTTTTTGCCCGAGAAAAGAGGCTAGTTCTGGACCGCCCCCCCTTTTCCCTTAAATGTCAAATGACAGCTCTTCCGAGCATTGGTCCTTCGAGAACCTCACGCAAAGCACAGACTCGGGCCACCCGCTTATAACCAACGACAGCTTGAAAAACCTCAATTTGCCTCTCTCGCTGGTGCTCAACGCCGACAATCGCAACAGCTCAAATAGCAAACCGGTTCCTGCCCGCTCACCCAGCAACGGCAGCACCCACACGACCTACTTTCTACGGCGACAAGCAGGAAAGCGGCCAGACTCGGTGACGTCAGAAACCCTCTACTCGCCGCAACAGCATTCAAGCCAGCAGCGGCTTCTGTACTCGACCTCGGAGCATAGCATGTTCGAGAGGCTGTCTGAAAGCGCCGGCCGCACGACAGACTCGATCCCGTCGCCCGTGGCGGCGCCCGTGGCAATCCCTACGGGGAAAAGGCGGTCGGTGTATAGCGACCAGGCGGTGTTTTCCCTAAGCAGGTCGCCGGACCGCAGCCTGCGGCCCTACGGGAGCGCCAGTCCGCCGCCCACCACCCCTCCGCTTGTGCATTCGCGGCAGTCGGAGGCTTCCGGGCGGGCAAGCAACGCCTGTGGGTCTGACGACCGGCTGGACATGCGGCAGTCTCCACAGCGTCGCTACCAGGACTCGAGACAGCAGAGTATCGTGGCTTTGCCTCGGAGCAGCGCGCAGGAACCAGCTGGCGCTGCCCACACGGCGGGCCAGGACCCGCTGGCGAGCAAGTCGTATGGGCTGCCGGCGACCAGCGACGCGGTTCCGCAGCCGGCCAACGAGGCGTGGCGACGAGTGCGGGTGGAGCGCGACTACTCGCAGGGCGACATCCGCCGGTTCCACGTGACGATGCCGGAGCAGCTCAGCGGGCGCATAGACGAGCTCAAGTTCAAGCGCTTCGTGCGGCGGCTCAACAAGATGCTGGCGGATGCAGAGGGCGCCACGCTACGCAACGTGCTGGAAGGCTGCTTGGCCTACGCCACCCTGTACATCTCCACTCTCGTAGTCAAACCGCACTTTAAAAAGGCCATAGAGCGCATCTCTGCCTTTGTTGCTCGCGAGAACAAAGAGCTGTTCGAGCCTGCTGGTTTGCTCGTCATCGACCCCCTGCAGACTGCGTTTATGTTTATTGAAGTTGTTGTTTTGTAATGCCATTTTATTAATTGACTAGTCTTGGTGCTATGCATGGTGTGTTTTTGTCGCTTGTGTCGGTGTCTGGGCTGGGACATTGCTGAGGCTCGCGGCTTCTTTGCGACCGAGACAAAAGAATTCTCCGGTAGCGGCATGCGTTTTTGCTGTGTCCAATAGTTTTGCTGATAAAGTTCCAGTCTATATCGCGGCCATCATCAAAGCGCCCGAGCAGCTGCAGCAAACGCTGGTCCTCTTCAGCGGTCCAATGCTGATGCTTGCTTATGCGGAATTTTGCTTTTGGTCCTACATCAGCTCTATTAGCAGTGTATTTTGCTTAATGCATGTGTGCGTGTGTGGTACTTACGTCTGATTTTCTGTACTTGTTCCTTGGAGGTGGTGCTATAAGCAAACCGCAAGATATCCAAGGTGCACTGGGGGTTTACTTTGGCAAATATGGTGGGCCATAGAAGCCCAGCATGGCGGAACTCGGTTATTTTCGCATACAGCTGAGGAGTCATCTGGAACGCATCGAGTGCCCACATTTTGGCTATACAGTTTGAATGGCTGATATTCATGTATTTGCCTGCCAACACCCAGTCCTGTATGGTCATTTTGCCCTTAAAGTATCTTTCGGTAAAGTTTTTCAGCGCTGCTATGTCTTCAAGCCGCCACTCTTCGTGCTCTGGAATGTGCCGTGGCATTACTCGCGCTTTGTCGTGGTCAAATGCTTCTAGACACTTTAAAAGCGGCACTCGCAGAATATGTGCTATTAGCTCCCAGTCACTTCTCTTTGCACGTAGCAAATAGTAGCGGCGTGACAAGTAATATACTTGTCTTTCAAATTCCATAGTATCACAATACATTTATAGTACAAGAGAAAAATATTTATAGAGTTTTTTTTCTCCAAAATACTCCAGGAAAGGAAAGGGGGTTTATATAGGTAATTACAAAATAGTGATTTTATATACAATCTGACACGACCGCATATGCTAATGAATTGAGAAAAGGAGGGGATCTGCTTCTTTCACGATTGAATGTTCTCAAAAGTGTCTAAAGCGACTTTTCTTTGCCAATTTTTTCTTTTGAGAATGTGGAAAAAAAAGGAGATGCATTGTCAAACTTGCAAAATATCATTTTTCTTCATCATAGTTTACTTATTTGATAAATGCAACCATCCTTTTTACTCATTCGTAGAGTTGGTGTGTACTAAAGGGCGCTTTTTGTTTGTAGTTTGGCGCATTTTCGGCGAAAGAGGAAAAGAAGCAGTTTATGCATGCCATACATTTCAAGCATCTTAGCGCCTTACAATTAAGTTGTCATATAATAGCTTAAAGCGACAGACATACCATTGCTTGCATTTACTCATAGTTCCTTATTGGCTTTGCTATGCCCAAAAAGAAAAACAAGGTAATGGTTAAAAAGTATTTGCCGGAAATAAAGGTACAATACGAATTAGCGAATGAAGAGTTCTTGTGCTTTAAAGAGCAGTTATTCCTATAGAGTTTTTTTTTTTAGGCCGCATGTATGTGATCTTATGCACTCGTGAGAACAGAAAACAATACTATATATAGAGCATTCGCAGTCGAACTATAAAACAAGGGATCTTCGTTCTTTTGCAAATACCATTCGCACTAGCCACAGGAACATGCACTTGTTGCATAACTGAAATTAATCCAATAGAAATCAATTAATTTTGTGCTTTCTTGTTTTTACTTTTTTTTTTTTTTTTTGGCATGGCGAGTAATGGAATGAGCGGAATGGTGATGGGGGGTGTGGTTTTGCTGGTACTAGCACTGGCTGGGTGGTACTTGTTGCAGCAGCAGTCGGCGGCGATAAGCAACAAGAGTCTGGCCATGGCCAGTGGCAGTGCCAGCAGTACCTCAAGCAAACAGCCCAAGGTGGTGATAACCGGGCTAATGAACACGGGCAAAACCGCGCTATGGTGCCATCTACGGTTCAGCCAAACATCGGTCAAGAGCGCTGCTCCAATGACCCAAACATCCATGGCCCTCAACATAGCCGAAGCATATGTCAATGAGACTCGAGCGCTGCTGGTAGACGTTCCCGGACACCAAAAGTTCCATTTCGACCGAACCACGCAGCTGTCACAGGCTAGAGCCGTCGTGTTTGTCGTGGATAGTGCGCAGCTAGCCAAGAACACGCGTGAAGCAGCAGAGTGTCTTTATGAAGTTTTGGCCAACCAGCATGTGCAGGAGAAGGAAGTGCCTGTATTGGTGGTATGCAATAAGCAGGACGATCCGTTGGCGCTGGCTAATACGCGCATTCAGGCGCTGTTGGAAGACGAGATTGATAGGCTGCGGGGATCTCGGCAAGCAGGGCTGGATAGCGTGCAGGACACTGCCTACGATGATGCGGCGGCCGAAGAGAGAGCTAGAGACTTTTTGGGCTTTGAAGGCAAGCGGTTTGCCTTCGAGGATGTAGTTAGCCCGGTGCAGTTCAACGAGGCTACAATGGTGGTGGGCCATGATGCGGGCGGTTTGGAACAAATCGAAAGATGGATTGCCGATGCATTACAAAATTAATAAACTATTTTTGCTTATTGGGAACCAGCAGCGCTGCGGTCTTGACGAGCCAGCAGTTTGGTCATGTAGTCAGAAACAAACTGCTTGATCTTGGCCCGTTTATGCTGACTCAGATCAATAAGCTTGTTGGGATCAAACGCAGCCTTACGCTCCTTCTCCAGCAAGATCTTGGTAACTTTGCGAGCCTCATGCTTAAAGTCATCGTGGCTCATCTGCGACTTGTACTTTGTCATGGTTTTCACCACGAAATTTGCCAGTTCGTTGGCCGCCTTTTTCTCCAGACGCTCACGTTTGGCATGCGGCTGCTCAGATGCGGTGCCGGAATCCGGCGATGGCCGACGGCTGCCGATGCTGCCGTTGCTGGCTGGCTGCGATGCTGCCGGTTTGCTCGCGTTGGTTGCTCCAGGCGGCTCTCCATCGGTTTCGGGGGTTACCAGCTGCGTGGTTCCTGGTCTGCTTACGGCTTGCTGAGGCTGATTGGGCGGAGTCTGCACGCCCATACGGAGAGCACGGTCAATGATATCATCGACTTTGGTCTGCGCGTGGGGCTTGGAAGCATCCGCATCGTAGCATCGGTCCGACCGGTCTCCTGGGTTGTTCCACCGATCTCCACGATAGTTACCATTCCGGCGCTGCAAAGCATAATGTCCATCCGCACCATCTGCATTGCCAGAAGGGAGGAACTCTGGGGGCTCCCAGCGGGTTTCTTTGGTGGTCTCGTGGTAGTAATACGGGATGTTGTCGTTAGTAAATGCCGTGCGCCAGCCTGGAGGCAACCGGGGGCGTTCCTCCGGCGGGTTACGAGGCATTTCCGACCGATGATGCTCAGCATGGTCGCGCTCAAAGTTGCCTGTAGCATACGGACGCTCGGGAATCCCCCGATAAGTGCCGCGCCCGCCCCAGCGTCCGCCAAAGCGCCCGCGCGAAGATGGCGGCGAGAACGGCATGGGCTTGCCATGACTATGCGGCTCGTACCCTCCGTTGCCTGGCGGATACCGATTCGAAGCCGGATAGTCGCTGGAAGGACGTCCGAAACGCGAATGCGGCGGGCGCCGGAATCCATGCGGAGACCGTGACCGCGACGCATGCCGTGGCGGGTAGCGTTGCCGGTAACTGGGGTGCGGTGGGCGGGCAGGCGACCTGCTCATCCGCATATGGCCGGCTGGCGGCGACCCCCGGAACCCTCTGCCTCTCCCCCATCCTGCAGCACCACGAGGGCGGTAAGCTACAGGCTCATTGCCCATAGGCCGGGGCGACACAGACCGCATCTGCGGTGTTTCCGTGCCGTTCTGCAATGGGGCAGGCGACTGGCTATTGCTAGGCACCGTGTCCTCGACTGGTGTCTGTACCTGGCTGGGACTTTGCCGCGACGACGGTGCAGTGGCTGTTGAGTCCCGTTTGGCCTTTTTAGGGATCTTGAACACATGCCGCAGCCCCGACCAGCACTCGATTAGCGTGGCCGCCAAACTGGATACATTCTCATCGCTATACGAGCAAAGCGGCTTAACCACCTCTTCCAAGCGGGTCTCCTCAATAGTGTTACGTGTGGATATCGGCATATGCCCTATACACTGTAGAATCTTGATCATCATCACGTCGTCTCCCGTATAGTCCTGCAACCACGCCCGCAAGATGCCTGCTCCTTGCAGCCCAATCAGGGATTTGAGCAGTCGCCGGTCGCTTGTTTCCATAAGCTTGCCGATCAGAATCCCAATGATCCGGGTTTGCCGGGACGAGCGATGCATGATCTGTACAAACTTCAGCACCTGCTCGGGTGACGTCAGTCCTGCCTTTCGCCGCCGAGCTGAGGCTGC
Source organism: Coemansia sp. RSA 1250 (assembly GCA_027578955.1). Lineage (NCBI taxonomy): Eukaryota > Fungi > Kickxellomycota > Kickxellomycetes > Kickxellales > Kickxellaceae > Coemansia > Coemansia sp. RSA 1250. The sequence goes on along the minus strand of JANBTS010000003.1, from coordinate 14,434 downwards.
CCGGCCTGCATCAGACCCGTCTGATTCGGATCCGTCGGACTCCGAGCCGCTGTACTCATCATCGTCAACCGCAGCATGTCGACGCCGGATATCGTCGCGCTGGTGGCTGGTCACTGCGCCGTCTTCCAGTTCTTCATCGATATCCGCTACATCAGCGTCCTCATCAGCGCTTGCGGCATGGCTGGAGCCGCGCTCCTTAGCAACTCCAATAATGCCCTTGCATTCAGGCGACCCGCAATAACATGGCTGCGGCTCCGAATCCGCCATACGTTCAAACTTGTAGTCAAACGTGAGCTCTTCGCCACGTTTAATGGGTCGCTCGGTAAATATGCCCATACGGATAGCGCCGCCCACCATCCATTTTTGTAGCACGCAGTTGGGCCCGCAACTGTGGTTGATAAAGCGCGCAATGCAGCCTTTACGCGTGGCGTCAATCACTTTGCCATTTCCGATGCTCATAAAATAATGGTGCTGAATGCCCTCCGACTGGTACACGCGCGCTCGCTTGCGGAACTCACCTGCCGTCACCACCTCCCCCATATACTCCATAACGAATGCTCCTGCGTCCAAGTCCTCCAGCGCCTGCATACCGAATCCCTTGCGGCCCGCATCGATGATCCGTACTTTGGCATACTGGTGTTTTTGAAACCGTCGGTTCAGACAGTAGCTCCCGCATGGACATGTCAGCGGGTTACACTCCATCTGGACCAGCCGGTTTATGCAGTCTGAGCTTTCGCCACATGCCTGCGACCGGTCGTCCTTTTCCGAGTTGTAGTGACAATGGCAAGGAATCGATTCTTCGTATTTTGAGGCGTCGCTGGTCACTCGAACAAATATGTTCTTGTCGATGGTCTCAAACCGCTTGGTAGCCTCCTCAGTCATGTCTACTCCCTCAATATCCATGCTCTGTTTGCTATCCGAGGCTGCATCGAGCCTGTCCTCTGCTTCAGACTGCGCAGTATACGGTCCGTTGTGTTGTTCCGAATTCATAGCACTACATATAAGCTTTAGCCTTTTTTGTATCTTGCAATGTGTAAATTTAAATACTTACGGCAATAACTTGCTGTCATGCTTATGAACAAGCTCCATTAGTTTTGTTATTCCGTGGAATTAGCTTGTTCCTTGCAGGTCTGCCAAAAATTCTGTTGCTCTGTTACTGACTAAATATTCCTCTCGTAAACGCGTATGTGTGCCTCGGCCCGCTTTTATTTTACGCGAAATACCGCTTTTTTTTTTTAGTGTAACGAACGGAGAAAACAACGCAGAATGCAGTAGAATAAATATAAAATGCAAAGAAATAAGCGTTTAGTCTCTTTTTAAATTGCGTTCACTTTATCGTTTTTATAGACGAATAGAAAAAGAAAAGGCTTCTCTGATCTTGGGGGGCAGAGCATCTCTTTTTTTTTTTTTTTCACCAGAGTACGAATTAACCAAACTGCCCGTTATCTTTCGCTTGTTAATTAAAAATGGAAAAGAAACCTCCTTGCCAAAATGAGGCCTGCAAGCTTCAAGACTGCTTGTGGCGAAACGACTTTCAAGAGTCACGATGTCGAAGCGCGCTGAAAGAGCTACAAAAGTGCTGCGATGAGCTTTTAGCCAACGGAGGCACATCCCGATGCTGTCCCTCAAAGCCCAGCCAAAAGTCCTCCTAAAGAGCTGCCTCGCATGTCTGATATATTTCGCTGACGAGTTTGGCAAACTTGCTCTTGTCTTCCGCACTAGCCGTAAACACCTGGTCTGGTCCCGCCGCACAGCCATTTCCTGGATTGTATCCCCACACAGGCACGTTGCCTCGAGCCACCATTACTGCGGTGTTTGCTCCAAACACGTCAGGTCCTCCGGGAGTGTTGCGCACTTGCAGGGTGGTTAGCTCGGTGACAAAGCTATGGATGGCTGAAGAACCCTCTTCTGTAAGCTCACGTGTCTGCGTGCTGCTTGGCCGGTTGTTTTCGTATACCTGACGAGTCACCTTGCCTCCTGTTGGTGTTGCGCTGATTTGCACTGAGCTGCTTACTTGCGGCGGCATTATTCCTGGCGTGCCTAGTCCAGACTCATACCTTATCAAAGTTACATTTAACGGGCCCTGCTCGCTGCTCATCTTGTAGAATAAAATAATAAAAGTAAGAGCGGAATTCTGTGCTTGCCAACATGGTATTTTTATAAGCAGTGACCTGCTGACGTCAGTCACATGATTGAAAATTTTTTTTTATTTCTCAGCAGCTTTTTTAATGTTTCGAGTAGCGTTATCGCAATTTGCGTTTCCTCGTGCATTGAGGGCACAGCAGGTTGTTCGGCGATGGTACCAGGTCGGTCCCAACTCGGCAAAGCCTGGTATGGTGATAGATCACAACGGATCGCCGCAAATCATCCTATCCAAAGACCATGGGGGTACTGGACGCGGACAGGCAGTGATCAAGCTGAATCTAAAGCACGCAGTGACAGGGGCTCGAAGCACCGAGCGCTTCCGTAACAACGACACGATTGAGGTCATGCAGCTGGTGCAAAACAAGTACCAGTTCCTGTATACAGACGACAATAAGGCGCATTTGCTCAATATGGAAACTTTTGAGGAGCTGACGATGGACTTGGAGACATTTGAAGGCGGCAAGGACAAGCTAGTGTTTTTGGAAGACGGCATGGATGTGGTGGTGCAGCTGCTGGTGCCGGAGCCTGGCCCGGTATCGTGGCGGTTGCCGCCCAAGCACACCTATAAGGTGAAGAAGCTCGAGAGCCGCTTGTCTCGAGAAAAGGGCACGACATATGTGCCGGCAACGTTGGAAAACGGAGCCAGAGTATCTGTGCCTGATTTCATCAAACCTGGCGAATCAGTAGTGGTTAATCTAGATGACCTCACGTATGTTGGAAGAGGATGAAAAAGCATTCTTTCTCTTTTCTTTTTATTAAATATGCCTTCGATTATTGTATATGGCGGATGCGGGGCTCTGGGCTCTGCCATCATCAAAATGTTTAAAAGGCAAGCATGGCAAGTATTAAGCATCGATTTCAACATCAACATGGAAGCAGATGACAATGTGACGGTTTCGAACGAACAGTCCTTGGTCCATCAAGGCACCAAAGTCACTGAAGACATAGGCGACCTGCTTAATGGAGCCAAAGCTGACGCCCTGGTATGCGTTGCTGGCGGCTGGCAAGGGGGCAACGCAGCTAGCAAGAACTTTCTCAGCAACGCTGAATTATCGCTGAAACAATCAGTACATACATCATTGATTGCCGCCAACATTGCTGCGCGCCATCTAAAGCCCAGCGGTTTGCTTGTGCTGACCGGGGCTGTTCCTGCTGCTCAGGGAGGCACGCCAGGGATGATTGGCTATGGAATGGCCAAGGCAGCCGTGCACCATATGGTGGCCAGCTTGGCGATGGATGGAAGCGGAATCGATAGCCCCAGAGTAGTGGGCATTTTGCCAGTCACCTTGGATACCCCGGCCAACCGAAGCGCCATGCCGAATGCCGACCATACCTCGTGGACTCCATTGACAGACGTAGCCGATCTGCTCTACAAGTGGGCCACCAACCAGTCCAGCTGCGAAAACGGTCGCTTGTACTCTTTGGTCACCAAAAACTCTGTCACTTCAGTTGAATAAATTCGCGCAAATGTATTAGGCATAAAGCAAACTATACATGCCTGTCCATGAAAGCATAAATATGGCAGCACCAGATCCAATACTATCGTTGAGAATCTCCATTTTTCCGCCAAAGTCCTGCTCGTCAATGCCCAAAAAGTTGCTCCAGTACATTGACGGCACTACGACGACCCCAGCAAAATACATTATAAAGCATAGGAGACCGCGTAGCCCCAGCAGACCAAAAGTAAACCCTGTAGCCAGCGAGAAGGCTGCAACTACCCAGAATATGCAGGTGCGCAGCTCGTCTTTGCGCCAGTCCTGGTCCCGCATAAACGCTCGTTGCCACAACGTCAGCTTATTCTTTTTCTCTGTTTTGTCTGCGCCCATTTGTATAAATGCAAGAGGTAATGAAAGTAAAGACAAGTTTTTCCAGCAAAAATATCTCCTTTTAACCAGTGCTCACGTGCGTTATCGCCTGGGAATCTGATCAGGTTTAATTAGTTGAGTTTAGAAGAACGTTCCCAATGTTTACAGCTTTTTTTTTTTACTCTAAGCGGTATTCATTGTTGAAGGTACATCGTTCCTAAAGCTGTCCATATGTGACAAAGCGGACACCATTCTTACATATTTCGTGTACTCAGGGTTATTCATGTTTGATTCAAGGTGCTTTATCTGCTGTAACTATTTTCAGTGACAAAATACCTTTTTTAATACAGCTGCATTTTTCTCTAATTCAATCGACTTGATTAACAAACTGGGCACTGTTGTGTAGCAACGCCAAGTTTAATACTCAGAGAAATGCCTCAAAACAGAACATAATAGCAACTGTTGGATTCTTGAGTGAAGCTGTAAGCGGTCATATGTGTGAGATATCACTTGATTTTCTGCGCCACTGCAGAATGATTTGTTATCACGCTAAAATATGATAAATTTTCTTTCATTATATCAATATTTAGGCGGGTTGTCATTGTACTGCCATATCTTTCAGCTATAAATAGAGGAGGGTTTGGGCATAAACTTTTTGTTTTTAAGCATTTTTCATAAAACTTTGCACTTTCAAAGAAAAAAAAACTACATCATTACCGCCGATTCTATAAGCTTTTTATTGCTAAATTTTGTTGTCTTCCTTTTCAAACCATGTCCACTTCTTACTGTCTTGCATGCGGGGATGCATATGTAGACTGCCCAGTATGTGGACCATCAACCTGTAGTTGCAACCACTGCACTCATACCAACCATTGCTTTGGACTTCCACTTGAACACCACGCCGATCTTTATAAGGCACAAACAGACCTATGTGCTTCTATGGAAGATCCTAAGGCTACTGTAAAGGATGGAAGCTTTACGATCCCGCCTCAATATCATGCCATGGCAGCCGAACTGGCCGCAAAGCTGCTGCAAAGTTATTCGCCTGCAGCCACGGACAATTTCAAACCCCTTAAACTAGCTTGCTTTGCTCATTGGCCGCGGTTTTGTGAGCACCAGTGTGAGCTAGAGAAAGCCACATTTTTGCATGCTGAAGAAGATCTGGGCGCTCATATTGCTCGCCTTGACAACGAGGGTAAGGACTGGATCAAAGTAAGCAACAATCTTGAGGCAGCAACGGCGGTGGCAGTTTTTGGTAAGGATGTCACCATTATCACCAAAGGAGCAGGCGATTCTTAAAGAGCTTCAACAGAGCGTCAATATTTTTTCCAATAAATAACGTCTGCTGTGGAACTCGGTAAAGCTTTGGTATTTCCACAATGTACTGTGAGCAGCTAAATAAGCCAAGCTGATAATTTGTTACAATTTAATCAAAAGTGTGCTTTAGTGAAAATTGGCATGTATGCTGTCAAGTTGTCTTTTGCTTCTCTGTTTTTTTTTTATATTATGGACTTTCATATTCACCAGTTGCCTATAGACATCCTTAAGCAGGCTCTTTTCTATCTCGTTAAAGATATCGATGACATGAATGACTGGATGACAGCGCGTTCTTTGCTAAACGTATGTCGACTATGGTGTAAACTATTACACCCAGTTTTATTCAGACAAGCATACATAAACAATACTAGCAGCTCCAAAAGCAGTGGCTATTTAAACTATTTAACCAACATCGGGGTTATTAGAGCCCGAAACTGTGTGCCATTGGTTAAAAGCGTAAAGATTAATCTAAACCTTACTTATACTGACACAATACCAGGCTTAATGAACGAGGTCATTCAGTCTGATACTACGGATTGGACGAGTGTACAGCATATAAATATTGAGTTTACAACAAGCTTTCTTGACGATAATAACACCTCGCGTTCAAAAGACCAATTAACGCATTTGGCTGATTGTTTAGTAGCTAGCATGTCCAATATTGTTGATCTTGTTATATATGACATTCCCTATAAAAATACCAGTCATTTTTCACAAGTGCTTGTTGACCGCTATGCTATGCAACTGCGAGGACTTACTTTAAATATGCCGCTGATTACACACCAACCTTATCTAAACCCGCAACTAACTTACTTGAAATTCAACTGCAAAAATGCAATTCCCCCTCAAATATTCTCCAACTCACTAAAGCATTTGGAATTAAAATTTCTCACTTCAGAATTTCATTGGTCTACCTTTTACAACCACTCCGCTCCAAAGATTACCTTCAAAAATTTATTATTTTTAAGCATAAAGTTTGAACGTACCCTAAACATAAACAGAGGCGCATCATATCAGTTGCGGTTTCCCAGCCTACAAGAACTGGAATTACATGACTGCCGTCCTAATAACGACATTATGTCTGCAGATTTTGGAACCGCAAAGCTAAAGTCCATGACACTTAGTGGAGATATGAATACTATTTTACTTTATTATAATCTAGGCATCAAGCCAAAAAATCTTTACGTATATCCTGCAGGCCTTATGAGCAATGAACACACCAATCCTATATTTGAAACAGATGACAATAATTTTAAGGAGCTATGCATTGGCGGATCATTACGTAAGCTTATTTTTTTGAATGCTTCTTGGGCACACTTGAATTCCCTACGATTAGACTTGCCTGTTGATTTCGATACACTTATCAATAATATTGTACGCATACCATGGCTAGAGAATTTGGTTGTTGCTGGTATGGGCTTCAAAGGTTTTGACAAAGAAGATATAGATGATATTGTAAACATCAATATGAATTCTTGTGATCTTTGTCTAAAATGTTTACACATAGAATCTGGTGGTTGGGAGACTGATGAGTTGATTGTACATGCTATTAACAGTCTGATATCTCGATTGCATATGCTGGAATACATTCAGTTGCCTAACGAGTATGTAAATGACGTTTACAGCTTTATTCAGAACGAAAATAACAGCCGACGCTTCTTTAATATATGTGTTATGGCTTCAAGGTTTAACCCAAAAGCTATATAATTTTTATTACGCTTACTATATTTCTTTAGTTTCAATAAACATTCAAGGTTTTACCAGGGTTCTGCAATTCAACGACCGATATGTTATTTGTAGTAAATACATTGAGTATCCTGCTGTTTTTGTGCAATAATTATTGGTCGAGCAGCAGTGACTTTTACTTGACATGTTCATGTGATTAATAAATTTATCAAAAGGGCACTACCAGCTTCAACGCATATACGACTGCAAGGACTCTCCCAAGTATGACTCGATCAGCTTGATAGTCTCATGCGTAGCACGTTCCACACGCGGGTCATCATCTTCCAGCAATTCGGCCAGCTGCGGAATGGTCTCAGGCAAAAGAATCAAGAACTCTTCGCCAAGCTTTTCATAACAAGCCTGCAGCACCAACAAGGCACCATGGCGCACGCAAGCATAGTCCGAACGAGCCTTGAGCATAACCATCTGGTTCATCATCTTCCACAAGGCATCGCTGCCAGCCGCAACCAGCAGCTGAGCAATCGCCGGTGCCAAGCTTGTGCGCACCCGCTCCACATAAAAGTCGTAGGCATCGGATGTTTCGTGAGGTGTTTTGGTGTTGGATAGCTGATCGGCAAGCGGACGGAACAGCGAGCGACAAGCATCCTCATTCCAAAACTCATCTGCTGAATCATGCAGAGTGCTTAAGCGCACAGATTCAAGCACAGCTGTCCACAGGGCACTGGGCACGGGCTTTTCTTTGCGGTCAGCTTCCTCTTGAGCCTCAATAGTAGCCAAAGCCACGCCAAAGCGCTGCAGCTGAGCAACCGTCGTGTTGATGACGTTTGAATAGTATGGAGCAGCCAGTGACCACAGCCGCGCAAATAGCTCGTTCAGCATGCGGTATAATACGCGCAAACGCGTTTCAGCTGCATGCTGTGCGCGATCAGTCTCTGAAAACAGTGTCCATGCAGGCTGCGGTGGTGCTGGCAGGCTCTGGGTGGTGGCCCAGTCCACAAAGGCCAAAAACAGAGGCCGGAACTGCGTTTCGCTCAGCCGCACTACCAGTCGCAGCAATGCATCCAACGCTGCCTGCTCTAGTGCTTCAGCATCTGCCTGTGGTACAAGCGGATTGCGCGCAATATCGGCAGCAGCCAAGCACAGCTTGAACAACTGCTTATGGAACTGGCCCACACTTGAGCGCGACAAAGCAGTAGCTGTGCGTCCAGCAAAGCTCAGCACTGCAGCAACAGATAGCGCGCTTGCATCGGCACGAGCCAGTTCACGCTGGAAAAAGGCGACTTGAGCTGGAAGTAGCTGGCGCGCTGGTACGTTGTTAGCCATAGCACGAAGCACATCTTCGGATTTAGTCTGCACCTGTACTCGCAATGCAGCCAGCTCATCTTCACTATCATACGCATCCGCACGCAGAGAAGGGCTCAAAAGACATGCCAGCAGTGGTGATAGCGACGGTGCCAAAAAGGCGCCCATGTTCTCGACAATTGCCTGTACAGCTGACAGAGCACTGGCAGCCACAGCCAGATTGTCTTCAGCGCCCAACTGCGTTACAGCCTCATGCAAACGCTTCAGCACTGCAGGTAAGTATGTTGGAAGTGCTGGGATCAGTCGTGGGCCCAAACGGTCACACAGCACAGCCAATGCTGCCAAGGCAGCCGATGCCACAGCTGCATGCACCGAGCCCAAGCTGTGGGCGCTTGAAACTAACCCAACAATCTCTGCAAACTGGGTTGGCCGCTGCGAGGCAAATCTGCGTGCTGCTGTAGCTACACACAACAAAGCAGCCTGCTGGCATGCTACTGCTGCAGATACATCCTTCTCATCGCTGACAGATTCGCTGGCGGCAACCGTGGCCACAGGCTCCAGCAGAGCGAGTACGTCATCGACATCCTCATCGGCAGCACCAGCGGACAGTCGCGTATTGGCCAAAGCCAAAGCACGGCGGCGTACCTTCAAGTCGTCATGATGCAGCAGCCGGGAAACCGTCTCGACAAACAACGGCAACCGCATCAGTCCGTTGACATCGTCTAGCACTGTGTATGTCAACTGGACTGCTTGCCTCCATGCACGTTCGGCTGCTTCCGAGTCTAGCTTCTCTGCTGCTGCCAATTCGGCGTGCTGTGCGCCCAATTGCGCAACTAGCTGCAGCTGTGTCTGTGCGACTTCTGCCAAGGCCACATCAGCAGCCTGCATGGTATCTAGAGCCGCCAACTTGGCGCCAAACTGCCGGCTGCTCAGAAGCTGGTGCACAAAGTCCAGCGCCACCAGTCGGAATGCCCGCAATTGGGCTGCACCCATACGAGACACATCCACAGCCAACAGCGCTGGATCAGCTGCAGCCTGCTCGTTCTCTGGCAGCGGATCGACCGGCAACGCAGCGACACAACGTAAAATCTGATCAGCAGCCCGGATCTGAGGCAATGCGTGTAGCTCGTGTGTCAGCGATAATGCGAATGCCTGAGTGTCATCAGCCGCACGACCTCGCAAGCGAGCAGCGGCGCTCCGGTTCAGCAGTAACGCGACCACTGTGGCAGGCGCATCTGGACCCAGCGTAGCCACCAGTGTGGAAAATAGTGCCATACGGCGGTGACGAGGGATATGTGACAGTGCATCTACAAATACACGAGCAACTTCTGCGCCGCGGCCACCCTGTGCGGCTGCAGGCACTACGCGAGCCAATGTCTGCTGAATGACATGGAAGCTGTACGCGTCGTCCTGGCGCACAACATTGGCACCCATAAAGGTAAAGATCGCCATTACGTGGTGCAACACAGCATCTGGGTGCTGCACAGCTACGGCCGCCAGCAACTGCAGCGCCTGGTTGTGGGTCTGGGGGCTGGATGATGCACGCAATGCTTGCACCACTACATCTACACGTACCACGCTCTCGCCAATTGCCGCACCAGCAGCGCTAGCTGCATCTACAATACGTGCCAACTGTCCCAGTACCAGCTGCTGTGCATATGCCTGCACGCCATGCTGTTTTTCTCCGCGTCCAGCGAATGCTGCCAAAAGCGCTGCTAGTGCTGGCGCCAGCGATGCATCTGTAGCCGCCTGCGAGCTTTGCACCAGTTCCAAAACCGTCACCAAATCAGATACCTCGTCTTCGCGTAGCTCCTTGCTAGCATCCAGCCGATCAGCAGTTGTTTGCAGAACATCAGCCATGGTTTCGGCATCTAGATGAACACTGCTGAACAGCGCACGCAGTGACACCGCACCCGTATAGGCAGAGCCACTAGCAGCTGCTGACATTAGCCGCGATGTCAACTGCGTCAGTGCTGCTGCTGGCAATGCGCTTCCCAGGCCAGCAGCCAGCTGTCCAAACGCCAGCTGCTGCATGTACGCCGATACATTCTCCGTAGCATCTGTGGAAGCAACGTTGCCCTCAACACAGTCCAAAAACAACGTCCATGCCTGTGGCATCTCCGATACTTGTTGCGCCATACTCGGTGCAAAGCATGCGCCAAACAGCACCCGCAGTAGCTCATCCTGCACACTGCCTTGCGTCGGCTGTGTCTGCAGCTGTTTTATATGCATCTGAAGCAGAGGCAAAAGCTGATCCACAAACGAGCTCGATTTGACTGCTCCCATCGCCTGCAGCAGCCGCGTTTGTAGCTGCGGTACGACCTGATCTGCAGCTGCTACATGCGACAGCAAATAAGTTACCACGCTCGATCGTGCCTGGCCATTTAGCTTCGTCTGCTTGCTGTTGCTCAGACTACCAGCACCACGGCTAAGAATAGCTCCCAGTTCGCTTATAGCCGTGCTGACGTTTGCAGCCATGCTGTCGGCGTGTGCGGCCAACTGCACTACCAGTCGCACTTCAATCGCCAGAGGAAGGTACTGCATGCGATCGGATGTGGCCGTGCCATAGAATGCGTCGTACATATAAATGTCCTGATCGGCGTTTTTGTTTGGCGCATGCGGGTATATTTGCCGAAGCTGCTTGATGCACGCTGCCGCTGCCTCACGCACTTGCGAGCTGTTGTCACCCAGTAGCGACATAATAGATGGCAGCACCGTCTGGAAATCAGCCAAAGTCGATGATTCTTGTTGGATCAGCAGCCGGAATGTTAGCAGAGCATGCGCTCTCGTAGCGGCATTGCTATCAGCCAGCCATTCTGACGCCAAGAACTGGATCCAGTCACTGCCAATGCATTGCCGCAACAGCCTGCCCAACAACATACCACCGGCATTACCCATCTTTGCTCCGTTGTTCGAGATCTCTGTAAATATCACGCGAAGCAGCTGCGAGTACAAGCTGTGGGCATCGTGCTTATCTGGCACAAGTAGCGTAGCAAACCACTGACTAGGCTTGAACTGTACCGCTTCTGCCAAGATACCCAAAATTGCGGCTATGCTGCCAGTTGCCACCTGTACACATGTAGTCTCCTGTGGACCCTGAGCCAGCTCACCCAGCAACTGTGACCACTGCGCACTGCCTATCGAAACCAAAGACACATCCGCGGATATCTGTGATGGGCTACTGCAAACCACATTCAATGCTGCCTTTACCACAAGCGAAGCAGCCTCCACACTGGCCAAGATGTTCTTGGATGCAGCTAGCTGAGCAACAGCGTGTACACCAGATACAATAGCTGTAGCACGTGCTGGAAGTAGTGCTGACTGCCGAAGCTGAGTTGCCCAAGCACCGGTTTGTGCATTAGACAGTTGTGTCCATTGCTTGGCCACAGCTGCACCCAGCGTCGAAGCAACCTGTGCGTTGTATTCACTAGGGGTTTTCAGCGCACTAGCGCATTTGCCAACTGCCTTTAGCCATCCTTCAGCCTTGCTCTTCTTTAGCCTGATTACCAACGCACGCGAAACTGCTTCTGAAGACTTGAACTGCAGTACAAACGGGAACACTGCTGCGGCAAGTTGCGCTTGCAGCTCTTCTGTAGCCAAATCGACTTCAAGCAAGCGAGATACAATCTTATCGCTCAGCCGTTCAAGTGACACACGCCCGCTGTTTAGCAACGCCGATATAGCTGATATCAGCTTGGATGGCTCAATATAGTCAGCTAATGGCAGATCCAAAACAATATCCAAAACACGCTCGTCATCCTCATGTTCCAAACGACCCAAAACCAATTCGCCAGCATCTGCAGTTGTCAACGTAAATTCGTCCGTCTTGCCAGTCACAATATCACGAAGTGCATTAGCTGCGACTGTACGCATACCAGCATCTACATGATTGATGCTCAGGAACAGCGTCGTTGAGGTAGCATGAAGTGGAAGCACGCGGCTGGCTCCTATTTGCGAGCTGTGCATCTTGAGCTGATATAATAGCTTATGCGTCGACTCGTCTGCGTTCTTGGCACAGGCTCCAATTGCATCCTCAAGCGGCTGAGCATGACGCAGCTCCAACAGATTCAGCACAGCTGGAATACGCGAACTATCACCACGGGCCACATATTGACGCACAACAGACTGGCACATATCAGGCACGTAACGAGCTGGAACTAGCGGCACCAATGTCGCCAGCAGCTGGCTGACTATTTCGCTATCAAACGAGTGATGTGCTAACGATTTCAAGAGTGGAACCATAAACATTCCCACTTCATACTCGGCTGCCAAAGCACAGATCTCTTGCGGAAACAATAAATGGGTTTGCAACTGCTCAAGAAGCCTCAGCGGCAACATTTCCAGTTGCACTGATTCTTGCGTCTGAGACAGCTGCACCAGGCACAACGACATTGCCCGGATATCAGCTGCGCTCTCGACTATCGCGCACAGAGTCTTTTCCAAAGCATCTGCTGTCAGAGTTATGCGAGTTGCCAGTGTACCAAACACCATGTAGGCAGCGATCTGCGCATCGCCACTGTGCTTTAGTCCGTCGAGCACAAATGGAAGCACAAACTGCACATCGCGATCACCCACTGCAGAAAGCCCACCAATATACTGCGAAAACAATGTTGCGTAAAACGAGTGCAGTCCCTGGTAGTCCAGCTCCATCTCTACAGCCCGGAACACTGAGGTGCAGACAAACGCCATCAGCCCACGGTCGCGCTGGCACTGTGCCAGTAATGTAGTGCGATCAAGCAGCCGCCTGGCCTTACGTTGAGTAACCAAGAACCCAAACATATCCATATCGCGAGTCTCAAAAGTGATAATAGTCAGCATAGTCAAAAACGCCTTTGTCTCATGATATGGCAGAATTGTCGCCAGAATGTCCCGAGCATTAAACTCTTGAATCCGGAACCGGCGAATCAGCCACTCGAGAGCCTTGCCTGCCGGCTTGGTCAAAAAGTACGGCGCCAGCAAAAACAGAAACGAACGGATACTCTCGTCAAGCCGGGCGTTTTCCTCGCGTGTCTGCAATACACGGTCGAGGTCTTTGACAGCTGGCGAGAAAAGCGAGTTCGCAAACACGTCAAACTTGCGGTTCATCTGGCATAGCTCGTTGAGACCGTCGCGGCCAATGTCAAAGATCGTCTGGTTGTCGATGTCTGCGGCCTGCTTGCCTTCAAACAGGAACGACGCACGGATCTTTTGTGCCCGCTCGGTACTGATCACCCGGTCTACGTTCCGCATCCGGAACAACTGGCTTGCCAACGATGATGCCATGTTTTCTTTTTCTCTCTATATGCTATTAAACAAAACCGTTGGGAGAAAAAAGTTTTGAGCGGTTACTCAAAAATTTTTTTTGAATAATTCGCCCCCTTTAATTGTGTGATTAATTAACGGATTTTGTGACTTTGATTCAGTCATTCGTTTTCTGCTTTGCTTTTTCTTCAAACCTGCCTGTGTATAGTGTGTGTATGCTTGGGAGAAGTGGGTGACTGCAAACGCAAGCATTGGGGCTTATTTTTTTATAAAACTACCTTTGAAGTGCTGCCCAAACCCCAGCTATGTAAAAAAAATACCAGCCCTTTGTTTAAAATTTACACAAAGCAACCTTGTTTCAAAATTTTATTATATGGTGCTGAAGCCTTCTTTTTTATTTTGTTAAACTAAAAAATGGACGTATTTAAGCATCCCCAGCAGTTTAAAACAGCCTTATGATAGGCTAAATATCCAGCCCTTTCCAGCATTAAGACTTTCTTTCTTTTAAAAACAAGGGGCATTCAGGCATTGTCTCTTCTTCAAAAAAATAGGACTTGAATAAATATTATAAAAGCAATGGGGGAGTTTCTTCATTCTCATTCCATCTTCATCCTACTTTCTTTGCTATTTTTTAAATTAGACAATTGTTTGACTCATACATTATGGCACTTTTTAGAGATATTGAAATATATTCTAAGGCCACAACATCTAATTAATATAAAGGAAATGCAGGTAATGCTGAGTTTAAAAGAAAAATTATCTCGGATGGAGAAACTTACAGCTATTTCTTCAATGAAGTTGGAAGCATTAATATATATGTTATATAAAATTATGTATTCCCCTTTTGGAACCAGCTACGGCTTTCATTATATATCCATGCCAAGCTTTGCTGGCTCTGATAAGTGGCATGATGTGATCAGGGTTTATACCTGGCTCTC